>ML776686.1:2135862-2155322 GCA_009831015.1 Picea engelmannii | reverse complement strand
GTGATATTACAACTGGTAATTAGATAGTTGATTTGAGTTATTATAATAGTAATTGTTAGATTGTATATAAGAGTTAGAGTATTTTATAATTAGTTTTAGTTTATTTTGTAATTTGTTTTAATTAGATTAGCGTGTCAGTTTCTCTTATTTAGTTTGTTTTATTAGTTTTATTTAGTGTTAGTTTGTTTAGATTACTTAGCTCAGATCAGTTTTTCTCTTTGGTTTTCTTAGGAGACCTTAGAGCGGCCAACGAAGCCGTTAAACCGTCAGGGTGGTCCATTCCAAACGGCTTGGGTTATTTAGACAACCCCGGACCGGTTCCACTCTCCCAGTTGACGGATGGACAGTTTCGCCCGTCAACAATATCATAGTGATAGTGTGACAGTGGTTCCATCATTATACTTCTACTTCAGGGTGGTAGGATGGGGCAAGGATAGGTGGTTGTAGCCACCTTTCGGTTGTAGCCAGAGAACATTGGGGGTTGTAGCCTCCTTCTGGTTGTAGCCAGAGAATTGGGGAGTTAGAGCTTCCCTCAGGTTGTAGCCTAAGAAACTAGGGGGTTGGAGCCTCCTTCTTGTTGCAGCTGGAGAACAAAGGAAGTTGGTGCTTCCAATGAATGTAATTCTTCAAAACATATAAGAAAAATCATTTCGTGGTTTTTTCCCAATTTGGGTTTCCACGTAAAACACTGGTGTATAGTGTTTCAAAGATAGCTCATTCTATCACTTCCTTGCAAAGGAAGGAGAAGAAGTTCCAGTGGACTGAAGAATGTGAGAGCAGCTTCCATCGATTGAAGCAGCTACTAACCAGTGCTCCAATCCTGAAGATTGCAAATCCAAATAAGGATTACTTAGTGTGCACAGATGCGTGTGAGGAGGGGCTAGGAGGAGTTCTCAGTCAAGAGGGATTTGTAATTTGTTATGAGTTCCGAAAGTTGAAAGAGAATGAAAGGAATTATGCCACTCATGATTTAGATCTAGCAGCAATCGTCCATGCCTTGAGGAAATGGAGACATTACCTCATGAGAAGGAGATTTGAATTGAGAACAGACCACAACGGTCTGAAGTATTTATTTGATCAGCTGACTTTAAATGTGAGGCAAACCAGATGGCTGGAGTTTCTGTGCGAATATGACTTTGATATCAAGCATATCAAAAGGAAAGAAAATAAGGTGGTTGATGCACTCAGCAGAAAAGTGCACAAATTACATGCTACAACCATTAGCATGTATAGAACTGAGATTAAAGACAGAATTTTGGAAGCTGTCAATGCTAATTTGCAGTAGAGAGGTCTAGTAGCAAAGCTACAGCAGCGTGAGAGACCAAAAACCAAGGAAAGTTACACCTTGGGATCTAATGGCTTACTTCTATATAAAAACAGAGTATATGTACACAATGTCCGAGAATTGAAGCTGGCAATTCTAAAGGAGATGTATAACGTGACTTATGCTGAACATCCTGGATATCAGAAGACTGTGGCAGCAGTCAAAATCCATTACTTTTGGTCGGGTTTGAAGAAAGAAGTCATTGAATACATCGGCAGATGTATGGAGTGTCAGAAGGTTAAGGCTGAGCATAGGCACCCAACAGGGTTGTTGCAGCCTTTACCTATTCCTAAATGGAAATGGGACGTGGTAACAATGGATTTTATCACAGGATTGCCCAGAACAAGCAAGCAGCATGATTCAATCACGGTGGTGGTGGACAAGATTACTAAAGATGCCCACTTTATTCCACTGAAAACCACCCACAGAGCAGCAAATGTTGCTGACATTTTCCTAAAAGAAGTTGCACGCTTGCATGGAATTCCTAAGACAATTGTGTCTGATAGGGACCCAAAATTCACTTCGAATTTCTGGAAAGGATTGTTCAAAGGATTCAGAACGAATCTGAACTTTAGCACAGTGTATCATCCTGAATCCGATGGACAGACAGAGAGACTGAATAGAGTAATAGAAGACATGCTGAGAATGTATGTGATGGATAAACCATCAAGGTGGGAAGACTACATGCATTTGGTAGAATTCACCTACAATAATGGGTATCATGCATCATTGAAGATGAGCCCATTCGAAGCACTTTATGGAAGAAAGTGAAACACTCCAGTGAGTTGGGATAATCCAGCTGACAGAGTAGTAGTTGGGCCTGAGCTACTCAAAGAGATGGAAGACCAAATGATAAGAATTAAACATAATCTAAAATCTGCCCAGGACAAGCAGAAAAGTTACGTTGATAATAACATAACCCATAGAGAATTCAAAGTGGGTGACCATGTTTTCCTGAAAGTGAAAATTAACAGGAGTTCTTTTAGGCTGGGAATTTGCGCCAAGTTGGCAGCAAGATTTTGTGGGCCATTTGAGATCCTGGAAAGGATTAGGCCAGTTGCATACATGCTTGCATTACCTGCATCTATGACTGTACATAATGTGTTTCATGTTTCACTGCTTAATAAATATGTACCTGATGCTAATCATGTTATCGATTGGAATGTGATTCAGGTGGAACCAGAAGGTGTCCTGCAAGTGCATCATGTGCGCATATTGGACAGGAAAAGAAAATAGCTCTGGAATTGAGCTATAGATCTTGTAAAAGTCAAGTGGACCTGGTACAATCCTAAGGACGTGACATGGGAGCATGCAGATGTTATGCGAGCAGAGTACCCACATCTTTTTGAAAAAATTTGAAGATCTTGCAGATGTTGTGTAAAGTTGCACTGAGGACAGTGAAAAAATAAGGGGAGGGGGATTGTAGTGTCCCCAAGGTCGAGCCTCGTTGTCAACCATGTTCTAAAAAGAATTGTAATTATGTTTTATAGGCTGGTGAGCCAAGTTTTTATAAGCTGGAGGCTTATGTGTTTGTTAGGCCAGGGAGCCTGAGTGTTGAAGGCCAGGAGCCTGTTGTTGTATATGTAATCACGCAGAACAATTAATAAAATATAAACACCACCATGTGCAGACTGACCACGATGAATGAGTGAAGGGGGACTAAGCATCCATAGAGTGGGAAAGGAATTAGTCGCTGGAAGGTGGGAAAAGGGGCCAAGTGTTGAGCCTAGGGGCTAAGCCTAATGGGCTTAAGCCTAGGAATAATATTTTAATATTATCCCAAAAGACATGTGCATTTTATGTTTTATCCTAAGTTTCTGGCAAGGGGAGAACATACAAGGGAGATGTGTGCTGGTGGAACGCATGAAGTTTCATGGGTGACAAGTGTCAACCCTAAAGCATGTGAATAAAACGGCCAGGGTGATCCATGAGAAGGGTTCCTTCCTCATTCGACCCGATTGTCTGAATGCGTACGGAGCTCTGGATATTACTACCAACTCTTGCAGAGAACCTTCATATGTCCCTATGATTCCAGACTGTGAGTTTATTCCGTGTTGCCAAATTGAGAAAACAGAACTGTCTCATCCCATGCTAAGCCTGGTGATACTGTTGCACCTGTCTGGAGCTGCCCTGGGTGTTCGTGTCTGGATTCTCGTGGATTGTGGTGGACATGTAGTGTTTGATCTTGTGTGGCTTGTTTGCTAGTTTGTACAACACTCCCTCCAGGTGAGAGAGGTATTTGAAGTTGGAAGAACAGGTTGTTGGACCTGTAAGCGACTCCCTCTTGGTGAGAGAGTGGTCGCTCCCTCCAGGTGAGAGAGTGCGCAGAGGAAGGAGAGAACTCCTTGAAGGGACCTTGTAGCTTCCATAGAGCCCGGAGACTTTCATTCCGACCTGTTCCTGTAACCCAAGGCAAGAAAGATTAGCAGCCGAAGGAATGTCCAGGTGATAGAGAAGGTGTATACTCCTGGGGTGGAACAGGCATGTGGGGAGTGAGGGTCTGTGGGCAGTGAGTGTGGGAGGTTCCTGGGAGAGAATCCCTTCCTTGTGGTTGTGTGTTGTTTTCCCTATAACCTCAGCCTAGTCTAGGATTCCTTGTCTTGGGGTGGAGCTTAGTCCTAGCTCAGGGGTGACCCACTGTTGAGATGATGAGTAGTGTGGTCTAAGGTTGGAAGGTTTGTGGAAGGCCTGCACTTGGTTGGTGGATTCTACCACTATTAAAAAAATAAGTATATTTTTATGTTTTAATCATGTTTTTGCATGACTCTACTGATTATGTTATCATGATTTCCGTTGTGTATATGAATTAGTATGAAATGTTATTGATTGTTAATTATGGCAATAACTCATATGAATACTCTGTGTAGAATGTGTTTATTTGTTTAAATGCATGGGATTTATATTACATGTATGAGTTATGTGCAAAGTGGTGTTATAGTCTTCTTTTAATAGCGTTTAAACCTTGGTAGCCAAAAAAAGGTGCGCTACAGTTTGGTATCAGAGCCAAGGTTTCGACACTAAGCCTAGATGGGCCAGTGGAGCGGTCTTTGGACCTAGAGTGCAGGGAAATTGGGTCTGGAAAGCCAATTTCGGACCTTGGTTTTCCCCGAAGGGTCAAGGAGTTACTTGACGAGTTTTTAAGCTCAAGAGGTTAGCGACATGTGAAACCACAGTCGGGATGGTCTATGGCCACGGGGAAATAGGTCTCCATAGCGATAGCGTTAGAACCTTAGGATCTGCTCGGGAGGGAAGGTGGACCCTCGTGACTGTCAGATCTGGAGAGTATGCACAGGGTTTAAATCCCTTTTGAATCGCACAGGGGTGTGGGAATCGCGATACCGCCACCTATGGAGTGTTGGGGTTGTAAAGGGAATCATAGGTACAGAGACTGCCCCCACAGAAAAGACAAAGCAAGAATTGTCCATACTGTTCAGCAAGCTAAAATAGTGGAGGATATGGGAAGTAGAATGTTGAGGATCTACGCAGCCCTGGACAACAAGCAAGCAGAATTTCAATCGCACATGATTGAAGTGGAAGGTACGATCAACAACCGACCACTTGTTATTTTAATTGATTCAAGGACTAGCCATAGTTATAGAGATCCTAGACTGGTGGAAAGTTTTCATCTAACGAGAAGCAAACATGAGAAGTCTTGGTTAGTGTAGTTGGCCACAGGGACCAAGAGGAAAGTCACTGAATTGGTTAAGTCATGTTCAGTGGACATGAAAGGAATGAGCACTAAGGCTGAATTGAACATTCTGCCTTTAGGCTCATATGATTTCTTAATTGGAATGGACTGGTTGGACCAACACCATGCCCTTTTGGATTGTCGCAACAAGAGTTTTACATGCCTAAATGAGGAGAGAAATCAGGTAACAGTCCAAGGAATTCCCAGAGCCATGGCTGTGAGGGAAATCTCAGCCATGCAGATGAAGAAATGTTACCGGAAAGGATGTTAATTATTTGCAGCCCGGGTGGAAGAAGCATCCCAAGATGAAGAATTGAATCTGGTGGACCACGAAGTACTCAAAGAATTCAAGGACATATTTCAGGAGGTACATGGACTACCTCCGAAGAGGGACATCGATTTTTCTATAAATTTGATGCCTGGAGCAGCTCCAATTTCAAAGGCTCCTTATAGAATGAGTACACCAGAGCTAAAAGAGTTGCAATTACAGCTCGAAGAGATACTAAAGAAAGGTTACATTCACCCCAGTGTGTCACCATGGGGAGCCTCAGTCCTATTCGTGAAGAAGAAAGATGGGACGTTGAGGTTGTGCATTGATTTTCGGCAGTTGAATAAGGTCACTGTCAAGAACAAGTATCCTCTACCAAGGATTGATGATCTTTTTTATCAGTTAAAGGATGCAAAAATATTTTCAAAAATAGATCTTCGATCAGGATATCACCAAGTGAGAATAAAGGATGAGGACATCAGCAAGACCGCCTTTACAACAAGGTACGGTCATTATGAGTTCACGGTGGTGTCGTTTGGGTTGTCCAACGTGCCTGTTGTTTTCATGAGCTTAATGAATGGATTGTTCAGAAATTATTTGGACAAGTTTGTCATAGTCTTCTTGGACGACGTCTTGGTGTATTCCAAGACAGAGGAAGAACATGAGCAACACCTGATAATGGTGCTGCAGGTATTGAGAGAACACCAATTGTACGCAAAACTGAGCAAGTGCTTTTTTTACCAAAGGCAGATCCATTACTTGGGACACATTATATCTGAAGAAGGGATCGTTGTGGATCCTGAGAAGGTACAGGCCATTTGAGAATGGCCAGCACCAAGGAATGTTGCAGAAGTTAGATATTTTATGGGTCTAGCGGGCTACTATAGGAGGTTCATAGTCGGATTCTCAAAGATAGCTCATTCTATCACTTCCTTGCAAAGGAAGGAGAAGAAGTTCCAGTGGACTGAAGAATGTGAGAGCATCTTCTAGCGATTGAAGAATCTACTAACCAGTTCTCCAATCCTAAATATTGCAGATCCAAATAAGGATTACGTAGTGTGCACAGAAGCGTGTAAGGAGGGGCTAGGAGGTGTTCTCAGCCAAGAGGGATTTGTAATTTGTAATGAGTCTCGAAAGCTTAAAGAGCACGAAAGGAATTATGCCACTCACGATTTAGAGCTAGCAGCAATCGTCCACACCTTGAGGAAATGGAGACATTACCTCATGGGAAGGAGATTTGAATTGAGAACAGACCACAACGGTCTAAAGTATTTATTTGATCAGCCGACTTTAAATGCGAGGCAAACCAGATGGCTAGAGTTTATGTGAGAATATGACTTTGATATCAATCATATCAAAGGGAAAGAAAATAAGGTGGTTGATGCACTCAGCAGAAAAGTGCACAAATTACATGCTACAGCCATTAGCATGTACATAACTGAGATTAAAGATAGAATTTTGGAAGTTGCCAATGCTGATTTGTAGTACAGAGGTCTAGTAGAAAAGCTACAGTAGTGTGAGAGACCACAAACCAAATAAAGTTACACCTTGGGAACTGATGGCTTACTTATGTATAAAAACAGAGTGTATGTACCCAATTTCTGAGAATTGAAGCTGGAAATTCTAAAGGAGATGCATAACGTGACTTAAGTTGGACATCCTCGATATCAAAAGACTGTGGCAGCAGTCAAAAGCCATTAGTTTTGGCCGAGTTTGAAGAAAGAAGTCATTGAATACATCGCCATATGTATGGAGTGTCAGAAGGTTAAGGCTGAGCATAGGCACCTAGCAGGGTTGTTGCGGCCTTTACCTATTCCTGAATGGAAATGGGACATGGTAACAATGGATTTTATCACAGAATTGCCTAGAACAAGCAAGCAGCATGATTCAATCATGGTGGTGGTGGACAAGCTTACTAAATCTACCCACTTTATTCCACTGAAAACCACCCACAGAGCAGCAGATGTTGCTGACATTTTCCTAAAAGAAGTTTCACGCTTGCATGGAATTCCTAAGACAATTATGTCTGATAGGGACCCGAAATTCACTTCGAATTTCTGGAAAGGACTGTTCAAAGGATTTGGAACGAATATGAACTTTAGCACAGCGTATCATCCTGAATCCAATGGACAGAAAGAGAGAGTGAATAGAGTAATAGAAGACATGATGAGAATGTATGTGATGGATAAACCATCAAGGTGGGAAGACTACATGAATTTAGTAGAATTCGCCTACAATAATGGGTATCATGCATCATTGAGAATGAGCCCATTCGAAGCGCTTTATGGAAGAAATTGCAACACTCCAGTGAGCTGGGATAATCCAGCTGACAGAGTAGTAGTTGGGCCTGAGCTACTCAAAGAGATGGAAGACCAAATGATAAGAATTAAACATAATCTAAAAGTTTCCCAGGACAGGCAGAAAAGTTACGCTGATAGTAACAGAACCCATAGAGAATTCAAAGTGGGTGACCATGTTTTCCTGAAAGTGAAAACTAATAGGAGTTCCCTAAGGCTGGGAAGTTGCGCCAAGTTGGCAGCAAGATTTTGTGGGCCATTTGAGATCCTAGAAAGGATTGGGCCAGTTGCATACATGCTTTCATTACCTGCATCTAAGACTGTACATAATGTGTTTCATGTTTCACTGCTTAAGAAATATGTACCTGAGGCTAATCATGTTATCGATTGGAATGTGATTCAGGTGGAACTAGAAGGTGTCCTGCAAGTGCATCATGTGCGCATATTGGACTGGAAAAGAAAAAAGCTATGGAATTGAGCTATAGAGCTTGTAAAATTCCAGTGGACCTGGTACGGTCCTAAGGACATGACATGGGAGAATGCAGATGTTATGCGGGCAGAGTACCTGCAACTTTTTGAAAATTTTTGAAAAGCTTGCATATGCTGTGTAAAGTTGCACTGAGGACAGTGCAAACATAAGGGGAGGGGGATTGTAGTGTCCCCAAGGCCGAGCCCCATTGTAAACCATGTTCTGAAAAGAATTGTAATTATGTTTTATAGGCTGGTGAGCCAAGTTTTTATAAGTTGGAGGCTTATGTGTTTGTTAGGCCAGGGAGCCTGAGTGTTGAAGGCCAGGAGCCTGTTGTTGTATATGTAATCATGCAGAACAGACCGACCACGATGAATGAGTGAAGTGGGACTAAGCATCCATAGATTAGGCAACGAATTAGGGCCTGCAAGGTGGGAAAAGGGGCTAAGTGTTGAGCCTAGGGGCTAAGCATAGGGGGCTTAAGCCTGGGAATAATATTTTAATATTATCCCAAAATACATGTGCATTTTATGTTTTATCCTAAGTTTCTGGCAAGGGGAGAACATACAAGGGAGACACATGCTGGTGGAATGCATGAAATTTCATGGGTGACAAGTGTCAACCCTGACGCATGTGAATAAAACGGCCAGGGTGAGCCGTGAGAAGGGTTCCTTCCCCATTCGACCCGATTGTCTGAATGTGTACGGAGCCCTGGATAGTACTACCAACCTGACTCCTGCATAGAACCTTCATGTGTCCCTGTGATTCCATAGTGTGAGTCTATTTCATGTTGCCAAATTGAGAAAACAGAAGTGTCTCATCCCATGCTAAGCCTGGTGATACTGTTGCACCTGTCTGGAGCTGCCCTGGGTGTTCGTGTCTAGATTCTCGTGGATTGTGGTGGATGTGTAGTGTTTGATCTTGTGTGGCTTGTTGGCCAGTTTGTACAACAATCCCTCCAGGTGAGAGAGGTAGTTGAAGTTGGAAGAATAGGTTGTTGGACCTGTGAGCGACTCCCTCCAGGTGAGAGAGTGCGCAGAGGAAGGAGAGAACTCCTTGAAGGGACCTTGTAGCTGCGATAGATCCGGGAGACATCCGGTCCGACCTGTTATTGTAACCAAAGGCAAGGGACATTAGCAGCCGAAGGACTGTCCAGGTGACAGAGAAGGTGTATACTCTTGGGGTTGAATAGGTATGTGGGGAATGAGGGTCTGTGGGCAGTGAGTGTGGGAGGTTCCTTGGAGAGAATCCATTCCTTGTGGTTGTGTGTTGTTTTCCCTGTAACCTCAGCCTAGCCTAGGATTCCTTGTCTTGGGGTGGAGCTTAGTCCCAGCTCGGGGGTGACCCACTACCGAGCTGATGAGCAGTGTGGTCTAAGGCTGGGAGGTTCATGGAAGGCCTGCACTTGGTTGGTGGATTCTACCACTATTAAAAAGATAAGTATTTGTTTATGTTTTAATCATGTTTTTGCATGACTCTACTGCTTATGTTATCAGTATTTCCGTTGTGTATATGAATTAGTATGAAATGCTATTGATTGTTAATTATGGCAGTAACTCATATGAATACTTTGTGTAGAATGTGTTTATTTGTTTAAATGCATGGGATTTATAATACCTGTAAGAGTTATGTGCAAAGTGGTGTTATAGTCTTCTTTTAATAGCATTTAAACCTTGGTAGCCAAAAAAAAGGTGCGCTATAGTTTGGTATCAGACCCAAGGTTTCGACACTGAGCCTAGATGGGCCAGTGGAGCGGTCTTTGGACCCAGAGTGCAGGGAAACTGGGTCTGGAAAGCCAATTTCAGACCTTGGTTTTCCCCGAAGGGTCAAGAAGTTACTTGATGAGTTTTTAAGCTCAAGAGGTTAGCGACATGTGAAACCACAATCGGGATGGTCTATGGCCACGGGGAAATAGGTCTCCATAGCGATAGCGTTAGAACCTTAGGATCTGCTCGGGAGGAAAGGTGGACCCTCGTGACCATCGGATTTGGAGAGTATGCATAGGGTTTAAATCCCTTTTGAATCGCATAAGGGTGTGGGAATCATGATTCGCAAACTCCCAAAAACTATGAAATGCCAAAAATATTTGTGTCGTTGATCTGAGGAGGGGTTCTGACCGTCGGATTCCATGCTTGGATTGGACGTGGACGCATGAATGCGTACCGCGTGCCAATGAGTCGAAGAGACAGGCAAGAGTGGTGGGACCCTATGACATCATTAAAAGCGACGTGGACCCTCCTGAACGTACCACATGCCACGGTGGTGAAGGGTGACAGTTGTGTTGTGGGCCCGGGGAATAAAGTAATTCGCGATTTCAGGGACTCATGAGATAAGGGCATGGGAGCTCGACATTGAAACTCCCAAAGTCACAAAGTAGCAAGAATGAGAGGAGAAAAATCAACATTGCTTCTCAGGGTTTCGTTAAAGGAAGATACCACGGTTGGATGCCACAACTCACGAAGGTGCGAGTAGCGAAGAGTGATAGCACTTAGCCCTAGACTACGGTCATGCGTAGAAGACACTAGCGAGGAGGGAGCCATACCCGTGTCACATCTCGGGTATCGGGGGTTAGAGGAAATGAGTCGAGGGTCTTCGACTCACGAACTCGCGAGATCACGAGTTGCGAAAAGGGTGACTTGGGTTACGAATATTTAACTGTCGGATCTTCGTGGACTCAGATTCTAAATTTTTGAAGTCCCAAAAATTGCAGAGCCAGACAGAGCTCAGAAAACTTTGTGAAGTTGAAACGTCTTTTGTTCTTGTTCATATTGGCTTATAAATGTTGTGGATTGTTCGTGAGGTTTTAATGGCCTAACAAACTTTGAATTGAATTGCACAGTGTGAGTGCAGAGTTCAACGAGAGTCAGGATTCCAGTTAACCAATGTCAAAGTATGGAGTGGGAAAAGGTGCAAATTGCCTACGAAACAGAGGACGAAAGGGTAGGAAGGGATGTCAACCTGGGATTCGAAGGAACAAAATCTAATGGGCACGGAAAAGAGATGGATAAGGAAGAACATATGATGCAACTCATCGAAAGATTGAAGAAATATGCCCAGGCTTGCCTAGATGATAGCCGAAAACTTTTGAAAATCAGGGATCGGTAGCGTGAATTCAACTTAAAAATGTTGAAGAGCCTGGAAAGAATAGAGAAGAAACTCGAGAAGGGAAGAGACTCAAGTACAACGGAGAGTCACAGAACCCATGGGAGAAGAAGTAGGTCAAGGAGTGGTAGTCGATATCTTAGTCGCTCCCAAAGACATTCTGACAGGAAGACACACAGTAGTTCAAGCCTGTTCCCTACCAGAAAACATCGAAAATCTAGAAAGGAGGAATTGAAAGGGGAGATGAACAAGATTAATCCTCCAACATTCGATGGAGAACATAAGAAGGAGGAAGATGTCGAGACCTAGTTGCTTGGCATGAAGAAATACTTCCAACTGCAGAATTATTCTACCCACGTAGAAGGAAGAATTGCAATGTACCAATTGAAAGGAAAAGCATCCATGTGGTGGGATCAGTTTGTGCAGGTGCAGCACATCAGAGAGAAAGAGGTCACTTGGAAGGAATTTAAGAGGTATTTCGAGAAGAAATACCTGACTAAAAGATACTATGACAGAAAGATGAAGGAGTTCTTCGAACTCAAGCTAGACAGTATGACTATTGATGAGTATGAACGAAGTTTCCTATAACTACTAAAGTATGTTCCATTCATCAAAGATGAGGCTGTCAAGATTCGAAGATATCTGAGAGGACTGCCACCTTCCATTGGTGACAAGATTCAGTATGATGATCCTAAGACCATGGAAGAATCCATAAGAAGGGAGAAATGTCTATATGAACAGAAAAGAGAAAAGCCTACCTTTCAGAAGGCTTGGGATGAATAGAAGAGGTTTAAGAAAGAATAGAGGCAAAAAGGAAACATGCCTCCATTTTTTAGAAACAGTCCTTGGGGATAGTCATCTTTTAGAGAGCCCCAAAAAGTTGAAGGGAGTGAGCAGGTGCCAAGACCGCCACCTATGGAGTGTTGGGGTTGTAAAGGGAATCATAGGTACAAAGACTACCCCCACAAAAAAGAAAAAGCAAGAACTGTCCATACTATTCAGCAAGCGAAAACAGTGGAGGATATGGGCAGTAGAATGTCGAGGATCTACGCAGCCCTGGACAACAAGAAAGTAGAATTTCAATCGCACATGATTGAAGTGGAAGGTATGGTCAACAACTGACCACTTGTTATTTTAAATTATTCAGGGGCTAGCCATAGTTATATCGATCCTAGAGTGGTGTAAAGTTTTCATCTAACGAGAAGCAAACATGAGAAGTCTTGGTTAGTGCAGTTGGCCACAGGGACCAAGAGGAAAGTCATTGAATTGGTTAAGTCTTGTTCAGTGGACATGAAAGGAATGAGCACTAAGGCTGAATTGAACATTCTGCCTTTAGGCTCATACGATTTCTTAATTGGAATGGACTGGTTGGACCAGCACCATGCCCTTTTGGATTGCCGCAACAAGAGGTTTACATGCCTGAACGAGGAGGGAAATCAGGTAACAGTCCAAGGAATTCCCAGAGCCATGGTTTTGAGGGAAATCTTAGCCATGCAGCTGAAGAAATGTTACCGAAAAGGTTGTCAATTATTTGCAGCTCAGCTGGAAGAAGCATCCAGAGATGAAGACTCGAATCTGGTGGACCACGAAGTACTCAAAGAATTCAAGGACATATTTCAGGAGGTACCTGGACTACCTCCAAAGAGGGACATAGATTTTTCTATAAATTTGATGCCTGGAGTAGCTCCAGTTTCAAAGGCTCCTTATAGAATGAGTACACTAGAGCTGAAAGAGTTGCAATTGCAGCTCAAAGAGATACTAAAGAAAGGTTACATTCACCCCAGTGTGTCACTGTGGGGAGCCTGGGTCCTATTCGTGAAGAAGAAAGATGGGACGTTGAGGTTATGCATTGATTTTCAACAGTTGAATAAGGTCACTGTCAAGAACAAGTATCCTCTACCAAGGATTGATGATCTTTTTGATCAGTTGAAGGATGCAAAAATATTTTCGAAAATAGATCTCCGATCAGGATATCACCAAGTGAGAATAAAGGATGAGGACATCATCAAGACTGCCTTTAGAACAAGGTACGGTCATTATGAGTTCACGGTGGTGTCATTTGGGCTGTCCAACGCGCCTTTTGTTTTCATAAGCTTAATGAATGGAGTGTTGAGAAATTATTTGGACAAGTTTGTCATAGTCTTCCTGGATGATGTCTTGGTGTATTCAAAGACAGAGGAAGAACATGAGAAACACCTGAGAATGGTGTTGCGGGTATTGAGAGAACACCAGTTGTACGCAAAACTGAGCAAGTGCTCTTTTTACCAAAGGCATATCCATTACGTTGGACGCATTATATCTGAAGATGGGATCGTTGTGGATCCTGAGATGGTACAGGCCATTCGAGAATGGCCAGCACCAAGGAATGTGGCAGAAGCTAGATCTTTTATGGGTCTGGCGGGCTACTATAGGAGGTTCATAGCCGGATTCTCAAAGATAGCTCATTCTATCACTTCCTTGCAAAGGAAGGAGAAGAAGTTCCAGTGGAATGAATAATGTGAGAGCAGCTTCCAGCGATTGAAGCAGCTACTAACCAGTGCTCCAATCCTGAAGATTGCAGATCCAAATAAGGATTACGTAGTGTGCATAGATGTGTGTAAGGAGAGGCTGGGAGGAGTTCTCAGCCAAGAGGGATTTGTAATTTTTTATGAGTCACGAAAGCTGAAAGAGCACGAAAGGAATTATGCCACTCATGATTTAGAGCTAGCAGCAATCGTCCATGCCTTGAGGAAATGGAGACATTACCTCATGGGAAGGATATTTGAATTGAGAACAGACCACAACGGTCTGAAGTATTTATTTTATCAACCGACTTTAAATGCGAGGAAAACCAGATGGCTAGAGTTTCTGTGTGAATATGAATTTGATATCAAGCATATAAAAGGGAAAGAAAATAAGGTGGTTGATGCACTCAGCAGAAAAGTGCACAAATTACATGCTACATCCATTAGCATGTACAAAACTAAGATTAAAGACAGAATTTTGGAAGCTGCCAATGTTGATTTGCAGTACAGAGGTCTAGTAGGAAAGCTACAGCAGCGTGAGAGACCACAAACCAAGGAAAGTTACACCTTGGGAACTGATGGCTTACTTCTGTATAAAAACAGAGTGTATGTATCGAATGTCTGAGAATTGAAGCTGGCAATTCTAAAGGAGATGCATAACATGACTTATGTTGGACATCTTGGATATCAGAAGACTATCGCAGCAGTCAAAAGCCATTACTTTTGGCTGGTTTTGAAGAAATAAGTTTTTGAATACATCACCATATGTATGGAGTGCCATAAGGTTAAGGCTGAGCATAGGCACCCAGTAGGGTTGCTGCAGTATTTACCTATTTCTGAATGGAAATGGGATGTGGTAACAATGGATTTTATCACAGTATTACCCAGAACAAGCAAGCAGCATGATTCAATCATGGTGGTGGTGGACAAGCTTACTAAAGCTGGCCACTTTATTCCACTGAAAACCACCCATGGAGCAACAGATGGTGCTGACATTTTCCTAAAAGAAGTTGCATGCTTGCATGGAATTCCTAAGACAATTGTGTCTGATAGGGACCCGAAATTCACTTCGAATTTCTGGAAAGGATTGTTCAAAGGATTCAGAATGAATATGAACTTTAGCACAGCGTATCATCCTGAATCCGATGGACAGACAGAGAGAGTGAATAGAGTAATAGAAGACATGTTGAGAATGTATGTGATGGATAAACCATCAAGGTGGGAAGACTACATGCATTTGGTAGAATTCGCCTACAATAATGGGTATCATGCATCATTGAAGATGAGCCCATTCGAAGCGCTTTATGGAAGAAAGTGCAACACTCCAGTGAGCTGGGATAATCCAAATGACAGAGTAGTAGTTGGGCCTCAACTACTCAAAGAGATGGAAGACCAAATGATAAGAATTAAACATAATCTAAAAGTTGCCCAGGATAGGCAGAAAATTTACGCTGATAGTAACAGAACCCATAGAGAATTCAAAGTGGGTGACCATGTTTTCCTGAAAGTGAAAACTAACAGGAGTTCCTTGAGGCTGGGAAGTTGCGCCAAGTTGGCAGCAAGATTTTGTGCGCCATTTGATATCCTGCAAAGGATTGGGCCGGTTGCATACATGCTTGCATTACCTACATCTATGACTGTACATAATGTGTTTCATGTTTCACTACTTAAGAAATATGTACCTGATGCTAATCATGTTATCGATTGGAATGTGATTCAGGTGCAACCAGAAGGTGTCCTGCAAGTGCATCATGTGTGCATATTGGACAGGGAAAGAAAACAGCTCCAGAATCGAGCTATAGAGCTTGTAAAAGTCTAGTGGACCTGGTACGGTCCTGAGGATGCGACATGGGAGCATGCAGATGTTATGCGGGCAGAGTACCCGCATCTTTTTGAAAATTTTTGAAAATCTTGCAGATGTTGTGTAAAGTTGCACTGAGGACAGTGCAAAAATAAGGGGAGGGGGATTGTAGTGTCCCTAAGGCCGAGCCCCATTGTAAACTATGTTCTGAAAAGAATTGTAATTATTTTTTATAGACTGGTGAGCCAAGTTTTTATAATCTAGAGGCCTATGTGTTTATTAGGCCAGGGAGCCTGGGTGTTGAAGGCCAGCAGCCTGTTGGTGTATATGTAATCACACAAAACAATTAATAAAATGTAAACACCACTATGTGCAGACCGACCACAATGAATGAGTGAAGGGGGACTAAGCATCCATAGAGTGGGAAAGGAATTAGGGGCTAGAAGGTGGTAAAAGGGGCTAAGTGTTGAGACTAGGGGCTAAGCCTAGGGGGCTTAAGCCTGGGAATAATATTTTAATATTATCCCAAAAGACATGTGCATTTTATGTTTTATCCTATGTTTATGGCAAGGGGAGAACATACAAGGGATACGTGTGCTGGTGGAACACATGCAGTTTCATGGGTGACAAGTGTCAACCCTGATGCATGCAAATAAAACAGCTAGGGTGAGCCGTGTGAAGGGTTCCTTCCCCATTCGACCCGATTGTTTTAATGCATAGGGAGCCTTGGATAGTACTACCAACCCGAATCATGCAGAGAACCTTCATGCGTCCCTGTGATTCCAGAGTGTGAGTATTTTCCATGTTGCCAAATTGAGAAAACAGAAGTGTCTCGTCCCGTGCTAAGCCTGGTGATACTGTTGCACCTGTCTGGAGCTGCCATGGGGTGTTCATGTTTGGATTCCCGTGGATTGTGGTGGACGTGTAGTGTTTGATCCTATGTGGCTTGTTGGCTAGTTTGTACAACACTCCCTCCAGGTGAGAGAGGTAGTTGAAGTTGGAAGAACAGGTTGTTGGACCTATGAGGGACTCCCTCCAGGTGAGAGAGTGCGCAGAGGAAGGAGAGAACTCCTTGAAGGGACCTTGTAGCTGCCATAGAGCCCGAAGAATTCTGATCCGTCCTGTTCCTGTAACCCAAGGCAAGGGAGATTAGCAGCCGAAGGACTGTCCAGGTGATAGAGAAGGTGTATACTCCTAGGGTGGAACAGGCATGTGGGGAATGAGGGTCTGTCGGCAGTGAGTGTGGGAAGTTCCTAGGAGAGAATCCCTTCCTTGTGGTTGTGTGTTGTTTTCCCTGTAACCTCAGCCTAACCTAGGATTCCTTGTCTTGGGGTGGAGCTTGTTAGGACCACACAATGTACCTTTTTGCCTATACTTTTTGCCACCGTTATACTCTTGATCACCTACATTTAGAATCATACTATCACTTTATCTGATCATCTCAAAGGTATACAACGTCCCTTCTCATTACTATACGTTTAATCTATTTTTCATAATATTTTACATCACTCTCGTACTTAACCATTGATTAGAAATGCATAAGTGTCCAAAACTGCAGATTAGCATCTGAGGCATGTTGCTGAAACACAGAACTGATGCTGAAACACAGAACTGTCCAAGGTCGTTGTTGCTGAAACACAGAACTGATGTTGAAACACGGAGCTGTTATACAGTCCGAGGTCACATATGATGAAACACAAAGCTGCCTTATAGTTTGAGGACGTAGATGCTGAAACACAGAGCCGCTACACAGTCCAGAGTCGCAGATGCTAAAACACGAAGTTGTTACACAGTCTAGAGTTGCAGGTGCTGAAACACAGAGGAAACCGCTAGAACCGACGATGCTGAAACACAAGCCATCACAGCCAGCGGTCAACACAGTCAGAGCGCAATTCACGTGGTTGAAACAGCCTGTGAATTGCGATGTTGAAACAGCATCCGCAACAAAGAAGAAGTTGTTACACCAGTCGTAACAGCAATATCTTATTCAGCTCCTATAATAGCATTCGGTTGCGTGAGATTAGGACATCATATGCTGGTTTAGAAATAAGATCCGATTTAGGATTAGTCTCAGATATGCATTGTAATTATTGTATCGAAGGGATTTCCTCTTTAAATCAGAGGAAATCACCATTCGAAGGGGCCAAGTTTTTATGTATTGAAGCAACTCCAGGGAAGCGGGACATATTCTATTCTTCCAATTTGTAATGTGATATTTCGACAGATGAATATAAGACTGCTTTGAGTATCCTTCTCTAGCTTTTCATTCAGGGGAATCTTGTGAGAAGGGAGGGCCCACCTTCTTCACAAGATTCACCCATTAGTTAGAAGTGTGTTAGTATAATTTCTGTTCATGCTTTGTTTAAACTGTCGTTTGTTGAAACACTATTTTTAATGGATTCCGCTTTGTTGAAACACTACTGACTCTGTCTTAGTTTACTGAATGAAATTTGTAATTCTTTTTATCAACAATCTTGTGTGATGATTTTACGAGGCTAGCAGAGATTGGGTTAAAGGTTCCTGCTCAGACATGAAGGAATCACAACACCTTGTCTTCTATAGATTTCATTTACTACTGCAAGTGTACTAGCCAGAGTTTGTTTAAGGGGTTCCTGCTCAGACAGGAAGGAATCACAACACCTCGTATTCTGTAGATTTCATTTACTGATGCAAGTGTGCTAGCCAGAGATTTGGTTAAGGGGTTCCTGCTCAGACAGGAAGGAATCACAACACCTTGTCTTCTGTAGATTTCATTTACTGCTGCAAGTGTGCTAGCCAGAGATTTGGTTAAAGGGTTCATGCTCAGACAGGAAGGAATCACAACACCTTGTCTTCTGTAGATTTCATTTACCTCTGCAAGTGTGTTAGCTAGGGATTGGGTTAAGGGTTCCTGCTCAGAAAGGAAAGAACCAAAACATCATGTTCTCTATAGACTTCCATTGGTGCTATCCAAAAACTGGGTTAGGGATCCCTGCTCAGAAAGGAAGGGATCAGACTGTCCATCTCTCTGTAAACCTCAACCTCACAAGTGTGCTAAAACAGAAATAAGGCCCAAGGCTCCTTCTTAGAGAGAAAGGAACTAGGTGGCTTTGTTCTCTGTTAGATAGAGTTAATTGTTGTCTGCATTACTGTTTTCATGAAAGAGTGTTAGTATTGAAGTCTCTGTTTGAGAGTAAGTTTCATGTTCTCTGATTGCAGAATAGTTGTTCTTTCCCATTGCAAGTGTTATTTTAATGTAATCCAGGATTCTTAGATTGATCTTTAAAGAATTGCAATAGGGGAGTTACTTTCTTGTGATTTAATTCAGAGCTTCAGATGATTCAAGCAAGTGTGATTAGTATGAGTTTCTTTACTACAACACTAAGTTGCTTTTGGAATTGAGCATATACAGTGCGTGGCTATCTTTGAAATAAAAGACTTCCCTGGGTTGATAATTTATGTATCACTTGATTGTTTAAAATCAATTAAGCAATTATAGTGACCAACATTTTGGCATCGTTGCTGGGGAAGATAGCTATAGATTTCAAAAGCACTTGTGATTTCTTTTCTTTAGATAAAAATAATGCATGAAAGACCCCAAAGACACTAACCCTACAGGTGGCAAGGGAAAAGGAAAAGGAGGAAGAAAGACTTTCATTGACGAGATTGCATCCAAGTCTGAATCTGCTGCTCAACGACAAAACCTTCAAAAACAGAATTCCCAGCCTTCATTTCGAGCAATTTTTGGAACAGGGAAGGAAGTTTGGAGTCCAGAGACAGTCCAAAAGCTAGTAGGAGACATTGGGGACAGAGCAAGTGCAGCAGGAGAACAAACAGAAGGGAACATGGATGAATACAATGAACAATTGCATCATGAAGAACAGGTAGATCCTGAAGGAGAGGTAAAAGATGAAAATTCTTTTCTACATTAGGATTTCCTATTGGCGATCTCCCTAGAGGGACAGCCCCCATGAAAAACATCCCACTCTCAGCATTGCCAAATTTTCATGGGTTATCTTCAGAGGATC
>ML776686.1:2062840-2117188 GCA_009831015.1 Picea engelmannii | reverse complement strand
TTAGACTTCATAGGACCCATCAACCCTCCATCCAATCAAAAAGTTTATATACTGGTCTGCACAGACTACATGACTAAATGGGTGGAAGCCAAGGCACTCCACAGAGCGACTGAAGAAGCAGTTATAAAATTCTTATTCACAGATATCTTCACCAGATTTGGAATGCCAAGAGAATTAGTTACAGATGAAGGACCTCCTTTCTCTTCTCATGGGTTCAAAGCCACCCTTCAGAAATATCATATTCAACAGAGAATGACTACAGCATACCACCCCCAAGCCAATGGACAAGTGGAAAGCACAAACAAAGTAATAGAAGCCATTCTCACAAAAACAGTGAAGGAAAGCAGAAAGGATTGGTCCTACAGGCTCCTTGAAGCACTATGGGCCTATAGAACTACCTGGAGAAATACTACAGGATTTTCTCCCTATGAATTGGTCTATGGAAAGAGTGTTGTCTTTCCTGTGGAATTTGAGATAAAAACCTTAAGGATTGCTTTAGCTGCCAACCTTAATCTAACCGATGCACAGACAGCCAGGCTGCAGCAGCTTAATGAACTAGAGGAGAAAAGACTAGATGCCATTCAGCAAACAACCATAATTCAACAGCAAAGATCATAATGGCATGAAAAAAATATCAAGAACAAGCAGTTCCAAAAAGGTAATTGGGCTCTACTATATGATTCCCGGTTCAAAGAATTTCAAGGGAAACTGCATACAAGATGGTTGGGACCTTACGAGGTAGACACGGTTTTCCCTAATGGAACAGTAAGGCTCCTCACAATCGATGACTCCATAACTCCATTACTTGTAAATGGTCATCGGCTCCGTCTGTACCAGTGACCTATTTCTAAAGAAGATTTTAAGGCCACATGCATGGCAGATGCTCATTTTCTCTTCGTTGAGGGGGTTTCTACCCCTAATAACAATTAATTCTTTCAAGATTGATTTTATTTAGTGGTAGATTAGATTAGACTAGATTTCGTTTTCTAATAATCCCTGTCAAGAAATACCATGCTACAGTTGTCTTGCAAATTCCCAATCGAAGCACAGCCACCAGAAGAGGATGATTCCACTTCAAAGAGACAAGCCTCCACGATGCTGAAACACCGTTGTTAAGCACTGTTAACTTTCATGATGTTGAAACACCGTTGTTTAGCACTAATGACCTTCATGCTACTGAAACACCACTGGTCAATCCTCTTGGCTTGCTTCTAAGGCCGAACAACCACCATTCTCCACTTTCTACTTTTCTCTGTTGCCGGAACACCACTGTCAGAAATCCGCCCTTCTTCTCCATTACTGAAACACCAAACTCACACTTTCTTTCCCCCACCATGACTCGACAACCTTTTCACTCCCTCATCATCCTTCATTAACGAAAAAAATCCATCCAGCAATTGTTTCACCTTTCCCCTTCCGATGCTACAACTACATTACTCAGCATTGTTGACCTTTTCCCCCGATGTTGAAACACCATTGTTCAGCACTTTTTCTTCCCACTCCTAGAACACTACAGTCCACCATTTCCTCACCCCCCATCAATGACGAAACAACTCCGTCCAGCAATTGTTTCACCTTTTCTTTTTCCGTTGTTGAAACACCATTGTCAGCAACCCTTCATCATATTTTTTTTCACGATGCTGAAACACCATTGTTCAGCACGTTTAACTGTTCTTCATTCACGATGCTGAAACACCACTGTTCAGCACGTTTGACTTTTTTTCATGATGTTGAAACACCATTGTTCAGCATGTTCGACTTCTTCCCTATGTTGAAGCACCACTGTTCAGCACTTTCGACTTTCTTCGATGTTGAAACACCATCGTTCAGCACTTTTTCACTTTCTTCCGATACTGAAACACCAGTCATCAGCAGTTCTTCATCTACAGCAATTATTTCATTCTTCTCTGTTGCTAAAACACCAGTCTTTCACTGTCGTCTGTCAGCAAGCTTCTACGCCCTCAGTTTAGAGTTCATCAGCAAACCTTAGACACAATCAAAGGTCTCCACCACAACAGCACCACCACGGACAAGCTTGATATCTGGTTGGTTGAACGAATCAAATGGTAAGGCGAGGTATGTAAATATTGTGTAATTCAGATTAGACTGTAGTTAATGAGAAAGATTTTAATCCATTAAGACCATTTAAGTGCCATTATTACTAATCGCACTTAACGGGAGGGGAAGTACACGTCAAATCCGCGATACCATCATTTCCTCCGATTTTATCGCCGCCATCCCCATTTCATCATCTTTTTGCACATTTAACCTCTATCCCTGCATATAACCCCTCGAAAAACTTACTTTGTGCCAGAGCTGATACACAAACTCTCGACGTTGTATCTTACCAAGCTAGCAGCCATGGGAGGAGCTGTCATCCGCAAAGAACCCGCCACCACAGCGCTGCTCGAACACTATCTAGCAGCATATCAAATCTTCGAGCAAGCAAGCTGGCTTAATTACTTCCGCAGGCTTCAAGGATTTAATGAAAGGCAAGTGCTACAATTTTCCCAAAATCTTCAGGAGAGCCATTTTGTCGTCGCAGGCATCCGAATATCTGTAACAGAGGAAGAATTATCAGAGGTCTCAGGCCTCCCCATTGATGGCACTCGAACGTTCAGTTGGAAGCATATCATCGGGGATGTACAGCAGAGCTTCTTCCTGCCCGAGGAAAGAATTGTATTAAAGGGAAGAGGCGTTCAGCTTAGTTCACTGCCACCGTCGTGGCCCGAGGTCGCCAGATTCATCAAACACTACCTGAACTGTGAAGGTCGCTATCAAGTAGTCTATCAGCATGACTTCCTTTTGCTTTCTCATTTAAGGCATAACAGACGGGTCAATATTCCATATTATTTGCTGGGTTGTTTGAAGAATATGGCACATTACTGTCGAAAGGCAAAAGATCCAACCCAATCACTTACCCACCACCGTCTTGTTCAATTACTCATCAACAGGGGTTTTGAACAACAAAATTGTCCACTAAATAACCCGCCCATAAACCCTCAACCAGTTGTTGAAATTCCCCAGGAGCAGCAGCAGCAAAACCCCCCAGACGTCCCTGAAGTACCCAATATCCCACCCACAGAACCAACCAGTCCAGTCATTTCCCCTACCCCACCTAATCCACCACATACCCTACCAGAGTCATCCACTCCTACCCTTCATAATTTCAGTGATGACTCTAAACCAGAACATGTCCCCTGCCCTATCATTCAGGAAAGACCTCCATGAAAATGAAAATAGATTGCCCCTTTCCACCTTCCTTGCGCAAAAAGCAAACGAGAGCCTCAATGAGGCCACCCTGGATGACCACTACCCTAGACCCCCCACCTATTCGACTGATACGCCATATATCTTCAACTTCCCAAACCCCAGGATCTTTTCCTATTCCAACCTCAGTGGCTGCAACACAAGAACCAGCCACCGATATTGAGTTGCAAGAATTAGAAGCCCGGACATCATTTGTTTTTGAAGTAGCTGAAACACAACCAGCTACCCATCCAGTGGCTACAACACAAGAACCAGCCACTGATGTTGAAATTGAGGAAATTGAGACCCCGATTGCTGCAACACAACATCCAGTGGTTGAAACACAAGAACCAGCCATTGATTTTGAAATTTAGGAAATTGAGACCCCGGATGCTGCAACACAACACCCAGTGGCTGAAACACAAGAACCAGCCACTAATATTGACATTGAGATTCAGGAATCAGAGGTTGAGGGTGTTGAAACACTACTCTCCTTACACCAAGAGGCTGAAACACAAGCATCAGTTTCCATTCATGTAGCTGCTCCACAAGCATCAGCTCATGAGGCTATGACTGCCACACAAGAACCAGTCACCCCTAAATCCAAACAAACAATGGCTGATGTCTTGGAAGAAAACAACTTTTTGAAGTCTCAATTGGAAGCATATCAGCAAGAATTAGTCAGGGCAAGGGAGGCATACGAAAAAGAACTAAATCTGTACACCTTAGCCCGAACAGCAAATTTGTCAGAGGAGACCTCAGAGAGCATGTGTAAAGAATACATGTGTTGCCAATGTGGTGATGTTTACCATCAGGCAGGCTATAAGGTGATTCAAGTTCTAGTGCCGGGGGCAACCCCTACTCCTTCACCTTTTGAAGTCAAAACTGAACCTGTTGTAACACAAGAACCAGCAGGCCCTAGTAAGCTCAAGACTAAACCTACTACAACACAAGAACCAGCAGGCCCTAGCAAGCCGAAGACTGAACCTGCTGTAACACAAGAACCAGTAGGCTCTCCCAATCTAAAGACTTAACCCTGCATCGCCACAAGAGAAGCCCCTATTGTTGTCAACAAGGTTGTGCAAACAATGCCCATGGAGGAATTTGTACCTCCCAATCAGATTAATCTCTCCACCTCCAGGGAACAAGATACTCAAACTGTGCCTAATCCCACTACTTCCAACGTTGCAACACAGAATCAGCTATGGGATGAGCATGCAGAAATATAGAAATGGAAGAAGGAGTATGCTGAAACACAGGCCAAAAACCTGCAAGTACACAAATAGATCTGGATAAATCAGACCTTCTCAAATTGGGAAGCATTGGACCAGACATGCCAGGTAGTTCGTGAGCCTAAGAAGAAAAACAAAGACTTAAAGGACAGATTGGTCCTGGCATTTGATTTGATGCAGAAACTACTGGCCAAAAGGAAGCCATCGTACAACTATTCTTTATTCCTGATGGAGAGACTCATATGGTTTCAGATTAAGTCTATTATAGAAGGTAAACCCCATCAAGTCATTCAATCATCAGACTTTATCAAAACTTGTGTAGCTGTCTCCACCAGGGATCAGCACCTCCTCTGTGAGGCATACTTCCATAATGAGGCTATTCTAGAAAATAGGTTGCTGAACATAAATCCTCTTGTTGGGGACGTTCAACTTCGAGCATTTACTTCCTTTCTCCTCAATCAAATAATTTGGCAAGGTGACTTTTCGACTACCAAGAACAATGAAGATAATTGCCTCCTCTGGATTAGACCAGAACCACAAAGGGCAGCTACCTTCATCTCACAATATTATGAGTTCTTAAAGAAACCAGGGGTGACTGAACATGTTCAGCAGCTACAATAAGAAGTGCTTCAGGATTGTGAAGGCATCATCAGATCTATAGAGGTTCCTGCCCTCTAGGCCAATAACCTATTTTGGCAGCAATCCACGGAGAAGAGACAACAGCACAATCCTTTTGGTCCTATCAACTTAGAAGTAGCAATTTCCAGGGTACCCAACTATATCCAGTGTGTTAGACATTGTGCTGAAAATTGGATAGGGTACCGGTTTTATTTTCCCATTCTATGGTTGCCAATAGAAAGATATCAAATCATCTATAAGCTGCCTAAGAAGGTAGAAACGGCACCATGGCAAAGATTGCAGCAGGTGCAAGGGTTCAGAACACGGACAGACAGTACCTCCCAGAGTTACAGCTTAAGTAACTTACATGATCAAAGTAGGTATCCAGACTCTGATTCAGAGTGAGTTTCCTGAGGACATGCAACACCTTGAGTTGGGGGGGGATGTTAGTACCACACAATGTACCTTTTTGCTTATACTTTTTGCCACCATTATACTCTTGATCACCTACATTTAGACTCATACTATCACTTTATCTGATCATCTCAAAGGTATACAACGTCCCTTCTCATTACTATACGTTTAATTTGTTTTGCATAATATTTTACATCACTCTCGTACTTAACCATTGATTAGAAATGCATAAGTGTCCAAAAATACAGATTAGCATCTGAGGCTTGTTGCTGAAACACAGAACTGATGCTGAAACATAGAACTGTCCAAGGTCGTTGTTGCTGAAACACAAAACTGATGCTAAAACACGGAGCTGCTATACAGTCCAAGGTCACAGATGTTGAAACACGGAGATACCTTATAGTTTGAGGACGTAGATGCTGAAACACAGAGCCGCTACACCGTCCAGAGTCGCAGATGCTGAAACACGAAGTTGTTAGAAAGTCTAGATTTGCAGGTGCTGAAACACAGAGGAAACCGCTAGAACCGACGATGCTGAAACACAAGCCGTCAGAGCCAGCAGTCAACACAGTCAGAGTGCAATTCATGTGGCTGAAACAGCCCGTGAATTGCGATGCTGAAATAGCATCCGCAACAAAGAAGAAGTTGTTACACCAGCTGTAACAGCAATATCTTATTCAACTCCTGTAATAGCATTTGGTTGCGTGAGACTAGGACATCCTATGCTGGTTTAGAAAGAAGATATGATTTAGGATAAGGCTCAGATATGCATTGTAATTATTGTATCGAAGGGATTTCCTCTTTAAATCAGAGGAAATCACCATTCGAAGGGGCCAAGTTTTTATGTATTGAAGCAACTCCAGGGAAGCGGGACGTATTATATTCTTCCAATTTGTAATGTGATATTTTGACAGATGAATATAAGACTGCTTTGAGTATTCTTCTCTAGATTTTCGTTCAGGGGAATCTTGTGAGAAGGGAGGGCCCACCTTCTTCACAAGATTCACCCATTAGTTAGAAGTGTGTTAGTATAATTTATGTTCATGCTTTGTTTAAACTATCGTTTGTTGAAACACTGTTTTTAATGGATTCCACTTTGCTGAAACAATACTGACTCTGTCTTAGTTTACTGAATGAAATTTGTAATTCTTTTTATCAGCAATCTTGTGTGATGATTTTACAAGGCTAGCAGAGATTGGGTTAAAGGTTCCTGCTAAGACAGGAAGGAATCACAACACCTTGTCTTCTCATGGATTTTAAGCCATTAAGACCATTTAAGTGCCATTATTACTAATCGCACTTAACGGGAGGGGGAGTACACGTCAAATCCGTGATACCATCATTTCCTCCGATTTTATCGCCACCATCCCCATTTCATAACCTTTTTGCGCATTTAACCATTATCCCTGCATATAACCCCTCGAAAAACTTACTTTGTGCCAGAGCTGATACACAAACTCTCGACATTGTATCTTACCAAGCTAGCAGCCATGGGAGGAGCTATCATCCACAAAGAACCCACCACCACAGCGATGCTCGAACACTATCCAGCAGCATATCAAATCTTCGAGCAAGCAGGCTGGCTTAATTACTTCCGCAGGCTTCAAGGATATAATGAACGACATGTGCTACATTTTGCCTGAAATCTTCAGGAGAGCCATTCTGTCATCGCAGGCATCCGAATATCTGTAACAGAGGAAGACTTATCAGAGGTCTCTTCCTCCCCATTGATGGCACTCGAACGTTCAGCTTGAAGCATATCATCGGGGATGTCCAGCAGAGCTTCTTCCTGTCCAAGGAAAGAATTGTATTAAAGGGCAGAGGCGTTCAGCTCAGTTCACTACCACCCTCATGGCCAGAGGTCGTCAGATTCATCAAGCACTACCTGAAATGCGAAGTTCACTATCAGGTAGTCTATCAGCACGACTTCCTTTTTCTTTCTCATTTAAGGCATAATAGACGAGTCAATATTCCATATTATTTGTTGGGTTGTTTGAAGAATATGGCACATTACTGTCGAAAGGCAAAAGATCCAACCCAATCACTTACCCACCACCATCTTGGTCAATTACTCATCAACAGGGGTTTTGAACAACAAAATTGTCCACTAAATAACCCGCACATAAACCCTCAACTAGCTGTTGAAATTCCCGAGGAGCAGCAGCAGCAAAACCCCCCAGACGTCCCTGAAGTACCCAATATCCCGCCCACAGAACCAACCAGTCCAGTCATTTCCCCTACCCCACCTAATCCACCACATACCCTACCAGAGTCATCCACTCCTACCCTTCATATTCTCAGTGATGACTCTGAACCAGAACATGTCCCCTGCCCTATCATTCAGGAAAGACCTCCACGAAAACGAAAACAGATTGCCCCCTTTCCACCTTTCTTGCGCAAAAAGAGAACGAGAGCCTCAATGAGGCCACCCTGGATGACCACTACCCTAGACCCCCCACCTATTCGACTGATACGCCGTACATCTTCAACTTCCCAAACCCCAGGATCTTTTCCTATTCCAACCTCGGTGGCTACAAAACAAGAACTAGCCACCGATATTGAGTTGCAGGAATTAGAATCTCAGACATAATTTGTTTTTGAAGTAGCTGAAACACAACCAGCTACCCATCCAGTGGCTACAACACAAGAACCAGCCACTGATGTTGAAATTGAGGAAATTGAGACCCCGATTGCTGCAACACAACATCCAGTGGCTGAAACACAAGAACCATCCACTGATTTTGAAATTGAGGAAATTGAGACCCCGGATGCTGCAACACAACACCTAGTGGCTGAAACACAAGAACCAACCACTAATATTCAAATTGAGATTCAGGAATCAGAGGTTGAGGGTGCTGAAACACTACTCTCCTTACACCAGGAGGCTGAAACATAAGCATCAGTTGCCATTCCTGTAGCTGCTCCACAAGCATCAGCTCATGAGGCTATGACTGCCACACAAGAACCAGTCACCCCTAAATCCAAACAAACAATCACCGATGTCTTGGAAGAAAACAACTTTTTGAAGTCTCAATTGGAAGCATATCAGCAAGAATTAGTCAGGGCAAGGGAGACATACGAAAAAGAACTAAATCTGTACACCTTAGCCCGAACAAAAAATTTGTTAGAGGAGACCTCGGAGAGTGTGTGTAAAGAATACATGTGTTGCCAATGTGGCGATGTTTACCATCAGGCAGGCTATAAGGTGATTCAAGTTCTAGTGTCGGGGGCAGCCCCTACTCCTTCACCTTTTGAAGTCAAAACTGAACCTACTGTAACACAAGAACCAGCAGGCCCTAGTAAGCTCAAGACTGAACCTGCTACAAAACAAGAACCAGCAGGCCCTAGCAAGCCCAAGACTGAACCTGCTGCAACACAAGAACCAGTAGGCTCTCCCAGGCTAAAGACTTAACCCTGCATCACCACAAGAGAAGCTCCTACTGTTGTCAACAAGGTTGTGCAAACAATGCCCATGGAGGAATTTGTACCTCCCAATCAGATTAATCTCTCCACTTCTAGGGAACAAGCTACTCAAACTGTGCCTAATCCCACTACTTCCAACGCTGCAACACAGACTCAGCTATGGGATGAGCACGCAGAAATATAGAAATGGAAGAAGGAGTATGCTGAAACACAAGCCAAAAACTTGCAAGTACACAAACAGATTTGGATAAATCAGACCTTCTCAAATTGGGAAGCATTGGACCAGACACGCCAGGTAGTTCATGAGCTTAAGAAGAAAAACAAAGACTTAAAGGACAGATTGGTCCTGACATTTGATTTGATGCAGAAACTACTGGCCAAAAGGAAGCCATCGTGCAACTATTCTTTATTCCTGATGGAGAGACTCATATGGTTTCAGATTAAGTCTATTATAGAAGGTAAACCCCATGAAGTCATTCAATCAGCAGACTTTATCAAAACTTTTGTAGCTACCTCCACCAGGGATCAGCACCTCCTCTGTGAGGCATACTTCCATAATGAGGCTATTCCAGAAAACAGGTTGTTGAACATAATTCCTCTTATTGGGGACGTTCAACTTCAAGCATTTACTTCCTTTCTCCGCAATCAAATCATTTGGCAAGGTGACTTTTCGGCTACCAAGAACAATGAAGATAATCGCCTCCTCTGGATTAGACCAGAACCACAAAGGGCAGCTACCTTCATCTCACAATATTATGAGTTCTTAAAGCAACCAGGGGTGGCTGAACATGTTCAGCATCTACAATAAGAAGTGCTTCAGGATTGTGAACGCATCATCAGATCTATAGAGGTTCCTGCCCTCCAGGCCAATAACCTATTTTGGCAGCAATCCACGAAGAAGAGACAACAGCACAATCCTTTTGGTTCTGTCAACTTAGAAGTAGCAATTTCTAGGTTACCCAACTATATCCAGTGTGTTAGACATTGTGCTGAAAATTGGATAGGGTACCGGTTTTATTTTCCCATTCTCTGGTTGCCAATAGAAAGATATCAAATCAGCTATAAGCTGCCTAAGAAGGCAGAAATGGCAGCATGGCAAATATTGTAGCAGCTGCAAGGGTTCAGAACACCGACAGACAGTACCTCCCAGAGTTACAGCTTAAGTAACTTACATGATCAGAGTAGGTATCCAGACTCTGATTCAGAGTGAGTTGCCTGAGGACATGCAACACCTTGAGTTGGGGGGGATGTTAGGACCACACAATGTACCTTTTTGCCTATACTTTTTTCCACCATTATACTCTTGATCACCTACATTTAGACTCATACTATCACTTTATCTGATCATCTCAAAGGTATACAACGTCCCTTCTCATTACTATACGTTTAATCTGTTTTGCATAATATTTTACATCACTCTCGTACTTAACCATTGATTAGAAATGCATAAGTGTCCAAAACTACATATTAGCATCTGAGGCATGTTGTTGAAACACAGAACTGTCCAAGGTCGTTGTTGTTGAAACACAGAACTGATGTTGAAACACGAAGCTGCTATACAGTCCAAAGTCACAGATGTTGAAACACGGAGTTGCCTTATAGTTTGAGAACGCAGATGCTGAAACACAGAGCCGCTACACAGTCCAGAGTCGCAGATGATGAAACACGAAGCTGTTAAACAGTCTAGAGTTGCAGGTGCTGAAACACAGAGGAAACCGCTAGAACCGACAATGCTGAAACACAAGCCATCACAGCCAGCGGTCAACAAAGTCAAAGCGAAATTCACGTGGTTGAAACAGCCCGCGAATTGTGATGCTGAAACAACATCTGCAACAAAGAAGAAGTTGTTACACCAATCGTAACAGCAATATCTTATTCAGCTCCTGTAATAGCATTCATTTGCGTGAGACTAGGACATCCTATGTTGGTTTAGAAAGAAGATCTGATTTAGGATAAGGCTCGGATATGCATTGTAATTATTGTATCGAAGGGATTTCCTCTTTAAATCAGAGGAAATCACCATTCAAAGGGGCCAAGTTTTTATGTATTGAAGCAACTCCAGGGAAGCGGGACGTATTCTATTCTTCCAATTTGTAATGTGATATTTTGACAGATGAATATAAGACTCCTTTGAGTATCCTTCTCTAGCTTTTCGTTCAGGGGAATCTTGTGAGAAGGGAGGGCCCACCTTCTTCACAAGATTCACCCATTAGTTAAAAGTGTGTTAGTATAATTTATGTTCATGCTTTGTTTAAACTGTCGTTTGTTGAAACACTGTTTTTAATGGATTCCGCTTTGCTGAAACACTACTGACTCTGTCTTAGTTTACTGAATGAAATTTGTAATTCTTTTTATCAGCAATCTTGTGTGATGATTTTACGAGGCTAGCAGAGATTGGGTTAAAGGTTCCTGCTCAGACAGGAAGGAATCACAACACCTTGTCTTCTATAGATTTCATTTACTGTTGCAAGTGTACTAGCCAGAGATTTGGTTAATGGGTTCCTACTCAGACAGGAAGGAATCACAACACCTCGTCTTTTGTAGATTTCATTTACTGTTGCAAGTGTGCTAGCCAGAGATTTGGTTAAGGGGTTCCTGCTCAGACAGGAAGGAATCACAACACCTTGTCTTCTGTAGATTTCATTTACTGCAGCAAGTGTGCTAGCCAGAGATTTGGTTAAAGGGTTCTTTCTCAGACAGGAAGGAATCACAACACCTTGTCTTCTGTAGATTTCATTTACCTCTACAAGTTTGTTAGCCAGGGATTGGGTTAAGGGTTCCTGCTCAGAAAGGAAAGAACCAAAACATCATGTTCTTTGTAGACTTCCATTGGTGCTAGCCAGAAACTGGGTTAGGGATCCCTGCTCAGAAAGGAAGGGATCAAACTGCCATGCTCTCTGTAAACCTCAACCTCACAAGTGTGCTAAAACAGAAATAAGGCCCAAGGCTCCTCTTTAGAGAGAAAGGAACTAGGTGGCTTTGATCTCTGTTAGATAGAGTTAATTGTTGTCTGCATTACTGTTTTCATGAAAGAGTGTTAGTACTGAAGTCTCTGTTTGAGAGTAAGGGTCATGTTCTCTGATTGCAGAATAGTTGTTCTTTCCCATTGCAAGTGTTATTTTAATGTAATCCATGATTCTTAGATTGATCTTTAAAGAATTGCAATAGGGGAGTTACTTTCCTGTGATTTAATTCAGAGCTTCAGATGATTCAAGCAAGTGTGATTAGTATGAGTTTCTTTACTACAACACTAAGTTGCTTTTGGAATTGAGCATATACAGTGTGTGGCTATCTTTGAAATAAAAGACTTCCCTGGGTTGATAATTTATGTATCACTTGATTGTTTAAAATCAATTAAGCAATTATAGTGACCAATAGAGCTTAGTCCCATCTCGGGGGTGACCCACTGTCGAGCTGATGAGCAGTGTGGTCTAAGGCTGGGAGGTTCGTGGAAGGCCTCCACTTGGTTGGTGGATTATACCACTATTAAAAAGATAAGTATATGTTTATGTTTTAATCATGTTTTTGCATGACTTTATTGCTTATGTTATCATGATTTCCTCTGTGTATATGAATTAGTATGAAATGCTATTGATTGTTAATTATGGCAGTAAATCATATGAATACTCTGTTCAGAATGTGTTTATTTGTTTAAATGCATGGGATTTATAATACATGTATGAGTTATTTGCAAAGTGGTGTTATAGTCTTCTTTTAATAGTGTTTAAACCTTGGTAGCCAAAAAAAAGGTGCGCTACATTCTACCTTGGAATGGCCAAAATTTAGCAGTGAAAACCTCCCAATCTGTATAGGAAAAGCTAGCCAGAATTTCTTTTGAACTGCTTTTAACTTTTTGTCGATGCCTCCTGTTATTATTTGGTAAGCCACTTCTCTGCGCACCAGTCTGTCAGGAAGAAACTTTGGGAGAGAATGAGGGGGAATCTAACATCCTAACACTCTGATATAAGATAAATTCTCTTCAATAAACCAATCTGCAACTATTTTGAGGTTTCCCATGATTTGCTCTAAAATCCAAGGTGTTGGATAACCATACAATATTTGATGAACATGAATCACTACATAGTGACAGATTTCATAAAAGAAATCTTTTAATTTTTCTTCCCATAGTTTAGAGTGATAGAAATGGATGGGTTCTGCACAGGTTGGGTTCCATCTCCAATTCATCAATGGGAAAGGGGTCATATAACAGATAGCATCCATGACATACGTAGACAAAAAAAAATATGCAGTTTGGCCTTTTGACTTTGCCATTTTGTACTCAACAATATCCTTGGTTAGGTTATTTGATAGAATCTTAGCCCAATTGAAAATGAAACCCTCGGCTACCTTGTGCATAATTGACACCCATTCGACCGGGAAATGGGTAGGGATTTTCCTTCCAAATAGTCTACATAACATCATGGCTATATAGACCATATATTCATTTAAAAATGTGGTGGCATAAACACCATTGGAATCATCTTTGAATTTCGCTGGAATTCCCCACCATGTTTTAATTATATTTGGATAGGTTTGGTCAAATTCTGCACATTCCTTTCGTTGAAACTCTTCTACGAATGCGGAATTATAAATATATTTAGAAACAGGGGATAATTTATACATTACTTGAATGTGTTATGGCCTGAAAGAGCCGACAATAGCCTTTTGATGATTTATGATGCTCCTAGTCTGCACATCAGTGTTCACTAGAGCCCAGTTTATCATGTCATTGTATGGCATGAGCTTCGGCATTGTAGCTATTTTTTGAAGTTCGACCTCTACTATAACTCTGAGTTTATTTCCAGTCTTATCAATCTTTTCGTCTTGAAAATCATCTGGGCAATTCATGACTTCGTGCTCCAAGATTTTGAAAATCTGCATCCAGGACCTGACCGAATCTACGGTGTGTGGTGTGTTATCAGACAGAACATCTGAGTTTGGATTTGATTTTTCACCGACCTCATCACTCTTCTTCAGTGTTTAATTGGGTGCCATGATGCCCGTGATAAAAAGCGAGTACATGTTACAGAAGAGAAGGCGTAAGCTTTCTTGAATAAAACTTGCTACTTTGTTGAAAGTGAGAATGGAATTTGAAATAAAAACATGTATTCACCCTTAGTCTGCCTTAATTCGAGTGTGCTTCTACGAATGACGAATTTGTTTGTTTTAATGAGGAGAGTACAACTGGATATGTGTGCCTTACACTATAAAATATTTCCATTAATCCATAATAAATTCTACCCAATATCGGAGATTTGAGACCAGGAGTTTTGGATGTAATATCATTGAAGAATCTCAAAAAGAGAAAATGCGAAAAGCCAATTTATATCATTTATTTTTTGTTTAGATGTTAATTTAATCACACTTAAGCACTTAATACTTTCGAGACTTCATGCTTCGGGGTTTTTTGGGCATGATGAGTGATAATTCTATGATTTCCAAAAAAGCGACTGGTTAACAATATATTAAGTATGTTTAATTTTTAATTAATCGCGATTAAAACAGGATTTTGTGACTTTGTAAATCGAGATTTTAAAATGATGCTTGAGGCAGGATTTCTGAAACGCGAAAATACAATGAGTTCCAATCACTATTAAACATTCTTAAAATTCTTAATTAACTCGGATTAATTTCTAAACTAACTTTCGCGACTTCGCACATCGGGATTTTGGGGTTGATGGTATGTCAAATTGCTTATATCGCAGAACCCTGAAACCCAAAACTTTGGAAATAGTCTCAATGTTTTGACTTTTTTTTTTCTTTTAACCATGGGAGGCTCCATAATCTGCTAAGATATTTACACCGTTGGATTGATCGAATGACTTTATTTTGACAGTGATCATCCAAGTGTATTTTTGTGCTATTTTTTTTTATTTAAACAAAACGAAATTTATTTTAGTGTGAGATTTTTAGGAAAAAATGTGTTTCAACATAGGCTCCATCTAGGGATCTCGTATCCTTGTGGGATGAGAAGAACATGTAGACCGAGTGTCTTTATTGGGTAAATGGAGTCATTATTTCAGTTCTATGAAACACATCCTGGAGACAGCACAAAACTGGACTTTAAGATTTCTTCCTTAACTTTAAAAAACTCTCAAAATTAAAACATTTGGTGATCTCGAGTTAGGCTTATAATAGTTTTTCTCTCCTAAAAATGACCTCAGATTTGTATAATATAATCAAAACAACCTTAATCGTTCTACCAGGTTTTATTTGACTTTGTTCGCATCAAGGTGAAGTAATTCCAATATTTTTAGTTAGGGAGTCTCATTAGCTTAGAATGTAGATCTAGCCAAAAAGAGAAATAGTTACCAGAGCATCTTGTAATTCATGTATAGCAGCCTATCAGATATGTATACATTGTGTCACTGCAAGCGAGCATGTTTAGTACCCCGGTGAAGTTATCATATTTCCCACGTTGAATTTCCTTTCACCACTTCAATTAGTATTTTAGCATTTAAGTGTTGAGATGAGGGAAATCATTTAATGAATTCCCTTTCACCATATGTCTTGTTTCAAAACATGAAGTGGGGGCAATCAATCGGTATACAATATACCCGGGAAGATATATGTTTATAATTTTACAACAGAGGTCTATTCACTCACTTTAATTGCTCTGGACTAATCCTCTTCTGACCTTCAAACATATTTTCCTTCAGGGAAATTCTCAAGGGGAGCTCTTATTATATTTTTCAGGGACTTTCCTTGAGAAAAACTAGTCAGTTTAATCATGTTAGAATGACTAAGAGAGTTAGGATTAACCTAGACATACTTCTGGTTCAGCTAAAGTTAGAGGAACTAAAAAACCTTTACCTATTCTCGTTTCGAAGGTAATTTTAAGAGTTTCCAAAGTCAAGGTGAGACCTTTCTCCTCTATGAAGCTCATGGGAAAATATCAAGGATTAAGGGAAAAGAAAGGGGTTTCAGATATTCTATTGTAGGTACAATCACTCTTAACAAGCTTCTTACTCAACTCTTGAAACGTTTCCTTAAATTCTTTTTATTGCTTATTTTTCATATATATATATATTACTTACTTATTTCATCCAAAAAAAAAATTATAATTAAAAGTTGTTTTTCATTTCTCTGATTAAGGTTTTAGTGATGATAATAGTAAACATAAGATTACTGTCTTACTCATTAACATCTTCTGAAACATTTTAACATGAGTTTTTAAGACAGAAATTCATACCTTAGTAGCTGCTTATACTTCCAGCCAAGCAGATTGTTATTTTATTACCTTTTCGAGAGACATTTAACATGAGTATCCATGTATGTTACCCTTTTTATATTTCTAGTCTCTCGGCTTATCAGCAAGTGTCCTGCATTATATATATGTTACCTACTTGTTGCATTATATATATATATATATATATATATATATATATATATATATATATATATATATATATATATATTACAAAATAAAAACTTACAGAAAGAAAAAGTAACTATAAACGAAACATGAAAACAAACTGGTATGTACAATGAGAGTTCGAAAACATATTACTGCAAGAAGTGTTTGAGGTACCGCCCATTGATAGGGGCATTAAGAATCTTTTCGTCGATATTTTCTAATAAAAACACATTCTTTCCCTCAAAGGCTGTAATTTTGTACGAGTCACACCAAATCTGATCAAACTTACCATGTTTCCCAGCATCCTCTTTTTTGGCTTCCCATTTTAGAACCAAATCACCAAGGAGGAATTCCCTGTCTTTATCTTTTTGGTCAAATAAGGCTTTCATATTATCTTGATATTTCTGTAGTTTTTCATCTACTTCATCCCTATTTTGTTGAACTTCAATTAGTTGATTTATCCTCCTAGTAATGTCATTTGGTTCTTCTTTTGAGTCTTGCCAGAGTTTTATTACTGACAGTGCTAGATTTATTGGTAAAATGACGTCAGTACCATATACCATCTGAAATGGAGACATTTTGATTGACCGTTTTGTGCCTATCCAGTTGGCCCATAAAGCATATTTTAAATGTACATGTCATGCTTTCTTATTTTCGGTCAGTAATTTCTTAATTATAGTGAGCAGGATTTTGTTAGATGACTCAACTAATCCATTGCCTTGTGGATAGTAGATTGTGGAGCGTCCTAGCACAATATTATACTTTTGGCAAAAGATAATCATGGTCATGGATTTGAAGGCCTAAGCATTATCAGTAACTATTTTTCGAGGACAGCCAAATCTCAATAGAATATTTTCCTCCAAAAAACCGATCACTACTGTGTATGTTGCGTTTCACGTAGGAATAGATTCCACCCATTTAGTAAAATATTCTATGGTGGTCAGAATACATTTATGTTGAGCACTCGAGTGTGGATGGATTTCTCCAATAAAATCAAGACCCCATTTCTAAAATGGAGCTTCAGTTTTAACTGGGACTAAAGGTGATGTCAGGACTTTCTGCTTTCTTGTAAACAACTGACATGTAAATGTGTTGAACCTAAAAATAATAGATCTATCTAAACAATAATACACACATTTGCAGACAGAATTGAAAAGGAAGAAGAAGGAGAGAAAGAATGGAAGAATTCGCATTAACCGTTGTGAATAATGAATAATTTACACATGATATACTTTGTATATCTCAATGATTTCGAATTGAGGTGAACCAAGTCACCATAGTGGTGGTCTAGAGTGATATGGACACACACCAGCAGTTACATGAGTGAATTGCCACCTATTCTAGTCTCTCAGGCAGTTACGGGAGTGAACTGCCACCTAGTTGAGCTAACTAGTCAACTAGTCTTCAGTTAACTGACTAAACACAAAGTAGTGAGGAGTTAACTTAGGGAATCAAGGATAATGTGCCGCTTTGGTGATACCAAGGAAAGGTCGAATTAGCATGGTGATGATCCCAATTTTGAATGGTTATGATCCCAATGCAACATCTAAACTCAACTCAACTAGTCAAACTGAAGTTTCAATTAAAAGAGAATATTCTCCAGGTGGAATATTCTCCCCTAAAATATAAGAGACTGGATAATGACTAATTATGACGAATAAAAAAGGAATAATCTTAGGAAAAATAAATCCTAGGTGTGTGTGAAGTAACTCCAACACCCCCCCTAAACATCACTATGGTGAAAATAAAGATTGGGTCCTGGCAACGAGGCCATGTTAGGTACCCAAGTACAAAATATAGACTGAAAATAAAGTGAGGAAAGAGGGAAAACCTCATGGGAAAACCCCCCCCTCAAGGTACAATGTATGTAAAAATAAGAACTACATCTTCTAGGCAGTTGTGTCCTTCACTCCAAGACGAATTTGCATAGAATGGAATTTATGCTCAGTGAAGGTCTTGGTGAAGATGTATGTCGCCTGTTCTGCTGAAGGACAGAATTGTAATTCGATGATCCCCTTGTATACTAAGTCCTGGATGTAGTGCATGTGAATCTCTATGTGCTTCATTCGTTGCCTCTGAACTGGATCTCTGCAGAACTTCAGAGTGCTCTGGTTGTCACACCATAAGATGATCGGTCGATGAAACTGAATTCCCAACTCAGTGAGAAAATGTTGTAGCCACATAGCCTAAATGGTTATGTTAACTACCCCTCTGTACTCTGCCTTGGATGATGATAGAGCAATGGCAGATTGCTTCTTGATTGACCAATAGATAGGCCCAGAACCAAGACTGAGTGAGTAACCAGATGTGGACTTGCGATCAATGGTGTCGCCAGCCTAATTGGAATCAGTAAACCCAATGAGATCTAATGTAGAGTCTGGTGCATAATGAATCCCAAAGGTGATGGTGTCACGTATGTATCGAAGGATACGCTCTGCATCTTTCCAATGTATCTCATGTGGCTCCTGCATGAGCCTGGAAACTGCGCCAACTGTTGATCCGGATTATTTTCGGCACGAAATGAGAGCGGAGATATAATAAATAAATGCACAGAGATATCACGTATATCCAATAATATAACAGAAATGTATCATATATGAAACCATAAAGACATATATATAGTAATACACGATTTCTATTAATCAACGAAATGTATAGAGACTGTAAAAATACAGAGTGAAAGACTCACTAGAATGGTGGCAGCTTATCTCTGAGAAGAGATGTGACAGCTACTCACATTCGCAAGAAGATGATTACAATGAGGCTCTGAAGGAATTTTTACAATAAATGGGAATGCAAAAATTCATAGACATCCAAAAACCTAACCCTAGGATATGAAGCGTCAAAAGTCATGTGGGGCCCGTTTGGGTAAGTTAGTACATCAACTTCCCGGGGTCGTATTTTTTGCATACGATCTTTGTTTTAGGAATATGATAGCTCGTTGGAAAGGTATCATATAGGAGATTCATTTTGGGGGCTCAATTATGCCTTCAAATATCAATTAGAACCTCTATCTTGAAAAACCTTCATTTAGGCCCTCAAAATGGCCCCGAAAGTTAAAACCTGCTAAAAATAGTAAATTGCCAGAAAATTGTTTTGAGCTAGTCAGAAAAGGTGGGTGGCCAATGATATCCACCTGTATCAATCCTCCCTCCTTAGGAAGCAATGTTATCCATTGCGTTGAGTTCCCGGAGGAAAGGGAAAATCTTTTGTTGGATCTGCATCTGGGTGAGCTGCTTGTATTGTTGGAGACGTCGTGCTGCTTAGTTTGTGGAAGTCTGTCATGAACATTTTGAAGCTAAGGTTGTTCAACAAGTTGAGATACATGACAGGAAGGTGTGTATAAGGAATCTTTGTGCTTTGTTGAAACCTTGTCGACCTGCTTCTGTTGGATAGAAGGTGTCGGGGGCGAGGCTGTAGTGGTTGCAGTGTCCTTCTGTTCCCCTTTTGAACAGATTGTGAATAAGCTAATTTTTGCAATATGAGATACTACCTTGTGACACTTTTTCGGTGGAACAATAGTTGGAACTATCTCTAGTATTCTGTAGAGATGACCCCCCAAAGTAACAATGACACTACAGGGTTGAGACTCGTAAACAGCATGGCGTCTCCACATATATGGTTGGCCCAATAGAACATCACAAACATCCAGTGGGGAAACATCACATAATACCTCATCCTTGAAGGGTTGTATGCCATATGAAAATCAGCATTGTTGGCTGACACGGAGATCTCCTCCTTGCCAAAGCCACCTGATGTTGTATGGCTGCGGGTGTGGTGTTGTCGACAATCCCAACTGTTTGACGACCTCTGCTGAGATGAGGTTTTTATGGCTTCCACTATAAACAATAAAATGCAGTGGGGTCCCCTTCACCCACATTTGTGAATGAAAAGGGCTCTCCCCCTCTTCAAGATCTATTGGTTCTTCTGGTTGAATTGTTGCGGTCGCAACAATAGCAGTGGGGTCTCCATCAATGATCTGTCCTTTACCAATATTTTCAGAATCAGATTCTGAATCAAGGTTTGGTTCCTTCTCTTTGATCTCAGCCACCAATGACTGTTTTGAGTGACATTCATCGGTGTTGTGCCAGGGGATTTTGTGGAAATCACACCATTTTCCAGTGTCCTTCTTTGTCTTCTCATGACCCCTCTTTTCCTATGTCTTGGACTGGTTTTAGGGAGACTGTTTGTTAAGGTTGTATTTGTCATACTTTGGTTGTTTTGGATTTGCAGACCTGAATTCCCATTTGTTCTGGTGCTTAAATTTCTTCTCAATTTTAATAGCATATCGATACACAGCATCGAGTGATGAGATGTCCAGAAAATCCATTTCAGTCTGGATGTATCTGTGTAGATCCCCACAGTATTTCAGAACCAAATGTCACTTAGAGTCTTTGATACCCAACTTGGTGCGCAAGGTATGGAAGGTATTGGTGAACTCTGGAACTGCTTGGCCCCTCTCTTGCCGCAGTGTGGTCCATCTCATGTATTGGTCTTCATAGTTTCCATCAGGGTAATATTGTTCCTTTACCGCATCCATAAAAAAATACCAAGTGGGATCGGCCCCATATATTTCAAAGTCCTCTATGGAACTTTGCTCCCAGTAAGTTTCCCACCAATGTTTGACATGAGGGAGAGCTTTAAGGAGTGTGAAGGTGATCTTTTCTTTGTCGAAAAATTTGTGAACGGAGAAATCACCTTCTAGCAGAGTTAACCATTTTTTTAGGGCTGTTGCATCTATCTGTCCTTCAAATACAGGAATATCAAAACTAACTTATACCTTGAAAGGTGAGGTGCCTCTAAAGTGGCCACTTGATGAAGATGCACCTGATGCTATTGGTAGGCATTTAAGGATGTGGGCAAAATTCTCCATCATTTTGTCCCTCTGTCGCGTGAGAGCTTGCTCAAGCAACAGATTGATAGGATCGCCTGCTCCGTCGATTTTATTTTCTTTCGCCATTGAGGGTTTCTTAGGTGTGCAAGAGTAATTTTATTCAAGAGAGACAAGCTCGATACCCAACTTGCTATACTCGGACCTCGTCAGGGACATGCACTGGAAAAATGATCAAGAGCAGCCTGCTCTGATACCACTGATCTGAATTATTTTCGGCACGAAATGAGAGTGGAGATATAATAAATAAATGCACAGATATATCGTGTATATCCAATAATATAACATAAATGTATCAGATATGAAACCATAAACACATATATACAGTAATACATGATTTCTATTAATCAAAGAAATGTACAGAGACTGTAAAAATACAGAGTGAAAGACTCGCTAGAATGGTGGCAGCTTATCTCTGAGAAGAGATGTGACGGCTACTCGCATTCGCAAGAAGATGATTACAATGAGGCCCTGAAGGCCTTTTTACAATAAACAGGAATTCCAAAAGTCCTAGACATCCAAAAACCTAACCCTAGGAGATGAAGTGCCAAAAGTCATGTGGGCCCCGTTTGGGTAAGTTAGTACATCAACTTCCCGAGGTCGTAACTTTTGCATACGATCTCCGTTTTAGACGTATGATAGCTCGTTGGAAATGTATCATCGAGGAGATTCATTTTGGGGGATAAATTATGTCTTTTTTAATCATTGGGAACCTTGATCTCGAAAAACCTTCATTTAGGCCCTCAAAATGGCCCCGAAAGTTAAAACCTGCTAAAAATAGTAAATTGCCAAAATTGCCAGAAAATTTTTTTGAGCCAGTCGAAAAAGGTGGGTGGCCACCGATATCCACCTGGATCAACTGCATATGAGAGGTCTGGTCTAGAGTGTGTGAGATACAACAAGCTCCCCACTAGTTGTTTGTACCATGTGTTGTCAACCAGTGGAGTCTTCGCGCCATCCTCAAGTTTGACTCCTGGTAGGAAAGGAGTCTGAGAAGACTTGCAGTCTGTCATGTGAAATCTCTCAAGGAGATATTGTGCATACTTGGCTTGAGACAGTTTGATGTCTGATGCATCCTGACTGATCTCAAGTCCAAGGAAGAAGTGTAGTGGACCCATGTCCGTCATAAAAAACCTATCATGAAGAATCCTATTTACTGCAGCAATCGATGAAGTCGAGCAACCGGTGATCAACAAATCATCGACATACAAAACTAAAAGTAGAATTGAATCAGTTGTCCTAAGCATGTATACATTCAGGTCTGATTTAAAATGTACAAAGTTCTATGACAACAGGTAGGAGTCCATCTTGGCATACCATGCCCTTGGAGCCTGTTTGAGGCCATAAAGTGACTTCTTCAGTCGACAGACCAAAGATGAGTCTTACATAAATCCCTGGGGTTGTTCCATGTAGATATCCTCATAGAGATCACCATGAAGAAATGCATTATTCACATCGATTTGATGGACTTCCCATCCCTTGGATGCCGCAATGGCAAGTGTCAATCGTATGGAATCCATCTTCGCTTCTGGAGTGAAGGTCTCATCATAGTCAATACCATGAACTTGTTGAAAGCCTTTGGTGACAAGCATGGCTTTGTATTTGTTGATTTTTCCATCCGTTGTGCTCTTCGTCTTGTAGACCCACCTTCATTTGACAAGTTTCCTCCCAGAAGGAAGGGGAACTAGATCCCAAGTCCAGTTCTCGATGAGGGAGTTGTATTCCTCCTGCATGGTGGATTCCCAAAAGGGATTTCCAGCAGCCTCGCCATAAGAATGTGGATTTGAAGAATAAACCAAGAAAATATGCCTGGATGGAAATGGTTCAGTGGTAGTAAGTGCAATAGGAGGCTCCTCGAAATCAGATTGAGTCCTCCTGATATCAGTTGGAACACCAATGAAATCCCCTGCATCCTGAAGACTAGTATGTGCCCACTTGGGCCTCTACTCTGGCTCTGTAACTACATCTGGATTCTCTAACTCTGCATCTAACTGTACTGACTCTGAATCTAAATCATCTGATTCATTTGAATTAGAACTCTCATCTGAAGAAGAGTCATCATGTACATGCTCATCATCTCAGACAGGTGGAAGAGTGAAGGTGTCTGCATGCGACTGTTGAGGTACATGTGAGACACTTTTCTTGAATTGGACACTATGCTCAATGATGAGCCGGTCCAAGGAAAGATCAATAAGTCGATATCCCTTCACATCGTCAGGGTATCCAACAAAAATGAACTCAATGCTCTGTGGATCAAGTGCCTTCCTCTTTTCAGAGGGAATCTGAGCGAGCCCATGCACGAGAACAAAAAATGTGAAAGTGGGTCACTTCCGATTTGAGGCCACTCCAAGCCTCGTAGGGGGTCTTATCCTTGACAGATCTATGGGGAGATTTGTTTTGGATGTATGTTGCACAGTTAATTTCTTCGGCCCATAGTCTCTATGGTAGTGACTTTTCATGCAACATGCAAGATGCCATCTCCTTTAGAGATCAGTTTTTCTGCTCAGCAACTCTGTTTTGTTGCGGAGTGTAGGGAACTGTATGATGCAACTGAATCCCTACCTCATGGAAAATATTGTGGATCTCATGATTCACATACTCTCCTCCATTATCAGTTCAAAGTAATTTGATCTTATTTTCGGACTATGTCTCAACCAAGGCTTTGAAATATTTTAGGTGTTGAAATACCTCAGATGTTTGCCTGAGAAAGTAGATCCAAGTAAAATGTGAAAAATCATCAACAAAAATGAGAAAAAATATCACTTTGTTGATCGATGGATGCAGAAAATGACCCATGAGGTTACTTTGGATCAGATCTAAAGGTGTGGAAGCTCGTTGAGACTTTCCTTTGTTGAATTTCTCTTGAGGGTGTTTCCCGAGAACACATCCCTCACATACTCCCTTGGAGAAATGGATGTCTGGTAGACCATAAACTAATATTTTCTTGCTAAGATATTGCATGTATCTAAAATTCAAATGTCCAAACATGCCATTCCATATCCTACTACTTTCATCAGCATGAGTAAGAAGTAAAGAAGAATCAGGTTCAATGAATTCAGAAAATGTATACAGTTTAGACTGATGATTTACCTCATCGGTTGCAACCCTGAAGTTGGTTTGCATGTCGTAGATGTCCACGACATTTGGTGTGAATACAAATCTCTTTCTGGTGCCGTAATTCATCATATGATACACGAAGAGAAGGTTGACAAAAATCTTGGGAACATGCAACACATTCTCGAAACTTTCATTGGTGAGTTCAATCCTTCCTTTGTCGGTGACTTCGACAGAAGAGTTGTCCCCCATCAGAATGGGATGACCTTTGCATGCATACAATGAAGAATATAGTACTTTTGAGGTAGCCATGTGATGTGATGCACCTGAATCTATGATCCAAGCATCGGGAGAGGAGTTGATGGAAATCAAGGCATGGCTAGAATTGCCTTTCTTAGAATTTGGATCTTCTGGCTTCTTCTTCTTTGCACCCTCAGGGATGCGATCTCCAAAGTTGTTTTTCTGAAGTACCTGAGACATCATATCTATTTTATTTTGCATGCATGTGGATTTTGAATGGAATCCTTTGTGACAATATGTGCATATCTCTCCTTTTCTTCCCTTTTCTCCTTTGGATCCGGAGGCATCAGTGAAGGGTTTTGTGTACCCTTCCTTCTTCGTATGTGTGTTTTGTGTACCCTTCCTTCTTTGTATGTGCATGAGATTTCCGCTTATATTTACCTTTAGATTTTTGATATTTGTGTCTACCATCATGCACAGTGAGTGCATTCACCCTTGGGCCTTTGATTGTGCCCATGTTGATGAGCATAGTTTGCTCTTGTGTCAAGGATTCGATAAAGTCCTCAAGAGAAGGCATCTTCCAGGTGGCTCCGGAGTCGAATCTAATAGTATGGAATGTGGATACAAATACAGATAATTTAGGACCAATATTGGAGAGAATGGTAAGAACCATTTGTTTCTCCTTCGCCAATTTATCAACCCTGCAAGCGTTGAGTTGCAACAGTAAATCCTTGAATTTTATAAAGAAATCTTTGATATTGTCGAAGATTTTTGGATCCAATGTGAGAAGCTCCACCTCTAGCATGTGTCCCCTCATATCATCTTTCTTTTCAAAGAGCCCTTCCAATATTTTCCAGGCTTCATTGGGAGTCTTACAAAAGGATATGTGAAAAAGGAGATCGGGAGAGATAAGACTACAAATTGTTCTGAGTGCCTCATCCATGTGATTTAAGTACTTGGATTTTTCTATGGATGATTTCGGTTTTGTATCTGTATTCATGGTTAATCTATACAACCCTCTATATCATAGATGTATGGATATTTTCTCCTTCCATGCAAAATAGTTGTAAGGTGTAAGAATGAATTCCTTTTGGAATTCCATCTTTCCATTGTCTTCAATATTTTGTACCTGCAAAAATTTTGGTGTAGATTTTGCTTAGCAGTCTATCGGTTCTGATACCATGTAATTGTGTTGAACCTACATAGAATAGATCTAGATAAACAATATTACACACATTTGCAGAGAGAATTGAAAAGGAAGAAGAAGGAGAGAAAGAATGGAAGAATTCTCATTAACCGTTGTGAATAATGAATAATTTAAACATGATTTACTCTGTAAATCTCAATGAGTTCGACTTGAGGTGAACCAAGTCATCATAGTGGTAGTATAGAGTGATCTGGACACACACCATAAGTTACTAGATAATGACTAATTATGACGAATAAATAAGGAATAAACTTAGGAAAAAGAAATCCTAGTTGTGTGTGAAGTAACTCCAACATGACAATGATTACAAGTTCTGACTTTAGTGTTTACATCAGTGAATAATTTTGGCCAGTAATACCCAGCTCTTAATATTTTATAAGGCGTTTCTCTCCAAGCGTGGTGTCCTCCACACACTCCTTCTTGGAATTCATCTATAACCTTTTATGTTTCGGATTCTACTAAGCATCTCAGCAAGAAACCCAGGGGATCCTTCCAATACAATTGATCATATATAATACAATATTTTACAGTGTGTAACTTCAATGTCCTAGCTTTAGATGGGGTTAGTTCATTGGGTCACTAAAGGGTCAATAAATAAGAAACAATGTCGTGGTACCAAACTGAAGAAGAGAATTTTTCTAGAATTTCAGTTGTGGGCACAGTGACATCGAGTTCATCTATCTCTAAAAATCCTTCATTCTCTTGCAGATGATTTATTCTGAGTGCTTTCAAATTTGATTCAGCCAATAAATTAGCCAAGCCCTGACCTTTAATAAGTTTAGTTGGTTTAAATTCCAGGTCGAACTCCTGAATTTTGGCTAACCATCTACCTTTCCTTCCATCATTGTCGGGTTGAAACAGTATATCCTTAACAGAAATGGTAGGTACATAAGCAATGATCTTTGAATGCAGTATGTAAGTTCTGAAAGACTTGAGGGATTTCACCATTGCATAATCTTGTTTTTCCAATATATAATATTTTAGCTCAGCATCTCTGAGACTTTCACTAAAGAATGGAATGGGCTACTCAAAACACTCATCATTCTTCTGTAACAATACGGCTGCAATAGTATGCTCAGAAGCAAATGAAAAAATCAAAAATTCTTTCAAATAATCAGGACTTGCTAGGACTGGTGCTTCACCTATGACCTTCTTAATGAGTTTGAATGACACCTTAGCCTCATTTTTCCACTTTACCTCTCTTTCCTTATTAAGAATATTTGTAATCAATTTTACGATTTCAGCGAAATTCTGAATGAATCTTCTCAAAATATTTATTTTCCCTAAAAATGATTGAATTTCTTTCCTATTCCTAGGAATATTAATAGTATCCATTGCTTCAATCATTTTCRGTTCAATTTTAATTCCATCCCTAGACACTATATGGCCCAACAGTTTACCTTCTTGCATTGCAAAATGAGATTTATTGGGATTCAGAGACAAACCAAATTTGCAACATTTTTCGAAAGTTTGCTTGACGTGTACTAGATGTTCTRCATCAGATTTAGAAAAAATATTTAGAGCATCAAGATAAATAACAAAAAACTTATCTCTTTCGTTGACGAAGGTGATTTCCATAGCTCATTGGAAATTTTCTCCTGCATTCATTAAACCGAAAGGCATTTTTTCATACATAAAGGTACCCCAGGGAGTAGCGAACGCAATTTTCTCTTTATCGTCTTTATGGACTGCAATTTGATTGTAGCCTGAAAATCCATCAATCATAGGCATTCTCTTAGCTTCTACTACTTTCTCTAAAACATGATCCATTTTAGACAATGGATAATTGTCTTTGAGTGATGATTTGTTTCAATTCCTGAAGTCTACACACAATCTGATTCACTGTTTTTGTTTCTTACTGGAACTAAATTAGCTACCCACTCAGAGTATCTGAGTGGGACAATGATCTTGGCGTCCATAACTTTCTTTACTTCTTTCTCTATCATAGGCAGCAATATAGGGTTAATCTGTCTGAGTTTTTTCCTGAATGGTTTGACACCTTGTCTCAGAGGAATTTTGTGTTCCATTATAGTGGTGTCATAAGTTCTTAATTCGTCATAGGACCAAGAAAAAACATATTTATACTATCTAAGCAACTCGGCATACTTACTTTTTATTTCAGGAGGAATATACTTAGATAATTTTACCAACCTAGGATTTTCTTTGGTGCCTATATCGCAATCTTCAACATCTTTTGGTTGAGGTTGTAAGGTGGAATTCAAAGGAATGTCATCATGATTAAATAACCTCTCTAAGGGGATCAAGCCTTTCGGGATCTTATTATTTTTCAAAATAAGCATACGATTATTAGCAATCTTATCTTGAAACTCTTGAAGATATTCCCCTTCCTGCATGATCCAAGTGGGGTCATTTTGATTTTCTTGATCGACATGTGTTTCAACAAAGTCATCCACCATTTTGGAAAATTTCCTGATTTGTTCATCATCCTCGAAAACCTGCCAATGTTGTATATTATTTAGTATGGAAGGTCTATGTCTCATCTCTATATGGTATTTAATTTTTAAAACCATTGGAGGCATAAAAGTTGAGGCCTCTTTAGCCAATGAATATGCATGTTGATTCTCAGTACTAGGGATACAATGAATATTAACCGATGAGAAAAAAAAATTGATTAGATCCCAGGCACAGTTCCTATAAGATCTCAACCTTGGGTTCTTTTCCTTGTATTGATGATTAATTTGTTTTATGATCAGTTCAGCGTCACCATAGACTTCTAAGTTCTTAATCTTTAATTTTCTAGCAGCTTCTAATCCTAAGACTAGGGCTTCATACTCACATATTTTGTTAGTATAATCTATGTCCCACTGTAATCTGTAAGAAAAAGGAATGACGAACTCATCGTCAGGTGCTACAAATAGTACTCCAGCTCCTGCTCCTTCACAAGATGAAGCACCGTCAAAATACATTTTCCAAACTCCATAACTATATACATCTTTACTTATATTTTCTTCTTTTTCTATACAATTTTATTTTGTACATACATATAAATCATCATCAATAGATAAAAAACAATTCCCTAAATCTTGATCGGCAATGTAAATAGGATATTTATTTGGGTTCAGAGGATCACTTACCGTAAACTCCAACCTTGTTTCTTTGTACAAGCGTGTGAATTGTCCTTCGAAGATCGGGATGGTGGCGTAAGTCATGTCGAATTGGAGGGATCCTCCAAGTTTGGCACCCCAAGACCTGCATAACAGAATGCCATACTTTGGGGGTATGTCAGCAACAACCACATCCATCAGAATGCTTTTAATAAGAATATGTGCAAGATTTACTACTAAATCTTTTATCATACCTAGACATTTAACCTTTCTCGAATCGAAAGAATACAAGTCTCCATATGGTCGAGTGATTTTGAGACCAAGTCTGTCCATAATGGCTTTAGGAATTACATTGTGAGAGGCTCCAGAATCCAACATGAAATTGTGGAGTAGGTGATCGTTCACAGTTAGTGTGATATAGAAAGGGGCGATGGTACCTCTGGCACCTTTGAAATGTGGACCAAAAATTATATTAGGCTTATCATCTTCTAAGTTTATAACATCAGCCTGACTTTCATTGTCTGGAAAATTAATTATTTTAGCAATTTTCTTTCTGTACACTGGATTTTTTGTCAGTTCGACCAAAGGTATAGGGATTTTGATTTTATTAATTTCATTTTCTAGGCCGAAATTTCCCCTTGTTTTATCAACTTTTGTGGTTTGGGCTTCTATTCCCTTCTTTTCAGTCTTATTCATTTGTGATGTTTTTGTTTCAGCCACAGGAACCTCTGCTTTCCTTGTGTTAATAACTATGTTTATGTTGGCTTTGTCTTGGTAGATTGTGTGTTAGCAGTCTTGGTTTTAACAGTCTATTTTTCAGTAGCTTTTTAAGTTGTCTCGTATGTTTCCCCTCTCGGCAGAATTTTATTCGATGGGGCGGTTGTGATACTCCTGTTTCTAGGCCTTAGATTGTATTTTTGTTGGAGTTCGGCCATTATATTATCAGTGATTCCTTTATAAGTTGAATCCTCTGTAATATTTATATTCTCGTCATTTTCATACATGTATTCCATATTTAAGGATTTTTCATAATCTTGTCTCGTCAGAGAAGGTTCTTGAAAATCATCTCCAAGATTATTTATATCTTTTTCTAACTCCTCAAAATTTTGCATGTCTTCTCCTCCTATAAAATTTTCATTTTTGAAGGGGGTTAAAAAAAACTATCTTCCTTCTTAATTTGTCTTTGTTGTATTTGGGGGTTAGGATTCCTTCTAAATTCCTTTCTAGGGAACTGATCATTCTTTTATTGGTCTAATTCCATTCTCGAGATTTTATTCGACAATTATTTAATTATTCTCACCATGTCATCCATATTATCTTCTGAAGACCTCCCAGATCCAGAGGGACCTGCTTGTTCACTGTACCATCTAGTTTCTTTATTTCCTATTTCAAATTTTGTTTTTAATTTTCTTGATGCCATCATGTTTGATTCGATTTTTACAGAGTCATCATGCATTTTAGTGACATCAACAGATCTCCTTTCTCTCAATAGTAGAGCGAAATCCGGATCAAAATCCCCAACAAAAGTTACTTTTGTTGTAGTTTGGGAAGGTTTAACCTCATTCTGAATTTTATTATATAATTTATTGAATCTTTGGGTAAACTCAAGAACTTATTCTAAATTTTTCTTTCTCATAGCCCCAAACTCGATTAGATAATAGAGATGATCCTTCCTTTCTCCTCATTGTCTAATAAAAGCATTTTCTAACTCATCATATGATCCTATGGACCTTGTTGGGACTCCTTGGACCCAGGTTCTCACCTGACCTTCAAAATTTTGAACGAGAAGCCTCAAGTAAACGTCTTCATGCTCGAGGCCAAGGACATCAGCAAATTGGTCAAAGAAATTGATCTGTTCGTTGGAAGTTAAATCTCCCTCTCCAGTAAACTTCGACAGATTTTTCATATAATTTTCAAGTGGATCATGGAGAGGGACTAGGGGGACCAAAGGGGAATACCTAGTAGCTACTTTGGCAAAGATCCTAGGAGGTGGGGATGGCACTTGACCTCCCCCTCCTCCCTCGGCAGCACCACCTCCTCATGCCGCAACCATTAATAATTTAGAGGGTGAAACTTGAAGATTATAGAGAAGACTTTTAAGAATATGTGGTGACCTTTCGATTACGTCTGGATAAAGCGAAAAGGTTTCAAAGAACTCACCATCGGGAGACAGAAAATTTGAAAAATAGAGAACTGCAAAAAGAGGACTGGTTTCTTTGGACTCAGAGGATGTGTACATAGGAGAACCAACAGGAGTCGAGTCATTGTATATAATATATTCTTCTGAATTTTGAGAGGTTGTAGACTGAATTTCTAGAACTGTGCCAATCGAGGCGGGAAGTGGGATATATCTTTTACCTCTATTGGTAAAGGAGACAGTTGGAAAAGTTTTGGTTTTAAAATCAGGTAACACCACCTCGGATTCGAGGGTTTTGTTTCTATCGATGGATGTTTCTCTAAAAAGGAGATGGGTATTCGACTATTCAAGTAGATCCTTAGTATTTGACCGTGTGGATTTGGGTTGATAAATATTACTCAATGATGAAGCAGTATGTTTAAGGTATCTTCTTGTTTTCAGAAGTTTTTCAGGATCAGATACAGTGGAGGTCTGTTGATCATATGGATTCTTTCTGGTATTCTTTCGATTAGAAGCCAATTTATTAATCATGGAGTCACCAAGTGAAGGATAAAAATAGCCTTATAAAGTGTTCGATCTTTGTTCACTATCAAAGAAAGAAACCTATCGATGTTGTTGTGCCTCTTTTGTCACCTAAATGGGCAAAATAGAGGTTCTTACAAGCTTAGTTTGGTTAGATAAGCAAGACAACAGTGAAGGAAAGGGTTAGAAAAAGACACATAAAAGACTAAGCTAATAATTAAACTAGAAAATGAAAGAACAACTAAACTTTTGAGCATAAGGACATAAGAACAAGGAACAAACAAGACTCATGTCACCAATGGAAAGGATTATATTAGTGAAAAAAAACACCAAGAAGAAAGAGGACTTTGGGTCTCTTATTCCTCCAAGGGAGGGCTCTTGGACCCCCACAACTGAGCTCTTCTTACAACTTTGAAACTTGAAAGAAATGGTGAAAGAATCYGAAGCTAATCCACTCAAAAGGTGAGCTGGATTGCCCAAATGTAATGATGCTAGTATGCTCTTGATGAGAAAAGAGGATTCCCCAAGAGAATAGCAGCAGCATAACCTTGCAAATGAATTCCTTGAAAATGTAGTGCACCCATGGCCTTGTTTTATAGCACCACTTTGAGGTATTGTGAAACTAGCTTTTGGTGTGAAAAGGGGTTGTTTAGGGCACTTTTAGGTCTTTGACCAACCACCCAGTCGAATCCAGTCAAGATTTGGATGTCAAATCAACTTGGAAGTTGAACCAGAAGTGGGTGGAAGGATGGCCAATCTCATAAATGCATCGTTCTCAGGTGTGCACGGCTTTTAGCGACCACAGTGGTGCATCGTTTGCATGTGTTATTTTATTGCATTTCTGGATGGTGCATGTGCCCACGCGCCCTATGTAGTCATAGCACACCTTGATTTTATAATTGGTTGTATAGTTTTGGACCTTTTGGAAATGTTTTTTTGGTAATTTTGGTCCATGGGTGGACTCATAGTTGTTTGAATATGTTGGATTCTTGTAACCATTTGCGGACGAAATTTCAGTGATAACAAATTCCCCCTGATGGATGAGGTTAGGAGCATTCGTATAGCCAAAATTCATCAATGTTTCTTCTATTGAGAGTACCGTTGTAAGAAAGAGAAATAGTGAGAGTATCAAGAGTGACCCGTTGGAGGGAGAAGGGAACCTGTAGGACCCAAATTTATGCAAGGTGTGTAACATAAATTGTGTACAATCGAGGCATGCATGCCCCATGGTTGTGTTATGTAACTCAAAAAGGGTGTTGTACAGTAACTGAAACTATGTGTTGATGTAGATCACTGCAACGCCCTCGGGGGAAGTTTTGATAAAGGAAGAGGACAAGTCTAATGAGGAACATACTCTTAACAGTGGGAAAGGACACCTGTAAGAAGTATCACGGATGTTGTGGGCATTGATAGCCAAGCCAAGTTCAGAGGTCTTCTGTGAATATAAGAAACAACTACAATAGTCACAAAGTAAGACCGACCGTAACATGAGAAAGTGTTGAAGTCGAATGTTATGGGGGTCAACGACAGTAGGGAGAAATTGAGGTTCTCCATGTGCCATCTAAGACCTCTCATTGGAAATATAATGAGAGTCAAGATATTGTCGCCCTTCTAGAAACTGTGTTGATGTCGACAAAAAGGGAGACGCGACTCCAAGAATAAAAGGGCTTCGTGAAATCTACTAAGTGAGGTTAGGAACTGAGGAGGTACATGGATGAAGTTAAGATGTGTGGAGACTCAAGACTTCCCTTAGTTGGGGATATATGTGAAGGATAAGTGGCTGCAACCATTCAACTAGATCGAGTGTCAAGGGGACAATAGGATGTGGGATAAGTTGTGTCAGAGGTGGGACAAAGTGAACAAACTCAGAGAGCAGAGGTAGGTGGCCTATGGAATACTTAGAGTTTATGGACGATGTCAACAAGAGTAGATGATAAGGAGTGCCCCAACCAAGGGAGACATGGGTTGCGTTTGCCAAAAAAGGGAAGAAGGTTGCCAAAGGTGACGAAAAAAAGATATGGAAATCATGGAAATAAAGGCTATTTACAATTACCAAATGAATAAAGAATAATTTGGGATGAGTGTACAAATACAGAAATGGGTGCCCCAATGCAATATGGTTGGGCCGATTAGGGCGCAATTTGCTTGGAGAACTGGTGGAGGTTGGGGGCCCCATGGGTGGGTTTCTGTATGAGGTAGATGGAATGGAAGGAAATTTGTGGATGGGAAAACTGATTGTGGATGAAATGGAGGGTTAATGATACTACAGGGGCGTAGTCAAAATAGAACCTTGAAGAGATAACCTGGGAGTCCATTGGGAAAGCTAGCAAAAATGAGGAGAATGAGTATTTGGTTAATTTTGGGAAATGCGTAAGACTATCGAGACTCCCATCCCTAGAGGGTGAAAAACAGCATGAGTGTCAAAGTACCAAGGGGGGCTATGAATGGGACAACTCATGTGGGGGGAGAGTGCTACCGAGTGACAGTACCAAAATGCAGTGGAGGTGACAGTACTGCAGAGCCGGATATAGAGACCCTAAAGGAAAATTCTGGGGGGTGTGACTGGAGATGCAACTGAGATTTAGAGGGAATGATTACATGCCAATGTTTATTATATACCTGAAGGGGTTGCGTTGGTGGATGATGACCAAGTACCGACACACTTGAAAACCAAATACCCGACGTGAACAATATCTAAAGAGAATCAAACATACAATCATTTATTTTATAATTTTGAACATGAGCATGCATACCTGTACGGGGTATGAAAAAATGGTGCCCCGGGGGTTAAGGATAAAAAAATGGCCCGGGGACTGTCTTGATGTAGAGGACGGGATGTTGATCCCGTGGCTGAAGACGGATCGAAAAACGGACACTTGGAGCTCCCGGAATGGGGTTTGGAAATTTGGCAAAAAGGACTATATATAGTTGTAGGGCCCATATTTCCACCTCATTTGTGCTTGTTGTCAGAGTGATTGGATGAGAGAGATTTATAGGAGATTTGGAAATTTTGGGAGAACGAGGTAGTCGATTCAGGACCATCGATTTTCAGGTTAGTGGTCTTATTGTCCTGCATAGAATTAGGTTTTCTTTTTGTGGGCAAGGCCTGTACGTAGGGTCGTACAAGGAGTTTTGTGGGTGTGGGCCCCCTAGTGCGCAGGCGATTCGGAAATATGTGCACATTGGTGTGCACCTGTAATCTAGATATCCACGCACGGGTGCGCCCTAAGGAGGGAAATAGGCATGCATGATATGCGCACATGTTAGCTAGACAGTTGCGCATGGGTGCGCAGCTGTGTAGTGGACAGGCGCGTTGTGATGTGTGCCTGTGTAAGTGATAGGGGTGCATGAAGGCATCATTGTATGGCTGACAGACGCACAGGCATGCACGCCTGTGGGATGAATAGGTGTGCATGTGTGCGCACCTATGAGGTGAATAGGTGCACATGTGTGCACGCCTGTGGGTTTAAACAATCGTGCCTTGGGGGCAAGGCTGACGGGTGAAAAACTCATCTTTTTTGGATATTTTAATGTGTTTATGTTCAAGATGGTTGATTGAGAAATGGATTGTGTGGTTGCAAGTGATCATTGGGACAATGTCGGTTCATTGGAGAGAGAGGGACTAGTCACAGCTTAGAGAGGTTGTGGCTATTGAGAAGCCAGTGGTGCATGCCACTTTGGCATCTAGTGGGTTGTTGAAGTTCTTTGAGTGCCCCTTGATACGGGCCCAAGAGTACCTCCTACAGTTCTTGATCCGGATGTGGAGTCTATATCTTCATTGTTTTATGGTGCGGGGTGAGCAGCTAGCCTTCATTGTGGTGGAGGATGTGTATTTTCTGATTGGGCTCCCTTTTCAAGGGACGCCCCTACCGGTGGAGCCTATATTACCTGGGGATGGGCAGTTGTCCACCTTGTGCCAGAGGTATTGTTCAAGAGATAACTTTATGTCAGGCTCCATAGTGAGTATCGGGGCTATGGATGCTTTAGTTAATCACTGTGTAGCAATGATGATTGTGAGGGTATATGGGTCCCTCGTGACTCAGCAGATCAGTGGTGGTCAGCTGAGGATTATGGGGAGGGCATTGGCAGGAGAGAATTTTTCCTGGGGCTTGATGCTGCATGCCAAGATGGTAGGGTAGCTTGACAGGTGTCGGGTTGTGGAATCAGGGGACTTTTCCTTTGGGTCCATCTTGGTGGCCTGGTTTTTGGAGAGGGTGTCGATGTTGTGCCCTAGAGTATTATTGGGCGCACCTGGTGCGTGAGAGCCACGACTGATGCAGTGGTCGATGATTTTGATTTTCCACGGTGGTAGTGAGGGTGGCCATTTTTTCTCGACCAAGTTTGCATAGGTGTGGTGGAAGATGTCATAGATCATACTACAATATCTATACTGTGGGGTGGATTTCTGGGGTGATTCAACTATGGTGTTACCTCTAGGAGAGGTGTTCGACCACCGAGGTATGTTGTGATTTTTTGGATATGTTGATTTCTGGATAGTATGACATGTGTATGTTGTATAGATGTTGATACTTTCTTTTGCTTCTTTGTATGTGAAAATGTGGGACCTCGCGGGCGTGAGGTTGAGTTGGTTAGAGAGCCAGCTCATCAGGAGCCTGGTGAGGCCTCCATGGGGAGAGACGTGGGCAGAACAGAGATGTCGGTGTGAGGATGTTGAGGCGAGACCAACCGGTGATGAGAGAGCGGCTAGTAGACGTCGTTTTGATGACCCTGGTGCCGGGCCATCTCATGCTCCTCCAGTCGAGGCGAGGGGAGATTTTGAGGATATTCATCGTCACTTGGAGGCGGTGCTACAGGGAGTGCCTAAGGGCATGTGGTCTCACATCCAGGATGAGGGCGTCCTAGATCAGTGTGTGGGATTTATATTGATGTGGCGAAACGTGGCTCAGCGTGCAGTAGTAGCAGGTGTTGCGATGACTGGGTAGTTACCTCCAGGTCCGGAGGGACTAGTAGTGGGTAGGGCACCACCACCTAAGGGAGGGATGGGAGGTGGTACTCTAGAGGCACCATGAGTGTCTCTCTGTATATTTTTGTATATTTATATAAGATGGTGAGCCTGTTTTGGTGTAGTGACACCAGTTTTGTACCGAGGTGGTTTTCTGGCCTACGGATTTTGTATAAGATGTACTATGTTTATATGTAAACATTTTGATGGCACTGGCGACCGATTTATATATATATATGGATATACATTTTGGGGTCTTTGTGGTGTTCACATGCGTGTGTGAATTCTTGTCTTTTAATGTTTATTTATGATGTCTAATCTATATATGTTGTGATAGGCTCTTGATGGTTTATGTATGTGTAAAGGTATCTTGATGTGATATATGTCAATCTAGTACAATGTTAGCTAAGTTATCTGTGATTTGATTGAATTGTCTTGGAATATGTGTAAATGCAATGAAATCAAAATGTCGAGATAAAAGTCTAACTTGCAGGTATTTGTGAAAAAGGCAAGGATTGCAGACACGGTACACATTGTTGAGATCGAGGACAACTAGTTGGGAGTCAAGTAAGACACTAAGGTGACGAATACGATGATGGCTGGCATCGGTGAGGAGGTCGATGACGGTAGTGTACTCGGCTTGGTTGTTGGTTGTTGAGCCCAAACATATGCTGCTAGAGTGGAGCAGTTCATGTGAGGGGCAATAGAGAGCCCAAGTTGTCGAAGTGAGATTTTGTGTCCAACGACTAGCGTCGTCGGCGTAACCGATGTGTTAGGTCGGTGGAGTAAGAATTTGTCAATAACACAAATGATAGTTTAGACGTGAGGTATGGAAAAAAGATTAAAAACACTATAAAATAAATAACCTAATGTAGAATGGCTACGCTTAGGCGTAAAATTTATTTAAATATAACATGTTGATGGGTTCTTTGAGAGAGAGGCCATCGGGGGAAGCTAGGATGTACGCGCCTTTGATGAGGCAATGTTGGATAATGTAGGGGCCATGCCACAGTGACTCAAATTTGCCATGATCGAGGGTATCATGAGTGATATCATAAGCAAGGACGAGGTCACCTTCGTGAAATGAGAGAAGGTTGACATGGAGATCAAAGGTGGCCTTTGACCATTTTTTGGCTGCCTCATTGTTCTGTAATGAAGATCGACGATCTTCATCTAGGGACTCTAAGTTCAGCAAACGCTGCTCCATTGGAGAAGTGTCGGGTAATAGCTCAGTTGCGGTGCGTAAGGTGGGAATTTTTCACTCGATAGGAAGAGTGGCCTCGACCCCATGGACTAGATGAAATGGTGTGAAACCAGTGGTCGTTTTTAAGGCCGTACGGTAAGCCCATAGCGCAGAAAATAACATATGATGCCAATTAGTCTTATGTTTGTTAGCTGTGCATTGTAACATGGTATTGAGGACCTTGTTAACTGATTCGACCTATCTGTTAGACTGAGGGTAATATGGTGAGGCAAACTCGTGGGAGAATCCCAACAGTGATGAGAGTTCGACAAAAATCTCATTCTCGAAATGTTTCCCGTGATCGGAAACTAGTTGGATTCGTACTCCAAAGCGGGATATGACGTGATTAAAGAAAAAATGCGTTGTGGTATCAGCGGTGTTGTTGAAGGTAGGCATGGCTTAAGCCCACTTTGTGAAGTAATTGACTGCAACAATGATGTATTCGTGTCCATTGTTGGATGGAGGGTTGCAGGTCATGAAGTTGATGCCCCATTTACAAAAGGGGCCTGCAGTAATGACTGGGTGTAAGAGAGCAGGTGGTGCTCTTGCTTTGTTGGCATAAAGATGACATTTATTGCATCACTTCATGGAATGAATGCAATCATGAAACAATGTAGGCCAAAAGTAACCTACTCGGATGATTTTCTGAGTGATGGACATCTCCGAGAGATGGCCCCCGCATGTGCCGCTATGGAATTCATTCAAGACTCGATCGGCCTTGTCAATAGTCAAGCATCGACGGAGTATGGTGTTGATCCCTCACCGATATAAGATATCTCCGATGAGGATATAGCGGGGGGCCTGGTCGTGGATACGGCGATGATCATCTCGTGAGAGGTGGTTACCAAACTTTTGGGTTCGGAGGTAAACGAGGAGGTCGTCGTACCAAGGGTCATCCGAAGTGATGTAAAAGAGATGTTTGTCGAGGAAGTCGATATTGACAGGGGAACTGGTAGTATCGAAGGGGAAGGTTGTGATGAGTTCAACGAGGATGAGAGATTTCTTGCTCTTGGGTTTTGAAAATTCGAGATCGTACTCCTGAAGTATAATGATCCATCGTGCAAATTTATCATTAATTTGTCGACAACTGAGCAATTAGTGCATGGGGTTGGAATCTACTATGACTTTGGTGGTGCGAAGCAGAATGTAATGGCGTAGTTTCTGGACTACGAGGACGACTACAAGAGCTAGTTTCTCTTCGTGGTTATACTTCAAGGGTGGCCCTGATAGGTTTCTACTAATGTAGTAAATGACATGCTCACGATCATCATCGTCGATTTGAATGAGAACTCCTGCTACTGAGATGGTTGACGCTGATATGTAGAGGATATAGTCACGATTATAGTCGGGTGAACTAATTAAAGGGGTGTTGGAGAGTGTCTTTTTAAGATCATCGAAATCTTTTTGGGCATGTTCATCCCAGTGGAATGGGATGTCTTAGCATAGTAAGTGAAGGAAACCGTGTGCGTGAGTGGCATAGTCTGGGACAAATCGTCGTAAAAAGTTGGTTTTTCCTTGTAGGCTTTGGAGTTTGCATAAATTCCGGGGGGGTGGAATTTTTATTATGTCTTGGACTTTGAGGGGATCCACGGTAATACCACTTTGGGAAATGATGAATCTGAGGAGGCGCCCGGCAGTGATGCAGAACACACACTTGAGGGGGTTCAAGTAGATGTTGTACTGACGACACCGTTGGAAGATGATCTGTAAATCATCAAGATGTTGGGTGCATTTTTTGGATCGAGTTGTGAGATCGTCCAAGTATGTGAGGATGATATGAGCCAGATCGCGAAAAATGTATGTCATAGCCCGTTGGAAAGTTGCACCAGCATTTTTTAGGCCAAAAGGCATGACCTGATATGAAAAAGTACCCCAAGGGGTGGTGAATGCGATTTTGTATTGATTGGATGGATGAATTTGGATTTGGTTATAGCCATAGAAACCGTCCATGAAGGATAAAGCCTTGTGGCCTGCACAATCATCGATAATCTGATCGATGAAAGGTATTGAAAAGTGTTCTTTGGGACAGACGTGATTGAGATCACGAAAGTTCGTGCATACATAGATAGTGTCCTATTTTTTGTTAATGGGTACAGGGTTGGAAACCCATGAGGTATAGGCGATGGGGTAGATGAACCCCGTCGCTCGTAATTTGCCAATCTCAGCTTTAATGATCATTGTTTTGGATGGGTGTAGCGGTATTTGTTTTTAGTGCACCAGTGTGATATCAGGTCAGGTGTCTATGTGATGCTCGACGATAGAGGGATCAAGGCTAGGCATCTCTATGTATGACCAAGAAAAAATATCCTGGTATTCTTGGAAGAGGGCTTTGTAGGCGATGATTTCTTGAGGGGTGCATGCGGCGCCAATGGTGATTTCCTCTACGACTCCATTTTTTATGGAAATATTGATTTTGATGGTAGCGGAAATGTTGGCCATATTGCCTTATTCAAAATATTCAGGGGCAGAGATGGGGTTATTGAACCAATACATATTCCCTGATGGGATCAAATCCTTAGTTTCGACTGCGTATATGGGGTGTTGGTTAGGAGTCTTGAAGGCTTCTTGTGAAAAGAAGAGCGCTCTGTGGTCTAGCGCATCCCATGGGTAGTCGGGGGTGGTTAATTCCTCAAGTATGTCCTCATCACAGTGGAATTGGCAGGAATACAAGGGATATAAAAGAGGGATATCAGTGACTGTCACCATGTGGTTATCCTCTGGTGATGAAGAAGTAGTGATGTAGTCCACCCACTACCTCTCAACCCGCAGGTCGGGTGGTCCACGTGCTCACAGGATATTTCTCTTCCACACGGCCCAAAGAACTCTAGTTGGTTCTTCTATTTATCTGCATGGTTTTTCTGCATTCAACTGTGAGCTTCCCCGACTCAGTTTTGGGTCTCGAGACTTTATTTTTCTCGATGACAAGAGTTCCCTGCTCTCTGAACTCCCGAACTTCGATTCGTCGATGCACTCCTTTTTGCCTTAGCCCCTTCTGGATATACCCCTAGTCAATATGACTAGTCCTCATAAGACCGCAGCCTTATCTCCTTTCAGGGTTTCATGACCCATGCGCTCAACCTCTCATCCTCAGAATTCATGAAAAGCCGAACCCCGATCCGCTGGTTTGACTCTTCTATCGGGACTTTTCCCGATAATATGGATCTTCACCACGTGTCTTGACTAATGGACGGCACTGATCCAATCTCATGTTTTTGGAGTTTCAATACCCCAATGATAGAAATTCTTTGTCATTACAAAACCCCGGTAGCCGAAATACTGATGGGTCACTCGATTTTCGCCACGTGTCCTCAATAGATGGACGGCTCAGACTTGTATCGAGGTTTTCACTGTGATCTTACCCGATCTCATGTCCATGGGATTTCTGATATTTCGATTCCCATAGTGCCGATAGATGCTCTCTTTTCGGGAAATATTTCAAACGCTTAGACCTCCACCACGCGTCCTTCCTATGATGGACGGTCCTGATCACTTCTCGTGATTTCGGGACTTTCGCTACCAATTACCCGACTTCTCGACCTCAAGAACTCTGATATCCCGAACATCGATATCCCGATAAGTCAATCCTTTTGGGACCTTTGTGCCCACTCCTCTGCACTAAGGGTTAAATCACGCACGACTACCCATCGATCCAATGGCTGACGGGCATTCTGATCAGATCTGACAGTGCAGATCATTTATTCCTGTGCGCTCACTCTGGTGCTCCCTGGACATAAAATCTTCAACAGTCCAGATCTCTTCGCGATCTGGTCGGACGGCTACTGTGCCTCCTTCTGAGATTTGGCGCTTTCTTCCTGCACTTGGAAGAATTCCAAGTTTCCAAAGGCCTCGACCTTTTCCTTCTTTCTTCCCTCTACGAACTCTCAACTTGGAGCTTTGATGTGTATATGAAAATGTTTTCCCTCCTGAGCTTATCCTTCTTTCGAATCCTTGAAGGATTCTTCAACTCATGTGCCTCTGCAGGGTATTCTCATGCATACAAAGGTGCTATCCGTCCTGAGCTTTCTTGTAGCTTCAACCTCTAAGGAAACTCAGTTCTTCTTCCTTTTCTCTCTCAGATGGAGAATTTGGATGCCCTCTTGGCACTCCATATACTCAAGCAACCTCTTGCTAAGTGTTATCAGGGTGTTCAGAAACCCTGTGAAGATCCTTCAGTGGACTCTTCCTTCATAATCTAGAACTTAAAGAGTCCTCTTCTCCTTGTGCCTGTCTGCACACCTAATCAATGCCCACCTGGAAGAGTGTCAAGAATCCTCAGTGATTCTGACTTCTTAAGAACTCACAATAGAGTTCTTACTCTGTGCACTCCTTGCATTGGCTCAATGCACACAAAGCAGAGCTTCGCAGAACTCCTCAGAGCTTCTGTCTGCAACTGTGTTTTCCCCGACATAGCCTAGCCTCCAAGGCGTTCATCAACCTTGAGGTATTCCCTGAGTTGTTGACTTCAGTTTATGTGTCGCAGCACATCTTTGTCAGAACCCGCAGTATTCAGAAGTGCTTCAGTGCACTGGTATTCAGATACCACAGTACTCTGTCACGCCCTCCTAGCATGAAACCTCAAAGACCTTCACCTGAAATTAGATGCACTCCTACAAATGAAAACCTACAACATACATCTACAGCATACATTCATATCATATGAATAACACTCACAGACATTCATTTAACACATAGTCATGCAGGAAAAATTGCTATTTGTATTAAATATGGCAAATGCCTATATTTACAAGGTGTTCCTGAGCACGGCCTGTAACAATGTCTCGACTCCTTCTTTTCTGCTCTCTACTCGCAGACTCTCACACCATATACTCCTCTCTCTCTCTCCTAATCTGTCTCTCTCAACTAACTACTAAAGAGATACAATTGATCTTTTTACATGAGGAGGCTCTTCAAGCTCTTCCCTCCAAATCTACCTACCCTATTCAATTACATTGAATGGGTTGTCTAGTCCACTATTCGGATCTAGATCTCAGCCTTACAAACATTAAAGGCCTACTTATCTACAACTTTCACAAAGGCATGGCTTCACAGCTCAACAGATTAAACATTTAATTACATTCAATTCTAAATCAAAATGAGGGCGACACCTCTCTTCATCTTTGAATGCATGCGCTCGACGTGGCTGGCTGGCTGATTGGATGATGTGGAGAGATGCTCCTGCATCAAGCAGGGGGAATGATGTAATGGGGTTGTGACATTTTTCTCGTCATAAACCAAATATAGAAATACTGAGGATTATAAGTGGTAGTTGGATGTAAAATTTCTATGGGGAAATGAACAGGAGAATTGGGGGGATTTGGGGGTAAATCCTTGTATAAGTTATCCAAGAACCATGGAGGAATATGGAGTGCTTCTGGTTCAGGAGAAAAAAATATGAAGAATCTCTAGTAATGGGGTAAGGTCAATCGTTGATTCTGTAAGGGGTGCAAGAGTTTGAATTAGGGTCATGTGGCATTGCCTATATTCAATGATCATAGGACATTGATATGTGAAATGATCTAAGGATTCACATAGAGAGCAAGTGCATCTCATATGTTCATTGACTGAAGTTATAACATAATGTATGTCAGTGATGTTTGGAAGGGATGATGTAGCTGGATTGGGTTCATGCTGGAAGCTTTGGCGTACTCTACTAATGTCTGTTGGAAGTGAGGTAGCGTTGGGCAATGGTGTGTATAATGGACATATTCTGAACATATGGCGCAAGAGAATTTGGTTCGAAGTCCTTTGCTACTTATGATAGGGGAGGTAATGGTAGTACTTGATAAAGTGACAAATGGTGATGGTGTTTGATTGAGTTGAATTAGGTTACGTGACTCGGGTAGAGATGGGAATTTATTGGTTGGGTGTCCATCTTTCTCACATAGCACGCAAGGAGGTTGGACACGTGGGGAAAGTGGAGTTGTGGGATCCTTCTTCTTTCGCCTGCCCCTAGCTGTGGCAGGGAGGTTAGTGAGTGGGGGTGTAGGGGGAATGGTAGGAATGAGTATGGGAATCTGCATTGGGATTCCTTCTATTTGGAGGGGGAGGGATGGTTGAGGAACCATCTCTAGTGGATGTAAATACCAAAATGGGATTGCCAACACCATATTAGGGAGGGTAAGTGTTACAGCTACTTGGAAATCTTGTACTCCTAGTGGAGGGTAAAAGAAGGGGATTTGAGTAATGGCTTGGGGAAATTTCTCATAAATTGGGATATGGCCTTGGGGTGTGATGAAATCGTGAACTAGTGGAGTTGACGAGCTCGCAGGAGGTTCGTGAGGGAGGGGCTCTACGACTAGTGGGATGTCAGATATAAGGGAAGCCTCACTGGGAGGAAGGGTACCCTCAATGTCAGTTCCTTTCGACAAGACGACACATACCTGGTTGGAAGGATGAAGGAGTGGTGGTGCACCATGGTAAGTTCCTAACAAGGATGGTTCTTTGAAAATTATGGGCCCCATTTCGATGAGTGGGTATGTCTCATGATTAGTATGGATGAAAGGGATAATGTTATCGCTGTTGGCGGAAGGGTTAGGCTCGTAATGTGAAACTTGATCGATGGTAATGATCTTCCCGTTATGAGGGAACATCATTGTTCGAAAGATGGAAGAGGCAATTGCCTTCATAGAGTACATGTAGCTACGACCGAACAAGATATTGTAATCAAGTGGGGCATCAATAACTTCAATGTCAATGAGAATGGTCTTGTCCCCGAGTTCTACAAGTACATTTTGGAAGATCCCTTCGGGAGAAGATGGCCGTCTGGCATAAGCTCTTAAGGTGATGGCAGATGGTATGAGTTTGGGGGAACCAAGTTTCTTCCATACAGACTTGGACATGATGCATGTGCACGCACCTTCATCGATGATGCATCGATGAACGGTAATGTTCCAAATTTTCACTGGGATTTGAAAAGCGATGAGAGCAGGGAGACGAGGTTCTCCACTGTCGAGATCAAATGTGATGAGTTGGGTGTCTGTGGGGTTGTTTGCCCCCAATGCGGAAAGTAATGACTTTCGCTGAGTGGGAAAAGTTTGAAGTACTTCTAAGATGGACATGGAAGTCGGGGACTGTGCTAAATCATAGACCAAACTGTAATTATGAGCTGCCCTCACCTGTGGGTTGTGGACATTTCTGCGTAAGGGGATGTGAGGGATGTGAAGAGGTGTTTCTATGTTAGGGCGAGGGATCATCAAAGGGGGTCCTGTTGGTGTTGTTATTGTTTCTAGGGGAATGGGAGGAGATTCAATGGGTGCTTGGTATTGATGACTACGTGTTTGTAGAAGGACTTCTTCCTCACTGATGAGGAGGATAGTACAATCTGCGAGATTGTTTGGATTGAGATATTGCCCCAACTGTGGTGGGGTAGTTTGCATGTCCTGTTGGGTTTTCATCACTCCTTGGTGTGGAATGGGGTTTTGTAGCACGAATGGGGGTGGTTGTTGCACGTATTGTTGTGGCGCCTGCTGAGGGGCAGGTGGTGCTGGAGCATGTGGTCCATTCACTGAGTCTTTCATCCATTTAAAATCAGTGATTTGGGGGCAATGATGAGTATAATGACCAAACTCACCGCAAAGGGAACAAGGGAAGTTGGTTTGAAGATTATTTTTATTTTTCCCTTGATGTATGTTGTTGTTTCCCCCATGGGGGTTCTGATTCCCTTGATTCTGGTTGCCCCCGTAGTTTCGTTTTGGTGGGGGTGATTTCCACCTGGACCTGAGTTGTTATTGTTCCGATTTTTTCCTTTCTTTTTGGCATTATTCAACTGATGGGTCGGATTTTATGTATTTAGCTGTTCAAAATTTTGATATTGTTGAATGGGAGAGGGTTGAACAAAATTAACCCCAGCGTGAGGATGTCCTTATGGTGGAGCCATGGGCTAGGGAGGGCTAGGAAATGGAAAGTATGGATTATTTTGTGGCAAGGATCCGTAAGGTACATAGGAAGGCATGGTGCTTTTGCTAGTACTTAGAGTATAAGCTGAGGTAGAGGGGGTACCAGAACTTGTCTGGATAGGTGGGTGTATTATGGGTTTCTGCGGTGGCCCACTGATGGGTGGAAAAAGAGCAACAGGGTATGGTTGTTGATAAGGGGGTGGAGGGTAATAAGAGGTTCCCCCATATGCCGACGGATATTGAGGTGTGCCATATGTTGGTGGTTGTTGGGTTTGTGGTGCATGGTGCGTGGTGTTACCAATCAATCCACCTGTTGAGTGAGACATCCCAGGTTTAAATTGGCCGAATGGCATGGGTTTTGGGATATCAGGAAGTACTGTGTACAAGTAGCCTAATTGAGAATAGATGAGATCGTATTGTTGAGCCTTACTGATGGATTCTTCTTCTGATTGAGGGAAGGTGGAAGCCACATCTTTATCGAGGAGTGAGACAACTGATTTGAGAAACCAATCAAGACATTTTTGTTTGGTGGTTTCTGCTTTGCATAAACTACGTCGTCAACGCCACTCATGAATGTGGTCAGCGATGTGTGTAGTTGAGATTTGTTTAAAATTAGAGAGTAGTTCAAGACCGTTGTCATGGCGGATTAGTAATTGGAAGAAGTTCAAAAATGCTTTGGCCAAGGACTCGAAAGTCACATGGGGCCCTGATTTTTCATCTACATACCATTTGGTTGATGGGCCAGTGAGTGTGCATTGAAATAATCGTATTCGGATGGAATTGTCCATAATGTTGTTGGAAGAGCACCATAAGTGGAAATTCATGACATGGTTAGCAGGGTCATCACCTGCCTGTCCTTCAAACTTGGGGATATCTGAAGGTAGTTTGGTAGGCATTGCAGGCCATGTGGGGTCATGCAATATAGGTTCATTTGTGATTTTTCTTAGATCTGGTATGTTAAGACAGGCCAAATATGGCATCTGGAGTGGTGGCAGAGGATTAATTATAGCCATGGTGTGAGTGTTCTGTGAACCTGACCCTTGAGGGGGGCTAGGTGGGTTGGTACTTCCCCCTTGAGAGGAAGTTGGCCCCCCACTTCTGTGTAAAGGAGAGTGAGTGGATGATGGACCTTGGGAATTGGACCCAAGTAAGGTGGAACCAAGCAAAGTTGATCCTAAGACAGTGGCACTCATAGGAGTGTAAGAAGGTGGAGTCGATGAGTTGGAAAGACTAGGAACTCCCCCTAAAATAGGAGGGAGGTTCAGCAAGCGTCTGGAATGACAGGGGTTCTGTGGGTCCCCTATGATGTCTGACTAGCTGAGTGGATGTGTGTGGATGGTGGTGAGAGCAATAAATAAACAAGAGCATTTGCTGCAATTTTTTAACTTTACACGATATATATCTAAATCAAATGTAATCAGAAATGCATCATACATAAAGTGTTTTGATAAAGAATCATATATGTGGATAAGTGGGTTTTGTCCGTGTGGGGGATCGAAGAAAACAAATGCTCGTGTCCTAAAAGATGTAACGTCCTTCCTCTCAAATAGCACTGGACCTTCCAATAGTACTCAACAGTGGGGTCTGAAGTCACTGGAAGAGAAACTAGTGAAGGATGAAGTAATCAGTTATAATGAGGGGTAGAGGGGGCATATCCTGAAAGAAATAGCGATATTTCCCAAGCCACACAAAATCCGATCAAGGTGCAATTGCAGCCCACAATTGCCACTTGGGTAGATGTCCTAAAATTTGGTCACTAGGTACCTCGGTCAAAGTGTGGCATTTAGATTTTCGGCCTAAGAAATGGGTCACGGGCTGGATCCCGTCCAAGAGGTGAGTGCCTCAAGGGGGGATGCACAGAATAACCAAACCTCAACCTTCAACCCTTCACGGGTATCTCTCTGCCTTATGGTGAGAGGAACACTTGACTTGGAGGATTTAAAGTTCCCTATTTGACAACTTTTATTGTTTTGAAAATGTGAGAACCAGATAACGGGGATTTATTTGGATGCCTATCCCCGAGATCCTACCTAGAATAAAAGATTTCTTTTGCCACCTCCTGTGGAGGAAAACTTAGTGAGTTTTTGAGAAAAAAATGTAGATGTGTTTGTTTGAGAGATTGGGTGTGTGAGCCAATCTCGTTGAAATTAAAATGGGAGTGGATAGTTTCGTCAAGAAAAGGGGTGGGGTGTTTCGAAATCCCTTTGGAGGAAACTTACTTCAATCTCCATGTTTCGAGATGAAAGATATGTGAGTGAGAAGTGACTTTTGTGTGTGAATGAGTGAAAGTGTTCCATTTTTTTAATAAATTAGGTGTCACCTTGCTTCATGTGGACTTCGCTTGGTCGTTACAAGTGTTGATTACCTAATTAGCTAAATTCCTTTGGTACAACCTTGCGTAATTCAAAAGTCCCTAGGAAACTAGCATGTGGACATGTGGGTCATTTACTATTCTTTTAACTCCCTATTGTGATTTAATCTAAGAAAGTTTTGAAACTATCCTATATTGTGATCATGTGAGCATGTATGGGCCCGTTACAAAACCTTTAAACTTCCCTAGTGATTTAATCTAAGAAAGTAAATTTCAAGACTATCCTATATTTGTAGCATATGGGCATGTATGGGCCCATTACAATCTTGAGATGTGTTTGAAAAATAAACTAAGAGAATTCTCGAGGGGGATGTTGTTCTCTCCTAAAGATTCAGTCTTTTTAAGGGAGGTGAAATTGTCCTATAATCTTTTTCTGATTCTCAAGGTTGCTTTGAAGCACGAGAGAAGAGAACACAAAATGATTGTTATCCAATTTATGGTCCCAATGCAAGATTTATGTGATTATAAATGATTCCAACTTATACTCTTTAGTCAAAGAAATCCATCCATGTGGCAAAATGAAAGCAAAAGAGCAAATAATGATTTTAAACCCTCTAAGTGCCTATGTATTTTTGACTAATCCCTTTATATGAAGAGGGAAATAAGTGTGGTGCAGATTACAACATGCATGGGATCATTTCTAAGAAGGCTAGGGGCCTTCCACAAATCACAAAAAGGCTTACAATGTGTATTTTTCTGCACAGGTGCGCAGGTCTCAGAGTAGATAGAGGCACATTGAGCGTCAATGCACGAACCAAAAAAGACTTTTGGGTGCAGGTGTGCAAAAAGTGTTGAGTAACACAGTAATTTTGGTGCACATGCGCACGATGCACGAATGTGGGCCAATAAACTCGTGCACAACTGTCACACGGCTGTGAAGAAAATTATGGATGAAATTCTCTCAACTCATCTTTGAATTGGATGTTTTGCAGGTCATCTTGGGCTGGTTATGATACCTGCGGGTTAAATAAACCAAAAGAAGAGCTAGAAAAAACCCAAATGGGGTACGAAATTGATACCTTTCCCTGGTGGAGTCATCAATATGTTGCACCTCTTTTGTCACATGAATGGGAAAAACAGAGGTGCTTACAAGCTTAGTTGGGTTAGCTAAGCAAGACAACAATGAAGGAAAGGGTTAGAAAAAGAAACATAAAAGACTAAGCTAAGAATTAAACTAGAAAATGAAAGAACAACTAAACTATTGAGCATAAGGACATAAGAACAAGGAACAAACAAGACTCATGTCACCAATGGAAAGGATTATATTAGTAAAAAAAAAACGCCAAGAAGAAAGAGGACTTTGGGTCCCTTCTTCCTCCAAGGGAGGGCTATTGGGCCCCCACAACTGAGCTCTTCTTACAACTTTGAAACTTGAAATAAATAGTGAAAAAATCCCAAGCTAATCCACTCAAAAGGTGAGGTGGATTGCCCAAATGTAATGATGCTAGTATGTTCTTGATGAGAAAAGAGGATTCCCCAAGAGAATAGCAGCAGCATAACCTTGCAAATGAATTCCTTGAAAATGCAGTGCACCCATGGCCTTGTTTTATAGCACCACTTTGAGGTATTGTGCAACCAACTTTTAGTGTGAAAAGGGGTTGTTTAGGGCACTTTTAGGTCTTTGACCAGCCACCTAGTCAGATCCATCCAAGATTTGGATGTCAAATCAACTTGGAAGTTGAACCAGAAGTGGGTGGAAGGTCGACCAATCTCATAAATGCGTCGTTCTCAGGTGTGCATGGATTTTAGCGACAACAGTAGCGCATCGTGTGCATGTGTGCTTTTCTTTCATTTCTGGATGGCGCATGTGCGCGCACGCCCTATGTAGTCATAGCACACCTTGATTTTATAACTGGTTGTATAGTTTTGGACCTTTTGGAAATTCTTTTTTGGTAATTTTGGTCCATGGGTGGACTCATAGCTGTTTGAATATGCTGGATTAAATCCATTTGCGAATGAAATTTTAGTGATAACAGATGTCGTTCTTCCCAGGGAAAATAACTTTGTTTCTTCGTTCCCCGGAAACGGCGCCAAAAACATGTTGTTCTAGAGTTTATACTTAAGGCTTTAAAGTATAAAGTCTAAGCATCCAAAAAATAAAGAGGGAGTAAAATATGAAAAGTAAATCAATTCTCGGGAAAGCAGCTGTGGTTGATTTCTAAGTTGTTTTTGCCTAGCTTCCCATCATTCCTGGATGCTTATATCTTTTTCAATCACTGCCCATGAATGTTCAAGTTCATCCCATGTGTTAGAATTCTTTAGGATAGTATTAAACAAGGTTAAATAGATGTTGGTCTGATCTATGAGACCGGGTTCTATATTGGGTTGTCTTGCAACAGGTACAGTCATGGAGAAAATAAATTTCAAAGATTGGTTGTTTTTAGGTTTGCTTTTTTTGTTTTCAATTATATGAGAAAAGTTCCTAAAATTGGATTAATAATATAACAATTCCAGAGGTCTTTTCCTGTATCTGAATTAAATTGAAAATAATGAATGTGGTGAAAGAAAACATAAAGTTGTTTAAACAATGTGAGGCATCAATCACGGAAGAATCTCACTTTGTAACAGAAGAAGAAATTAGACAAGAAACACTTTAATGAAGCATAAGGTATGGTAATCTAAATAATTCACAGGTCTTGTGTCTTCTAATAGCACACATAGAGGAAAATTTGTAAACAATCAGCCAACTAAATAAATATATAACCACAATAGATGTTGTACTAAGTTGTAGTTAGAAATTCATCAAAGATATATGAAAAATGATGTTGAATATGAAAGAACAGAAGAACACATAACTCAGAATTGACGGAATATGGAGTCTTCGGTTTGCATTTGTCTTAATTCTTGTAAAGGAGAGATTTCTCTGCTACAATCGGCCAGGAAAAATCCATCTCTAAGTCTTTTGAAATTGTATTTATACAAAATGTTACCAACCCTATATGGTTGGAATTTTCCTAACACCTAGATGCTAACGGTTACAAAATAAAAACTTGAACCATTCATTCCTTTCTTTTCTATATTCTTACATATACTAGTATAACGAGCATGCATGTATTGCTCGATTATTTATTTGAAGTACTTCCTTCGCCTGGCTCAAGACACTCAACGCACCTGCTTATAAACTGCACTAATCTTCTTGAAGGCTCTGACACATCCTTTGCCTCAAAAAGATACAGCTTCCTCTGAATTTTTGACAACCTGTCTTCAATCCTTCTATCCTCAAATTTTATTGATTGTAACTGTAAATTTGGCTTCACCGACCATTTATCCATTGATAAAATTTGACCTGTATCAACTGTGAAATTTTGATCTGAGCTTCATTTAATATTTCTTTGATGTTCATTTGATTCTTTATAACATTGATTTGTCCTAATACTCCAGCACAATCATCCTTTCCAATGCCTAGTGATTTTTTATCTAGCAAACCGAAGGTCACTTCACAATCCTCCTTTATTTCTTTGGCCAATTTTTTGCTCTTGATTATATTGGTGTCCCATGTCTTTAGTATTATATCACCCTTGATTTTCTCTTCAACAGTCAATCTAAGAGTGTTTAGAGTTACGGATATTTATTCCATAGAAGATGACACGACTGCTTTTTGGAAAGTGACCCGGGCTGCAGTAACCTCTTTTTATCTGAAAACAATTTTATCTAATGATTGTCCTATCTCCTGAAAATAATCTTGGATGATCCCTACCTTAGAAAACAGAGTTTGTAGTGTTGTTTCTAGTTTTTTTTGCACTTCCAGTGCCTAATCTTGAAACACTGTTATATTTACAACTTTTTTTTCAGTGAAAATTAATTTAGCTTGTAGCTAACTTACTAATTATTCTTGTTGGATGACCTGCCCTTGACTTGCTTGAATGGTCCATTGTATCTCTTCAAGTTCAGATTTAAGTTGTTGAATCTATTGTCTGTCTTTGGCTCTAGCCTGTTCAAGTCCTTTGTTGACCTCACTTTTGACATTATTCTCTATATTCCTTATTTGACCTTGTAGCTAACTTATCATCTGATTTCTTTGCCTCAACCCTACTTTTAGATTATCAACAGAGAATAAGTTGGTCATTGAAAAAGCTCCAAAAGAGCATGCCACCTCTGTAGCAAAATATTCATCTTCCAAATTTTTCCCATCTAATAATACTCTATGTTTTTTTACCATTGTACCTTCCTTCAGGTGCATTTCTTGTTTCACTATAGCTTTCCTCTTCTTACTGAAAAAGAATTCAAAGGAAGGTATTTCTTCAATAGAGATTGAGGTAAGATCACTTACATATATAACTTCAATATTGGGAGTCCCAAAACTTGATTGTAAAGGAGTCAATGTTGCAATAGGACTGCCTAACTCTGTGAATTGTGTTCCGTCTGTTGTTTTGGGGGTATCGGCAGGAATAGTTGATGATAAAGGAAAAATCATTTGATTTTTTTTTAAAGGTGTCTCGGATTTAAACTATGTTTCAGACACTAGATGTTATGTCTGTGAAGTTTTTGATCTTTGCGAAGACACTTCAGGATTCGTTGGGGTTCCTCGGTAGTATTTTTTTCCAAAGACTTTGGTTCAAAACCTGGAGGTACACTTTCTTATTCTAAAGGAGGGGTTGTCGATTCTCCCTGTAGTATCTTGGGAAACCCACTTTTTCTGTGATTTTGGAAAGAAATAAAGTTTGCTTGTAGGTTAGGGGGTAATGCTGGGACTTTTTCTAGTACCTCCTCATAAGCTTTGATTCCTTTAAATATGTCATCACAGGGGGAGTCTTCATGCTCATATGTTTTCATATTACATTGAACTAGATGGTTTCCCACAATTTTATATGGATCATACCTTCTGCGCTCAACATACACCAGTTTAATTTCCTCAAATGATGCAGCTTCTACCTTGGAATGGCCAAAATTTAGCAGTGAAAACCTCCCAATCTATATAGGAAAAGCTGGCCAAAATTTCTTTTGAACTACTTTTAACTCTTTATCGATTCTTCCTGTTATTATTTGGTAAGCCACTTCTCTGCACACCAGTCTATCAGGAAGAAAGTTTGGGAGAGCATGAGGGGGAATCGAACATCTGAAAACTCTGATATAAGAGAAATTCTCTTCAATAAACCAATATGCAATTGTTTTGAGGTTTCCCGTGATTTTCTCTGAAATCCGAAGGGATGGATAACCATACAACATTTGGTGAACAGGGATCACTACATAGTGACATATTTTATAAAATAAATATTTTACTTTCTCTTCCCATAGTTTAGAGTGATAGAAATGGATGGGTTCTGCACAGGTTGGGTTCCAGCTCCAATTCATCAATGGAAAAGTGGTCATATAATAGATAGATTCCATGACATACGCAGACATATAAAAAGATGCAGTTCGGCCTTTTGAATTTTCCATTTGAAAGTGAAACCCTCGGCTACCTCATGCATAATTTACACCCATTCCACTGGGAAATGGATAGGGATTTTCCTTCCAAATAGTCTACATAACATCATAGCTATATAGACCATATATTCATTTAGTGATGCGGTGGCATAAACACCATTGGAATCAGCTTTGAATTTCCCTGGAATTCCCCACCATGTTTTAATTATTTCTGGATAGGTTTGGTCAAATTATGCACATTCCTTTTGTTGAAACTCTTCTATGAATGTGGCATTATAAATATATTTAGAAAGAGGGGATAATTTATACATTACTTGAATGTGTTCTAGCCTAAAATATTTGATGAAGGCCTTTTGATGATTTATGATGCTCCTGGTCTGCACATCAGTGTTCACCAGAGCCCAGTTTATCATGTCATTGTATGGCATGAGCTTCGGTCGTGTAGCTATTTTATGAATTTTGGCCTCTTCTATAACTCTGATTTTAGTTCCGATATTATGAGTCTTTTCATCTCCAAAATCATCTGGGCAATTCATGACTTCGCGCTCCAAGATTTCAAAAATCTACATCCATGACCTGACCGAATCTGCGGCGTGTGGTGTGGTATTAGACAGAACATCCGAGTTCGGATTTGAGCTTTCACCGGCCTCATCACTCTTCTTCAGTGTTTTCCTGGGTGCCATGATGCCCGTGATAAAAAAATGAGTACCTGTTATGGAAGAGAAGGCGTAATCTTTCTTGAATAAAACTTGTTACTTTGTTGAAAGTGAGAATGGAATTTGAAATAGAAACCTTTATTCGCCCTCAGTCTACCTTAATTCAAGTGTGCTTCTACGGACGACAAATTTGTTTGTTTTAATGAGGAGAGTACAACTAGAGATACATGCCTTACACTATAAAATATTTCCATTAATCCATAATAAATGTTTCCCAATATCGGCGATTCGAGACTGGTAGTTGATCCGGGGCAGGATCTTTTATGATTATGGTTGAGTTTTAAACTTGCATGAATAAGTTAACCATTTGAGAATTTAACGAAAGAATGAGGAAAGAAGAGGATTATATCAGTCAAATACACATATGCAGATCTGAAAACAGTA
>ML776686.1:2036782-2057290 GCA_009831015.1 Picea engelmannii | reverse complement strand
GAGCACTTTCATTTTTGAGCATTTTTCAAGCCCTATCAGGCTTCTGGATCTGTTTTCAGATCAGTAGTTTTGGATGTAATATCATTGAAGAATCGCGAAAAGCGAAAATGTGAAAAGCCAATTTATATCGTTTATTTTTTGTTTAGATGTAAAGTTAATCACACTTAAGCACTTAATACTTTTGGGACTTCATGCTTCAGGGTTTTTTGGGTGTGATGAGTGATAATTCTCTGATTTCCAAAAAAGCAACTGGTTAACAATATATTAGGTATTTTTAATTTTTAATTAATCGCAATTAAAATGGGATTTTGTGACTTTGTAAATCGGGATTTTAAAACGATGCTTGAGGCAGTATTTCTAAAATGAAAAAATACGATGAGTTCCAATCACCATTAAATGTTCTTAAAAGTCTTAATTAACTCAGATTAATTTCTAAACTAACTTTCATGACTTCGCACATCGGGATTTTAGGGTTGATGTTATGTCAAATTACTTATATCACAAAACCCTGAAACCCGAAACTTTGGAAATAGTCTCAGTGTTTTGACTTTTCTTTTTTTTTTAAACCAAGGGTGGCTCCATAATCTGATAAGATATTTAAATCATTGGATTAATCGAATGACTTTATTTTTATGGTGATCGTCCAAGTGTATTTTTGTGTTCTTCTTTTTTTTTATTTAAACAAAACAAAATTTATTTTAGTCTGTGTTTTTTAAGAAAAAATATATGTTTCAACAATACCGGTGACACAAACAAACTTAATTATGACTACAACATGAATTAGATCGGGTGATATAGGCAATAAATCATCAATTATCTAGTGAGGCATAGAAAGCTTAATCATCGAAAATGATAGAAACCTGATTGACGGGCGCAGTGATAAGGATCTGAGCTAGAGGAGAATATGAGAGGTCTCAAGATGAAGGTGAGTCTTGTCGACAAGGCAATGTCGATGAGGAAAATAATATCGTTGTCAATATGCTTAGCATCAATGAGGGGTCAATATATTTTCTACAGGAACATCAGAGACAAAATATGGAAACTCATCGACAAGAAATGTGTCAGAGACAGAGAGATGAACCTCGTCGATACATTGTGTATTAGAGAGAAAGGAAGGAACTTTTTCGATATGTGATGTATCGATAAGATGAGATGAAACTCACGAGTACGTCAAAGACATAAAATTCATGGTTTCCAATACATCGAGAACATTAACCAAGATTTAAGTGACATATATATCGACGATGATAGCAAGATGATCGACGGTTGATGAAATATTGATCTCCATTGTATCGAAATTCAAGGATTGATGGTGCCAATGTATCAACAAGGAAAAAGGATGTTTGTCGATACACTATGTATTTTAGAAGAAAGATGGAACTCACCAATATTTTGTATCGAGGGGTCAAAGTGATATGAAGAAACATTGCAAACGTTAAACTATGGAGAGTGGGAAGAGAGACTTGCGCCTTTCCATTTGCATGAGAGAGTCTAAGAGGCTTTCCAATAGAAAATTTTAGTAGGGCGGGGCAAGTTATTCTCTTAGGGAAAAGGAAAGAGAAGAAATTATGGTCAGCTCATGACTCCATTAACAACAATGAATATTTGATTGAAGAACAAGAGCCTGAAAGGATGAATCATGAGGAATATCACCAAATACACAAAGTAGAACATGAGTTTCCTTGTGAATCTGTTGAAGAAGAACACTTTAATAGAACATACCATGAAGAGGCCCCTAATGAAGGAGAAATGTGAAGAGGACCCGTGTGAAGGTGAAATGTTAACATACCATGAAGAGGATCCATCACGACATGCCACTTCACCATAGGTCACATAGGCTCGCTCAACCAGTGATTGACATATGTCCATTCCCTATAACTAATTAAGATATGTAATTAATACCTTCTTAAGATACTACTCCTTGGTATTTATTTAGTTAATCCTCATTAGGGAGAATTGATCTTCACTAGTTAATTACCCCCGTAAATACATTTTTGCTTAGTCCAATGTATTGGTCGGTAATCAATGAGGATTTACTTTCTCTCCATTTTCATGGGAATGGTTTAGTGCTAATTTAATTATCCAGGTTATAATCACATTTTAATGCAGTTAATTAATTATCTCATGATATAATTAATTGCATTTTAAAGTACCCAAATCATTTTATGACGTAATTAACTCCATCGTAATGCACCCAGGTTGCATTATAATATATTTTGTTAATTTATTAAAATAATTTGTCGGGGTTCCATCATCCCAAACTCCAAAAAGGGATAAATAATTCTATTTTATTTAATGTCATAATACCTCGGGTATTTTGAACCCGAGATTTCGCATGTCAATCACATGCACTCTTCTCATATCTATGACGACTTAAATCCGAAAAGGCTAAAGTTTTAATATTATAAAATATAACTGTAACCTTAAATCACTCAAGCCATCGCACTCTGAATTCTTCAGAGTCAAATTGTGTGTTCCCTTCACATTTAATGTTATAAAATATTTGTATAGCCTTATCACATTCAAGCCTTTGCACTCCAAGATTTTGGACTCTGAATGTGTGTGCTCCTCTCGTTTATCTGATAGCCAATCAAAAAAGAGTAGTTATTAATATCATAATGTATTTAAACTTTATAACCTTTATATCGTCGCTCCCAGAGCTTCAGACTTTATTTGTGTGCTCTCGTCTCCAACCTCCGATGGTCAAACTCCAAAAGGAAAGAAATTATTAATATAAAATATATATATATATATAACCTAACAACATCTAGGCCATCACACTCTAAATGTTTGGAGTCTAAATGTGCATTCTCCTCTCATTTGTCCGATGGATAGGCTCCGAAGGGGATTGGTATAAATATTTAAAAATTAACCTTTAAATTACCTCAATCCACGCACTCTGAGATGTTCACACTCAGATCATACATGTTCATCTTGTTTCTCTGATGGCTAGACTCTAAAGGGTTTAATATAAATATTTACACATTGGAAGGATACAGGAAAGTATATTTTCCATGCCTTTAATAAATAAAGAAAATATATTTATCAGAATCTTTCAAAGAGTGCAGTGTGGCTTGCACAAAGTGTAAGTCTCGAATCTATGAAACTTGACTCGGTTTAATCTTTACATAGAAGGGAAAGGAAATCCCAAACTCTGTATTTCTCATGCACCAGACTGAAATATCACATGCTTCTAATTAATATATATATATATATATATATATATATATATATATATATTCTCAACTTATTATCCCCAATAAATATGACATTTAACTAGGAACTTTGGAAGTTTTCTAGTTTTACCAATCCTTACCATTCATTCAACTTTGTCGAGAAAACATAAAATTGCACATTTACATATAAAAAATTATGTTAAAATTATTCTCTAGAATTATTACATTTCTTGGAAATAAATTTCTCCATGGTAAAACTGTATTTTTACCATAATTCACTAATCTTCTGATTATATGCATCTATTTGCTATTTTCAGGGATTAGTTACTATCTCCAAATCTTTCCCCTTTGGACATCAAATTTATTGTGTAATTCATGGTAAAATTTTCCTCTTTTTACCAAATTCTAAATTTCATTTATTTCAAATTTAAACCTCAAATTCGTATTTCTCATTCTTTCTTATTTATTTATTTTTAAAATACTTTTCCTCTCTTTAACATTGGGCTTATTTACTTAGTATCGACCATAGGTCTGAAATTCCTCCCAGTTGTGAGTCTAGTAGACTTTCCAGACCAACAGAGAGACCAAAACTAGTTGCCCAACCTTGAAGTCTCTAATAGAAATGGCATTTTCATAATGATCCGGATTATTTTCGGCAGGAAATGAGAGTGGAGATATAAAAAATAAATGCACAGAGATATTGCATATATTCAATAATACAACAGAAATGTATCATAGATGCAACCATAAACACAGATATACAGTAATACATGATTTCTATTAATCAAAGAAATGTACAGAGACTGTAAAAATACAGAGTGAAAGACTCGCTAGAATGGTGGCAACTTATCTCTGAGAAGAGATGTGACGGCTACTCCCATTCGCAAGAAGATGACTACAATGAGTCTATGAAGGCATTTTTACAACAAACAATAATTCCAAAAGTCCGAGACATCCAAAAACCTAACCCTAGGAGATGAAGCGCCAAAAGTCATGTGGGCCCCGTTTGGGTAAGTTAGTACATCAACTTCCCGAGGTCGTAACTTTTGCATATGATCTCTGTTTTAGGTGTATGATAGATCGTTGGAAAGGTATCGTCAAGGAGATTCATTTTGGGGGATCAATCATGCCTTTGGATATTATTGAGAACCTAGATCTCGAAAAACCTTCATTTAGGCCCTCAAAATGGCCCCAGAAGTTAAAACCTGCTAAAAATAGTAAATTGCCAAAATTGCTAGAAAGTTGTTTTGAGCCAGTTGGAAAAGGTGGGTGGCCACCGATATCCACCTGGATCACATAATTTCCAAGATTTTTTGTGAGGACTATATTGGCTTGAATTTTACTAATATTTGAGGATTGGTTCATATAGAATACCACAGGTGATCAGCCAACACAAGGTTCCTAATTTGACTAGAAACCCAATATTAACAGCTTACCTTTGGAAGAAGATATAGGTGGAATCCAATCAACAAAGTATGATTTCCAACTTTATTTCAAATTTCCCAATTAGACAGACAATCAGAGTGGCAATTCCATCATTGATCATGATAATAAATTTTTCAATCATCTAGCACAGGAAATCCATAGTATAAAATAAACTAGTCATGACAATACGAAACACAGAAAAACACTTATCTAGATTTTCAGAAATTGATGGAAATTGTTGAAGGGTGTGCCACTTTCCACCCAAAAATAGGCACAACTGCTCTAGGTGTTTTCATAGCTGGCCACCCCCTAGCCAGAATATGATGCCATGAGGGGAGATATCTTTTATTCAACATATGAGAAAGATGAAGGCCACTCTCCTTCACCTACAAGAACTCAACAAACCAAGTCTTCATTCCACCAGGCAAGGGGGGTGATATTTCCTCAAAGAGATTCAACAACTATTATACACAACTCAAGGGAGGAATTTTACTTCCCAAAAATCCCTCAACGCTCTTCCCTCTTAGTTCCTTTGTGATTGCTCAGTAAATCACTAAATTTTCATAGTTCTATTTATCAACCTAATTTGAAGACAGTTTCCAATGGCTCTTGCCCTAAGAAATTGTTTTCTTTCTCTTCTCTCTATTTTATCAAAACTAGAGGAGTTTCCCACACTCCTCTCCACTCAAAGTTCCTTCCCATACTCAAATGTGTTTATCCCCTTTCATCTGCCCACAATTTTCCTCTTTTTCTTTCCTTCTATAGAAAAATTCCATGGGTCAAATCCCCCAAATCATGTTTCAGATATGAAACTTCTAGATGGGCACTATTCCCATACTCTCATTTACTCTTGAGAAATATTTTCCAACTACCTGTTTGATTGGTAATTAATTTCCCTGGGACAAAGGATTGTTCTGTGTCTGAGAAATTTAAATCCAACAGAGTACTGACCTGGCATGGGTCATCTCAACCATTATTGGTTCCCCTCACCATTCCCTCTCATGGGATGGTATCCTATATAGGCAATCCCCTTCAACAATTGTTTAACATTTTCCTTTTTACATTAATAGCATAAATAGTTACACTACCTTCTTAGCAAAGGTTCAACATTTCCTAGATCCTCACACAATCAATATGCCCATAGTCTCTTAGAACAATATAATTATATTTACAAGTTGGGGAAACAAGGGTGCTACATGAGAGGTGATAGAGGAACCCTTTAATGCATTAGACCCTTCATTCTATAATAAATATAATTATGTTATTTAGAATATTAATGATTTTATACATGTTGGGAGATGTAAATTGGATATGAGTCATCCTAGTTTTCATGGAGATCCCATTTGCGACATCGAAGAGTATTTTCAAACAAAGAATATGAAAATGTTGTCTTTAGAACAACTATATGGGACTGATAATGATTCAGATTTCTGACAACATAAAGATGACATAATTATGGATTTGGTCTAACCATCTAGGAATTGCCTTATTGCAACACTCTCATGATTATTAGTTGACACATCCTAGAGGTTTTGACGCGTATTCTTTTGAGCACTTGGATTCATTTTATGAAGAATTTTTTCAAACACCATTATGCTCTAACTTCGATAAAGATGAGGCCATGGTTTTCTTGGGACAGGAGTTTCATGATCAAATTTTCGATCCTTCTTCTTTTCCTTAAAATAACACAAGCTAGAAACATGTTCCTTGTCTGAAGTTCTTCCCGAGGAAAAAACTTTCCTTAGAATTTAAAGGGAAGGTGGAGGATTTAATAAGAAGTTTGACATCCCATTTTTCTATTCTCCCCTTAAATAATTATCAGTCATCCTTTAGATTCATGTTCATCCCTTCCCAGGCCTTAGGGAGTGATAAGGGCCAGGGTAGTCAACCTTCAGATCCTTTGATTCAACCTAATGATCCTTTATATTGTCACGACCCTACACATTGATGGATTGAGCATTCTTCTGGGAATGTGTCTTGGGATAGTTTTGTTCCTCCCTACCACCCTAATCCAAATTTTATGAGCTGAACAAAATGAATACAGATTATTAAAAGATTATTAACATGGAATAACAGAGATACAGTGAAACTAGTTTTCTATTCAATAAGGAAATAAGTTGAAACTGTAAAATGTAGTGGAAAACAAGCTTGTTGGAATGGTGGCGGCTTATCTCTGAGAAGAGATGTGACGGATGCACTATTCCGAGAGAAGGTGGTTACAATGAGGCTCTGAAGGCCTTTTTATAATAAACAGGAATTTCAAAAACCCTAGACGTCCAAAAACCTAACCCTAGGAGATGAAGCACCAAAAGTTATGTGGGCTCCGTTTGGGTAAGTTATTACTCGGGGTCGTAACTTTTGCATACGATCTTTGTTTTAGGTGCACAATATCCCACTGGAAAGGTCTAACCGAGAAGAACAATTTTCGACTGGCCCAGGTCAATATGTATGTCAATAATTTAGGCCCCAAATCCCCAAAAAACATCGTTTAGGGCCTCAAAATGGCCCCGGAAGTTTGGAACCCGAAAAACTACCGAAAAACTGCCAAGGTGGAAAACTGTTTTTCGAGCCAGCGGAATAGATGGGTGGCCACTGATATCCACTTGGATCACACCTTCATGAGTTTTATTTGATGTTTTGTTCTCTATTGATGATTATATTATCCCATGATCATGTTGTGCTTGACTTGTCATTGATTTGGTTTATTTTTAAGCACAAGGGTAAAATTTTTGGATTTGATGAGACGCTAGGATGGATTCATTGGTTATATGATTATACCTAGCGTTTTAGTTGACATGTAGCATTAGGGTAGGTATAAGGTCATTTTCATCCTACACTACACTTCAGTATGTATGTATGCATCATGCATCCATGCTAATATAGTGTTGCATCTTCTTGTATATATTGTACTTCATTTATATATAATGTATTCATGTTAGGAACTTGCATTTGATCATTATGTATTATTTATGTATCATGTATATATAGTGAAAAAAAAAAATCAACTTGATTTTGGATTTATCACTGACCTCGATGGATGACATACACCGATCGATACTTCTAAAGGGTGTTCTTTTTTGAAGTGGGCACATGATTGTAGGTCTTGGACAACCAGAGATGTTGAGGTTCTCATGTGATGTACAATGAGAACATGTCCCTATATTGGAGCCAAAGGTTACCCCCCCCCCCCCATGCCTAGGGGTAACTAGAGGAGATCATTTCTCGTGGCCCACAATGGAGACATTAATCATGAACATGATTATGATCAACATGATCACAAATGGAAGCCTAGTAGGCCCTCTCATTTTCCTCTACAACTATAGATTAGCTAAGTCTCATCACATCCAAGAAATCCAGTGTATGGGAGATGGTAAGTCATCAACACCATAAGGTATGTTAGTCCTTATTTTGTGCGAAGTACCATGCTTAATTTATTGGGAATGTGGATGAGGATCTTTGTTTGAAGTTGGATAATGGATCAATGGCTTGGGAAATTGTGTTTTTTGTCTTGTTTCACCTTGGTCGTCAGCTTATGTGCCCTAGTCTTGTTTTGTCACCGCCCAGGGAAAATGGGTATTATTTGGGGGCCCAAACAAGGGTAACATAATTTTCCCCACCATACTTAACACTTTCCATCATGGAGCCTCTCATAGTGTACCAAACTTTGCTAATGGTTCATGGTCCTTTTCTCATGGGAAGAAGGGACTGAAAGCCCAAACGTTGATGCAGATGCTATATATGTATATTTTGTAAATGATAAAGGCCACCATAAAAGCCACATGTTATCTTGAGTACCACCCCATATAATGATAATATTTCCTATCCTGATGTGAATGAATGCACGATTATAAAGGACCATGACCTAGTAATAAAATGAAGGAATAAATATTCAAACCTGTAAATGGGAATTGCAAATAATAACTAGGTATCAAAAGGAAATTAAGGGGTTTGGAATGAAAAATATACTGAGCAAAGGGTATCTCAAGAAACAAATTCTCCCTCTACAAAGGTACTCATAGAAATGGATTCAATGACACCATAGGCCATGAAGTAAGCCCTAATTCATACCACTTTCACACTTACTCTTGAAGGGTTTCTTTCTTTCACTACTTCCCTTGGGGCTTACCCCTCTACGTGGGTATTTTATTTCTTATCTTGGTTGGCACACCTAATAGCATTGGATAAACGCCCTCCCATATTCAAAATTTCCAACTCGCATGAGGTCTTGGCCTAGTGTGATGCTTGAAGGGGATATTGAGGTGAATTGTTTACATGAATTATGTCTTAAGTAACAACTTACTTTGCATGATTTAAGGACTAATATATTTCATGAAAAATGGTTTACCTTTTATTATACTCTTCTTTGTTTTAGATGGCCCTTACATGGTTCTTAGAGGGATTGTTATAGGAAAATTCTCATGCAGACAAGTGAATATCCTCTTGTATTCTAGACCCCTACTACCAAGATAGAAAGATGTGAATGGACACTAACATCCCTTTAAATGTAGTTAATCTAATCAAAAGAAAGAGAGGAAGAAAGTATGATGTACTTTGTCTGAAGCTTGTCCTCACTTAATCCAGTTTGAACTTGATCTCCAAGCTCCTTATCATGAAACGAAATCTGCAATTCAATGGACATCAAAGAAAAAAAATATTTCCTACTCTATCAAGATTAGTTTAAACCAAATTCATCCATAATAGACAAGCATATGCAATAATACACAAACTTGAAGGAAATAGGACAAGCATATATTAATGAGAACATTAAAATTACACTTACAATCTGTAGATGCAGTTGCAACAACCTCTCTAAGTCCTCCTCATCCAGCCCTTGCACGATGCTCCCAAGATCATAGGTTTGATATCCAAAATATTTCTCGCAAGATCATAAGTTTGATACCTCAAATATGCCCTCCTTCTCCATGGAAAGCCCTCATTTTATAATATTTGGAGGATTAACCTCCATGGAGAAGATCACTCATAAGATCCACTAAAAAGGGATCTCCAAGATATTTAGGGAGAAAATATCTCTTAAGGATTTTAGGAAGGAAACATCTCTCAAGTATTTTAAGGAGGAAATATTTCAACCCTCCATGAGATCCTCAACCTCCCCTAAAAAATAGGAAACCCAATGTGAGGTGGATTCTCTCACTAAATTAATTTCATTTTCATAAATATTAATAATAATGCATGTGCACATGGTATTTTGACCTTCAAATAATATATTTCTCCTCCACATTGACTAGTGATTGTGACAATTTTTATTTAATGGTGTCGAGGTCTATGTGACACTTAGAAAGGTGCATATGACACTTTTACGATGCTTGCGACACTTAGGGAAAGGTACCTAGGTGTGGAAATTTGATGTGTAACAGGTATGCCCCCTAAAGTGTAAGGTCAGAAGAGAAATTGATGGTTGAAACACTTTACAATTCTTCAATGCAAGGGTGTGGAGTTAGAGAACCTGGAAGATGTTGCAAACAACCATCAAACAGTATTAATATATGTTTCATTTCTGAGGCAGGCTTACATATGCTCGAAATACAAGATGACTCAAAGCATGGTCGTCGACCAATACATTGTGGATCCATGAAAAATATTGATTAAGTATATGGCCATGAGATATACAATGTGGATCATATCCCCATGACATGAAGTGATCGTAACCGTGAAAAATACATAGTGGAGCTACAAGATGATAAAACATAGCCACAGACCAATAAAATGTGGATCTATGTGACAGTATATATATCACCATTCTCAAATGATCTCCTTCACATCCTGGGAAAAGCAGATAACAGAGTGAATGCTCATCCCGGGTCTTCATCCCAATCCTGATGGAATACGAATCTAGCCATGTGAATAGATGTTTCGATGTCGAACATGGTAGAAACCACTTGATTACCGATCATTCATGTATATCGTTAACAAGTGTGATGGAAATCACCAATGATGTCAATGACTCTCAAGGTACCCTAGTACATTCCATCGAATGTGAATAAATGAGATGAGGTCAAACATTCGTGAAATAATTCGATTAGAGGTCAATGATGTAAACCCATTGTCGAAAGTGAGGAGGCCTTCCATTGAGGCATGCAGGTCCCAAGGTACTAACTAGTTTCTAAGTCTAATTCATGGATGATGTGTTGAAGTCAACAGGAAAAGACCCATCGAAGGAGGGCCTTGATGTATCCCCCATCATCAACACGAAACTGACACAGGAAAGTGATGTAATATGGTGAATCAAATGAGTATGGATTGACACAGGAAATGGAAACTGGAAATACTGCAGATGGATGGTTTGAAGTGAAACTTCCCTTGAACATGATGAGGCACGACAACTAACTTGGCATCATTGACTTTATGAGTACCAAGAAAGTAATGTGATGGAAATAAGAGCACTCTTTGACTGGATGGAAAAGTATGGTGACACATGGAATTGGTATGACTCAGAGACAAGCATATTACCTAACTTTAAGATGAGAGGAAAACAGGTGCCATGTTCAAGGGTGACAAAATCTTCCATAAAGGATTCCAAAAAAATTGACCCACTTCCTTCATTTTTTTTCCCACCCAGATAGATGAGGACCTCTTTTTAATTAATGATCTTGAGGAGGATAACACATGCTCGATATAACTCACCTTCAGTAAGTCCCTCTTCCTTTGTTTAACGAACTGGAAGAAGTAAGGGTTTGGTCTAATATGGGTCCTTCAATGTGTAGTTTAGCAAAACCAGAGAAGGAAAACTCGGTGGTTTTTCATGTTTAGAGAGTCTAAAAAGAACTTAAAGGTGACTCCAAGGTTGTCGTTTTTCGTAATTTTAGTCTTCAAGTTCTGAAAAAGAGATAAACTACCACTCGAAAGGTGCCCTTTCAAACCCTTTTAACGAGTGTGAAAGGAAGCAAGATCACTCGGCAATCTTTGCATGTTTAGAGACTCTGAAAAGAGATTAAAGGAGACTCCAGGGGGTTCCTTTTTCATATAACCTTTTTTATTCTGAAAAAGTGATAAAATTTTACTCGGTTACATTCTCATGTTTTTGTGAGCACGAGAAAGAAAAAATACTAAGCTTGGTATTGGTTTCATTTTTACATAAGCTTAAAACAAAATTAAACTATACTTGTAATTTCCCAACGTAATTTCCAAAGGTTTTGAGGGATACCCATGGTGGTTGGTGATCTTCCCTCAGCTTGAAAAGTTAATGGCTTAACTCCAGAATGGTAATCAAAGGTTGGAGACATTCCCCCCCAAGCTTCATTTCATTCACTGACTTTGAGGTTGTCACCAATTTTCATACTAGATGGGTAAAAAGGATAAGGGTGGATGAAAGGAAGGTTCAAATATGAGACCTAATGAAAAACTCAACTTGGCATCTACGAGATCTTGCTAAATACTTGACTCGATATCTATGAGATCTATTTGAAAAGACTCAACTCAATGGGAGAGGTGAGTGTTTCATGTTTTAACAAGCTTGACACATGAAAAGAACTATGCTCAAGACCTTTGTTTGATTTTTTAACGAGCTTTCCAGAGAGAAGCAAAACTATTCTCAAGGCTCCAGGTTCAATCCCTAGATTTTTGTTTCATTTTTTAATGAGCTTGCTACAAAGAGGAAAACTATGCTCGTAGCTTATTCGTAATCAATTCTTCTAAGAGGATAATACTCTGAAAGGAATACATGTCAAGGGAAAAACATCAACCATGGCTTCCAAGAGTTCTTCCCTAGATGGAAGAAAAGCACTCTAGAAGGAATACATGTCAACGACCTCGATAAGGGTAGGGAGATCTAGCTCCAATAGCCCTATCGAAGAGATGACCATGTCAACTACCGGATATAATTTAGGAGAAGGGAGAGATTCCATCTCGTGCGGAGTTGAATGCATGGGGCATGTTGTTACATAATTGAATTGTGATGAGGCAGACATTGTTGGCATGTATGGACCATTCGGGGAAGGTGGATGGTTTACCATTAGATGAGGGTCAATGAATGAAAGTTGGTCGATTGTTACTATGTTTTTGTTGTGAGGGAAACACATCACTCGAAAGAGAGTGGACATAAAATATCTCATAACATAGACATATTCTCGCCCAAGGATCAAGTTAAATTTCAAGGGGTCATGAACTACCATCACATTGACGTAGACCATTTTTCCTCCCAACTAAATGGAAACTGAGGAAGGATCCCTAAAGGTTGACTAGCTCTTCTATCAAAGGTCAACATATTCTAAGTCACAGGTGCAAGCTATGGGGAACTAAAATCTTGCCAAGCATTCGTGGATAAGATGCTAACACAAGCACCTTCATTTATTATAGTGTTAGGGATATTCTTATCACAAACTTGTACGGTGATTTGGAAAGGCGCGTAAGAGGGAAGACGGTGTTTTGTCAAATGATTCCAATTAATAAAAATCATTTGATTGCTTGAAAGGGGTGCCATCAGGATGGGCAGAGTGCCCCCTTATCTAAGTGAATCAGTATTAACGAGGTAGACTTGAGAGACATATTGACTCTTTGAATGATGAGTGGGATCAACTGATGATGGAACCAGATCGATCAATTTGGTTTCATTCTTCAAGGGAGGAGTGGAATCGATCGATGGGGGAACCGGATCGACCACATTGGTTTCACTCTTCAAGGGAGGAGTGGGATCAATCGACGATAGAACTAGATCGACCACTTTGGTTTCACTCTTCAAGGGAGGAGTGGGATCGATCGACGGTGGAATCAGATCAACCACTTTGGTTGCATTCTCTAAGGGGAGAATGGGGTCGACAGATGGTGGAACCGAATCGACCACTTGGGTTTCACTCCCTAACGGGAGAGTGGGATCGACTGAGGATGGGATCGAATCGAACACTTTGTCAACTGGTTCAACTAAGGATGTGACCATATTGACTACCTGATCAAACAGAATGACCGACGAAGGGACTAGATTGATCATTCCATCAACTACAGGTGGGTTGAGAGTAAGCCTGCGGAAATTAGTCAGAAGTTGAGGCTAGGAAACAGTCATGTCTTCCAATAATTTTGAGGCTTCATCCATACAAGGGAAAAGGTGAGTTTGATGACTCCCTATGCATACCCTACATGGGAACTTGACTCTACTTTTCTTCTTCCCAACGATATCCCGACTAGTTGACGGGAGGTCAGGAGCATGTTGTTCAGAGGCTGACAATATATGATGATGAGGGTGTGTAGACCATGCTTCTATAACCTTGGATAGACCAGGGAAATTCTTAAGAATATGAATACCCTTATAAATCCTGAAAGGGTACTTGGGCTTATGGGTTGTTTGGGTGATCTTGGCATCATCAACACTCCTAACACGATTATCAGTAACTAGTTGTTTTCCAATATGTCTGGAAGTGGTTGGAAGTTTGGATCCTTGCTTATTTTTCTTCTTCTTAATATTCCTTTTCTTCTTCTTGTTATCCATTGGGTTACTAGTTTCAAAGCTTTCACTTGGCAAAGAAAATGAAACGGAAGAAGACCTTGCAAGTGAAGAAGGTGAAGAATATCTTACTAGTGAAGAAGGTGAAGGATCAACATGAGGTTGATGTTCTTGGGGGGAAGTGCTTACAACCAAAGCACTTATTTCATTTGGGATTACCGGAGTGGAAAACAACCATACTGATAATCCAATTGTGAGACCTGAAGGTTCAAATTAGCGATGTAAGGAGAACCAACATTTCCATAAGAAGGAAAAAAAAAAGATTCCCCTGGAGCAGGAGTTGCTTCATTATTCGTTCTGGGAACTGAGGCCATTAAACACAGATCCAACCTAGAGTATGCTAGAGAAAAAAAAACACACACACACACTAAAATTCTAGGGAGCAAGCAAACAAACAAAACCTTCTCACAATGAACGCACTAGTTGGTGATGAAATCCAACGTCGCGGGAACAATGTAAAAATGGGAGCGGGTGGAAAAGTTACATTGATGACATGTTTGATGTAATTACACCTTGGTGCAAGCTTCCACACAATAAACATGGATTTACCCTCCAAGCAGCCCGAGTGAGTTTGGACAACATCGATTCCAGGTACAGCGAAGACTTTCCCCTTTCGTGTCACCTCGTGTATTAACCCTAAATACGAAGTCCACTAAGGTTACCAAATACGACAATGATGCCTGGGGAAATAGTCGACAATCTAATATACATGCAAGGGAAGGGTAACTAAGCATGAAATCGACTTGAGAAGGCCCAAACAGGGTTGTTTTCTCAAGTGACCCCCAATAATACGTGCAACCACTACACCAAGACCAACAAAGGAGGGTTAGTAACTTTGTTGGCCTTAATGTGACCTCGTTATTTCATTGTTCCCAAGAAAAAATGTAGTAAATGGATTTCATCGTTCCCTAACTAAAGATTCTATGTTTGTTTACAACTTTGGAAAGTTATCTTTCACACCTATTCCAAATCCCTACAACTAATCTAATGTAGGTTGCAAAGAGCCCTAGAAATAAAATTTTCCAGGTAGATTTTAATTAACGAGTAAATTTTATAAAGTTGTTGTTACTCAAGAGGAAAATGGCATGGACTAAATGATGTTTTGACCGACTTTAAACTTATGCAAAGAAATGAAGATGGAAATATTTCACTTCGATGAAAGCTATTACAAGAAGGACAAAAATTTTATCATTCCCAGATGCACAATGTCCAAAAATTTTATTAAACTCATCGATATCAAGATCCTCAAAAAACAAGCCAAAGCGACTATACACCAATACACGATTCAAGACCAAAAATTCAAAAAAACATGCAATTTCGCTACTTCAAATGTAAGGATGCCCCCAATCTAATGCAAAGAAAGAAATTAATTTATTTTTTTTTCAAATATATACTAAAAGCAATAGCGAGATTCTTCAAAACAAAAGCAACCCAAACAAATCCACAATCCAAAGTACAAACTCTGGGCAAGAATCTTTGCAAGATAGACTAGGAAGAACTGATCAAAAAAGGGAATAAATCACCAAAAAAGGAGATCAACACTCCTAATTTCAAGGGTACAGAGCGTTGTGGCACTCTAATATAAACTGCATGGGAGCACTAATTACGTATCAATGCTCTGATATACATTCCAGGGGAGCGCTACCCTTCCTAGAAACTAATAACAGAGGCTTAAAACTCAGAAAAATTACCCAGAATTCCCAGAATTTTGTGAAATTGTCAATGAAGAGGGGAGAAAGGAAATAGATCATGAAAAAACATAAACCATGATCTAAAAGTGGGAAAAAGGTAGAGACGATCCAATTAAAGACAAATCAATGTATGTTCCCTAGTGGAGTCACCAATTTATGTTATAGTAAAATTCCCCTGCGGATAGGTGAATATCCTCTTAGATTATAGACCCCTACTACCAAGATAGAAATATGCAAATGGAAACTAACATCACTTTAAATGTAGTTAAGCTAATCAAAATAGAGATAGGAAGAAATCATGATGTACCTTGTTCTAAATATTTTCCTCGCTTAATCCAATTTGAACTTGATCTCCAAGCTCCTTAGCATGACACGATATATGCAATTCAATGGACAGTGAAGAAAACAAAGACTTCCTACTCTATCAAGATTAGTTTAAACCAAATTCATCCATAATAGACAAGCATATGCAATTATACACAAACTTGAAGGAAATATGCCAAGCATATATTAATGAGAACATTAAAAAGACATTTACAATCTGTAGATGACATTTACAATGAGAACATTAAAAAGACATTTACAATCTACAAGTCCTTCTTGTCCAGCCCTTATACGATGCTCCCAAGATCATAGGTTTGATGTCCAAAATATTTATCCCAAGATCATAAGTTTGATACCTCAAATATGCCCTCCTTCTCCATGGAAATCCCTCATTATATAATATTTGGAGGCTTAACCTCCATGGAGAAGATCACTCATAAGATCCACTAAAAAGGGATCTCCAAGATATTTAGGGAGAAAATATCTCTTAAGGATTTTAGGGAGGAAATATATCTCAAGTATTTTAAGGAGGAAATATTTCAACCCTCCATGAGATCCTCATCCTCCCCTAAACAATAGGAAACCAAATGTGAGGTGGATTCTCTCACTAAATTAATTTCCTTTTCATGAATATTAATAATAATTCATGTGCACGTGATATTTTGACCTTCATATAATATATTTCTCCTCCACATTGACTAGGGATTGTGAAATTTGTTATTTCATGGTGTCAAGGTGTGTGTGACACTTAGCAAGGTGCATATGATACTTTTACGACACTTGCAACACTTAGGGCAAGGTACCTAGGTGTGGAAATTTGAAGTGTAACAGGGACGTCCTAGGATTTCACCTAGGATGTTGTGCCCTTATTGTAGGACTTTGGAACATGTGATGCATAGTAGTGAGCCATTCAACAACTTTCCACCTTCTGACATGAGCTCTCACATCCTTGGAACCTTGGACGATGGACATATGGGATTGGTTTTAGCATATTTGGTCATGATGGAACACATATGGGTTGAAATCCCATATCCTAGGAAAAGTACATGTTGACTGGTCCAAATGGCCTGTCAATAAGGTAAAGGAGAATGCCCGATGGCAGGTCCCAATTAGACCCACTCTCATTTGGTGTATCATTTATGACCAGTATGTGGGCCTAGTTGCCACTAAGAATTAAAAGAATAAAAAGGGAAAGACAATGAATTGCCCCCCAAAGAGTTCTAATTTATTTTAAATCTACTCTAAATTGAAAGAAAACTAATCTAACTTAACTACTTCTAACCTATCTCGTAGGAGAAAAACTAATACATGAGCACAACTTAAAATGAAATTTTGACTGCAGAAATAGTTCATATTAATCAAGAATATGTTCATACAATGATAATTCAAATATCGTCTCAAATAATTGAAGAAGAGACATGTAACCTCATTCTTTCACTCATTAGAAATCACATCAACATAAGAATTCTAAATATCAAGCACATAAATAGTCCATATGTTCAATACTCAAAAAACTTAAACAACAAATACAAGTGTAGAGTAGTCCCACAAGCATTTGCAAATATTTATGACTTAAAAAATATATTTTTCTCTTCATATATTCATAAATAAGAGTATTACCAGACTACAAAGTGGGCAAAATTCCTTCTTAAATCCAACGAGTTGTCTTTTATAAGACAAGAGAGACTCTTCAACTCTAGTGACTGTTCACTTCATTTGCCCCTTACATTTTTTCATTTTTCATTTATAATTTATTTTACATTTTTCAAAAATGAATATGCAAGAGTTATAAATAGGATCTATAGAGTCTCTTGGGTGGTTATTTTCACCCTAAGGCAGTTTGCAAATGATATTCATTAAAAAAATATATATATATATATTATTAACTCTTCCCATTGGTGTCGTCTTATGTTCCTTGAGATATTCTAGTAATTTTTGGTGTTAGCTTGCTAATTAAGATCATGTGTCTTCTTATTATCTATCTCAACTTTCTATCGAGCTATTATGGGCTTGATTTCAACTCCTATAGCTTGAGAAATGATTGTTGGAACATAGTGTAGTCCATTCTTCAATCAAATTCGGGTCTCTTCTATGTTCTGCATTTTCTAAGAACTTTGACCTTTAATATTTCGATTCTTGCTATCCTATCACATTATAATCTCTATTATATTTTCGACAAGCTATCCTGGGCATGATTTTGTTGCTTATAGCCCCGGATATGGCTGTCTAAAGTCTGCACAATCCATTTACCCCCCAAATTCGTGGCCTATTTTTCTCTACGATTTATGGGATTTATTGTCACTTTTCTAACCTAAATATATGCTCCACTGCATTCCTCTTCTTGATATATTTCCAATGAGGTATCATGGGTTCAATTCCGACACATGTAGCCCAAGATATGGTCATTTAAAAAATGTTGCCTGGATGTGGTTGGGAAGAGTTGGTGGGGTCGGAAAAATTTAATCGAATCAGAAAGAGTTGGTTGGATTGGGAAAAACGTTGGTTAGGAAGGAGTGGATCAGATCAGAACATGATGGTTGGATCAGAAAGATATGATCGGGTCATAAAGGATTTGGTCAGGTTGAGAATGACCTGATTAGAAAGGGTTGATTGTCGTCGAAATATATTGATTGGAACTGAGTTGATCAAAAAGGGTTGATCATCGTTGGGAGAATTTGATTGGAATGGAGCTGATAGGAAAGGGTTGATCGTTGTCAAAAGGATTTGATAGGAATGAACTGTATCGTTTTGGAATGGATGGATTATGACGATGAAGACGACTCCAAGATTAAATGTGGGCGCGATGGGCTAGGTGCTAGGTCAACATCCATGTTAGTGCCACGTTAGATCTGTTGTAAATTTGGTTGTCATTAATGTCAACTTTGGCAAAGAGGTGAAGTGTCATTGATTGATTGGTTTGAATAGAAGAATTGTTAATGTTCCATTATGATGTCAAAAAAAATTAAAGGAATGATGAAATAACATATCAAGTAAACAAGAATCGATGAACCTTGCATGAATATGTCAATTGTTGAGAAAATGTGTAACAACAGTGTGAAGTGTTGAAGTGACATGAAGTGTTGTGTAGCTACCTCTGAAATATCGATACTTATAAATCTCACACATGAAGTCATCCTCCCTCCTCCTTACAATGCTAGCAAGTAATTTTATGAAGAGATACCAAGTCAGTCCTACTCAAGCCTACTCAAAAATAGTATATGGTGTTGGTGTTGGAATTGACGCAAAAAGGATCATGTGTGTGTGTTTACAAGTATAATCAAGAAACGGGGTGCACATGAAAAAATAAAAAGTGAATTTTACTAGTATATTTAAAAGTGTGTATGTTTACAAGTATAATAAAGAAAAGGGGTGCATGTGAAAAATTAAAAAGTGAATTTTACTAGTATATTTAAAAATGCATGTAAAGAAGTTAAAGAAATAATTTACAAGCTTGTGGTTTCAAGTCCGTGGTTTTTGAAAGTGAAAGTGTATGTGAAAAATTGAAAGGAAATATTTTCCAGACCCGTGTGTTCAAGTTAGTGGTTTTGGGAGTAAAAGTGCATGATTAAAAGTCAAAGAAATATTTTACAATTGGTTTTACCATTTGTGGTTTGATGCCTATGATTTTGGAGCCCCGTGGTATTTTCCCATGGTATTTGCAAAGGTGAAATAAAAAGGAGAGGAGGAAAAAAAAATAATTAAATGACAAGTTATTCTTATTTTATTAAAACAAAATGAAAATTTGCAGTAGTTCATTGTTGAAGAGACACAATGGTTCAATAAATCATAATTAAAAAGCTTTCATGTAGATATTATGAATAAATAAAAAGGAGAGGAGGAAATTTGTTCTTAATTAAATGAAAAATTATTGTTATTTTATTAAAACAAAATGAAGAGGTGCAATGGTTCGTTGTTGAAGAGACATAATGGTTCAATTTCATACATATTGGAATACTATATAAACATAAAGGTATAGTGAAAGTAGGACGACTCAATGAGATAATTCAGAAGATCAGAAATAGAAGCATAGTCCAAGGAAAAATTGTAAGCATTCACATGAAGTGAGGGTGGAAGGGAGTAGAAAGATAGGATTACATTCCTCTACATGTTGGATCCTAAAGAACATGGAGTTGCAACTTTCTCAAGTTGGTGCTTGAAAACATGGGATTGGATTCCTCTACAGGTTAAAGCTTGATCTATAAAGAGTTGGTGCTTCCTCAACTTGGTGCTTGAAAACAGGGGATTGGTGTCTCCTTGAGTTGGTGCTCAAAAACATGGGATTCGTGTTTCCTATATTTGATGCTCTAAAATAGGGGATTGGTGTTTCCTTGAGTAGGTGCTCAAAAGGAAGAAGATCGGTGTCTTCTACAAAATTGTAACTTGTAACTAAGATATAAATTTCATGTTTATTATATTTAAATTATGAGTATTGTTTTTTTTT
>ML776686.1:2011734-2036420 GCA_009831015.1 Picea engelmannii | reverse complement strand
CCTTCAATATTGAACATTGTTTCAACAATTGGTATCAAAGCAGGTTCCTTCACCACAGTCTAACCACTTGAAGGGAGATTCTAAGAAATCCAATGGATCAACAAGAAGGAATGTCCTCCAATAAAGCACCATTGTTCAAAGGAAATGATTATGCATTTTGGAGTATAAGGATAAAATGTTATCTGATGGCTCTTGGTTTTGATGTTTGGCTATCTGTGGAAAATGGTTGCATTGCACCAACTATTGCACCCTCAGATGTTGTTTCAAAGAAACTTTGTAATGATAATTCAAGGGTTGTTAATGCAATTCTAGGTGGATTAGAAAATCCTATATTTGTAAAAGTGATGCATTGTAAGTCAACAAAGGAAATTTGGGAAAAAATTAAAACATTATATGAAGGGGATGGAAAATTTAATCAAGTTAAAATTCAAACATACAGAGGGCAGTTTGAAAGTCTGAAAATGAAAAAGGAAGAAAATATTGCAGAATATCTTCAAAGAGTGGATGAAATTGTCAATTCAATCAGAGCATTGGGAGAAGATTTAGATGAAAAAATTATTGTTCAAAAGGTATTGATATCATTACCAATGAGATATGATTCCAAAGTGTATACCCTAGAGGATCATGAAAACCTTGACAAACTTACAATGGATGAACTTCATGGGGTTCTTGTAGCCTATGAAATGAGAACAAGGTAAGAAAATCCATCAAAAGGGGAAGCAGCCTTTAAAGCTTAAAAAACAAAGAACCATAAACATGTATCAAATTAAAGTCACTTGGAAATCTCAAATGAATAAGAGGCTAACTTCATAAGGAAACTCAAGAAAGGGTCTGGAAAATACAAAGGGAAGTTACCTTTCAAATGCTTCAATTGTGGAAAAATTTGACTCTTTGCTAACAAATATCCCTATCCCAAGCATGAGGATAGTGATGATGAAGAATCTTACAACCAGAAATGCCATAAAATGGATAACGCACAATACAAAAATAAATTCTACAAGAAAAGGGAAAAAAATTATTCCAAATAAGACAATAGTTCATTTGACATGAGTCAAGATGAGGAGACAGAGATTATATTTATGGGAATAGAAAATCAAAATGAAGATGAAGGAAACTCTGAAGTTGAAGGAGAAGTAGTCTTTGGAGAATAACTTATTAGTGTTCTTGAATAATTGAGAAAATATAAAAATAAGAACAAACCATTAAGAGACCAACTACTAGAGTATGAAGAAGTACAAAAATCAAGAGAAAATGAAGTTTCAAAAACCATAAATAATACATAACGAATCATTATTGATTTAAAGACTGAACTCCAAGAAGCCAAAAGAACTAAAGAGGTCATAAGAAAACAACTCAATGAAAATCTATAAGACTGTGAAAAGCTAAAGGTTGGAACTATCCTTCTAAAAGGGGAACTTGAGAAAGAAAAGAAACAATCAAGATTTGAAAACAATTTTAAAATATTGAATGATATTCTTAATAGACAAAGATCATCAAGGAATAAAACAAGACTAGGTTATGATCAAAAGAAATCCAATAAAGGATCAAACTCTACATTATAGGAAACTAATCAAATTCCTAAAAGTTATGCAACTTCCCTTCAAAGCTCCTTCAAGAAGAAATAAAACAAGATAAAGAATGGTTGTAATCAACATAAATATGCAAAATGAAATGAATTCGAATGGACTACAATTACAAGAAGAAATCCCCCCCAAAATGTATCAACATTTGTTTCTTGGATATTGCTTATCTTGCAATAATTTTGGGCATAAAGCAGTAGATTGTAGAACTTATGGGAAAAACAATCATAAAAGTCCTCAAAAACATGGCTATAAGAAGAATAAGAATAAAAGTAATCAAAGAAATAGAAATTATAATTCATTTTTGTTGGATTACTGAGAGGGAGGGTGAATCGGTAATAGAGCAATTTAATCATTTTTCACCAAAAATGCAAGTGTTATATCAATGTAGCATTATCATCCAATAGTTACAGAGTAAATAAACAATGAACAAACGAGAAATCACACACATACACAGTACACCAATGTTTTTACGTGGAAACCCAAAGCGGGAGAAAACCAGGAAATGTTTTTTCTTATATGTCTTGAAGAATTACATTCGTTGGAAGCATCAGCTTCCTTTGTTTTCCAACTGCAACTGGAAGGAGGCTCCAACCCCCTAGTTTTTCAGGCTACTACCTGACAGAATATCCAACTCCCCAATTATCTGGCTACAACCAGAAGGAGGCTACAACCCCCTATGTTCTCCGACTACAACCGGAAGGTGGCTACAACCACCTGTCATTGCCCCGTCCAACCGCCCTGAAATATAAATGCCAAATGTARAAAACATGTCACTATCACTGAATCAGCCACTACCACTGTCAACCTGTAACAACCCATACCAGTCAACCTGCACCAAACAACCTGTACCAATAACACGAACCAACATGTACCAACATCATCAACTATACACCTCATGTATGTGCCAACTCATCAACTACTTGTCTCAACCATGTACCCAACATGTACTTCAACCATATACCAAAGACATACACCAATATAACCATAAAAAATTCATCACTCTATCCATAAACCAAATACCCTAAACTCCTACATCAAACCATATTCCACAATATCATTGTTATGTAGCCTCAAGCTAAACCAACAACTTCAGCAACACATCCCAACCGAAAGACCAATACCCATATGTCAAATACCAATTGTATCCCTCAAAAAATCTGATATATGCAGCAATATTGAACATCCAATACCATCTCAAGAGATAAACCCTAGCTCACAAAACATACCTCAAACAAGATGTGTCATATCTCTTATAAATAGACCCCAACCATGTTGTTGTCGCGATTTTTCTGCCGCACTTTTTCTGCCACAATTTTTCTGCCACGATTTTTGTGTCACACTTTTTCTGTCGTGATTTTTTTGCCGCACTTTTTTTTCCGCGATTTTTCTGCCGCGATTTTCCTTTCGCAGTTTTCCTACCGCATTTTGTCTGCTGCACTTTTCCTGCAATTTTTCTGTATCAATAATACCTGCCCAAATAACCTTTCACAAAAATAGATAGTCAATGATATTCAAGTGTGATTAAAATGAGAGAGCCTTACCTCTTATTTATACTTTCATGTAGCATCCCACTTTCCTTATTTTAGGGAGTTCTCCATTAACTTTATTATTTAAAAAATTTCTTTTGCAAACACTTTGACTTTTTGGGGTTTCTAGATGACTCATGAGGGTCCTCCAACTTCACATGGCCATAAATATCTAACCATGAGGAGTTATGTGACGTTCCACATACCATCGGAAATGTCATGAAAAGCACTATCCATCTAGGATAGTTTCACTGAAAAAATCACTGACATTCATCTCATTATTCCATAATTAATCATGGGTTCTATAACCATACTTCTAGGATAACTCAATTCGTAAATCATCTTCCCGTGAGGGCTTTCACCATAAGGGGACCACTTTCGAGTCCATCCATTTGTACTTATTATCAACCATGACAAGACAATAATGAGTCATCTTTACATCAAACAAATTTGGGTCCATTACCCAAACCTTTTTGCTACCGAAATTTTCTACTGGACTTTCTTCAAGGGTTGACATCAATGACAACCAAACTTAATCAACAATGTTATCATTTACAACATTACAATGTTGAATTCTACAAATGAAACAATTATGGTCATAAATACAATGAATGTAGACTATAAAAATATTCTATGAAGACAAGTATCTCCAACATTCAAGAAAATTGTAAAAAGACATGGAGAAGAAAATATGAAGTACAAAGAAAGAAAGATGATAAAGATATTGCACCTGAAATTGATGAAGTTGATAATAGGAGAATGATGGGTGAAGTGCCTAATAAGGAATGTGAAAAACATATTTTTTCTTATGAAGTGGATCAAGCCCAAGAAATAAGAGATATTAAAGAAGAATATGACACATTTGTAGATCTTTATGATGTCCTACGAATCAATAATTCTTTAGCCAATGAAAGAAATATGCAAAAATAAAATTCTAAAGAAGAAGATGAAGAAGCCTCTATTGCACAAAATAATGGTGATGATGATGAACTCTCAAAAGCAGATCAACTAGTAGAATTGAGTGATGAAGATCTTGAAATGTTTTTAATGTTATTTTAATGATCTACTAAAGTCCTACTCAACAGAAAATATGAACAAAAGGGAGGAATGGATTGAAGAACAGACTGAAATCTCAATATCACGAATTGAATGTGAAGCAAAACTTGATGAAAATTTTGACCACTCCCTTAAAAGTTGTTGAGAATTACAAATTAATGTCAATGGAAGACACTTCAGAACTTGAGTTGATATGAATAATCAAGGAAGGCCTGTCATAACTGTTCAAAATCAACAATGAATATTTTTTTATAACAACTCCTTGAAATATGTCCACGGAGATGAATGAACAGTGTGAACTGTGATGAAATCTTCAACAATTGGATCAGAATTTTTAAAAAAAAAGAGGGACTATCAACCTTGTTAAGCCACATAAAGAAACCAACATTCTCTTTGATGATGGAATTCCCAAAAGAATAAGAAACTTATGAAGAGGACTCATACAACCAACAACAAGAGGTTATTGAGAAAAGATCATGGGTTGAGGAGCTACAGGACAACAACATTAATATCAGATCTACTTCTATTTGAATAGAAATATGAGCATGAGAAAGATCTGAATGTGAAGAAGATAGCTATGATTGTATGGGCACAAAACCTTATCACTGTTTGAGACAACAAAAAATGAAGAGTATTTTGGGTTACAAATGAGTGAATAATTTGACTAGAATCATAAAGAAATTGGGAGTAGCTTGGAAGGAAGTAAAAATAGTTCTTGAGAATCATTTGTATAAATCTTGGCACACTCTTGAAGCAAGATAAAGAGAAACATAATTAAAAGATATATAGTGCATCATTGAAGCACCAAGGTTAGAAGAGGATTATAGCTTAAAGTATCATGGCAGAATAAAACATGTTTTGAGTATTTGAGCCAACATTACAACAACAGATGAAAGAACCAATTTGTTTTTCTACGGGGCAAAAGTTGAATTCAGTTTTCTTCATAATCAAAGCACCATGGTAAAAGCATTGTTTTGACATATATTGACAAAGGTCTAGTCTCTCTTGAAAGGTCTTGATTGTCTAAAATTAGAATTCAAAGAGGGAGAATTTGTTATAGGGGGAGTTGCAAAATACTAGAGGCAAGTTCATTTTCCATTGATGTCAAAGGGGGAGAGATAAACAATAAAACAAGTCCAAAGTAAAAAGAATTAATATAGGGGGAGTCAACCCAAAGGACTAAAAAATAATACAGTACACATTCACAGGGGGAGCAAGATTGTTTTACTAAGTTGCCATCAATGACAAAGGGGGAGATTGTTGGAAATTTGGTTGTCATTGATGTCAACCTTGGCAAAGAGTTGAAGTGCCATTGATTTATTGGTTTGAATAAAATCATTGTTAATGTTCCATGATGATGTCAACAAAGGTTTAAAGGAATGATCAAATAATATATCAAGTAAAGAAGAATCGATGAAATTTTTTAAGAATTTAAGACCAAAAATGCCAAAAACCATGCAATGTCGCTACTTCGAATGCAAGGATGCTCCCAATATAATGCAAAGCAAGAAATTAAAAAAAATTGTTTTCAAAGATACACTAAAATCAATAGTGATATTATTCAAACCAAAAGAAACCTAAACAAAGCCACAATCCAAAGTACAAACTCTAGGCAAGATAGACTGTTAGTAGGAAAATTTCCCTATAACTATACCAGGGTTTAATATATAGACAAATCAAATGACCGTCTAAAAGTCAATCTAGTTTCACTCTACCCCAAACATGCCAAAATAAACGAAAAGAAATCAATAGAAGAGAATATTGGTAACTATACCTTTTATCCCACGTCTGGTTATGATCTCATCAAGCTATGTAGTTCCAAAGACTGCAAGTCTCCTCCCAAGGTTGACCTGCATCCAAAACTAGGAAAACAAGGACTACAATCATGCTATTTGTATTCATAAATTAGGGTTAGATATCAAATTCTATGTATAAATCAAATAAAATACACAAAACATCATCATTTGGGATAGGGAAAAGAGAAAGAAATCAATAGAAGAGAATATCGGTAACTATACCTTTTATCCCAGGTCTGGTGATGATCTCCTCAAGCTCTGTATTTCCAAATACTGCAAGTCTCCTCCCAAGTCTGAAATGCATCCAAAACTAGGAAAAAAAGGATTAAAAGCATGTTATTTGTATTCCTAAATTAGGGTTAGATATTGTTAGCACTCCGTAAATCTATTTGGTTGATGAACAGACGACGAAGGTAACTTTTTCAACCGACTTTGAGACCTGAAACTAGCCCTTCATATCTAGAGAGGGCTCTCTCAGAAATGATGCAGTCTCCGCATGGGATATGGATTTATGAATGATGGCTAGATTTTAAAATTGGTGATGAAATGCTTCTGGTTATATTGGCGCAGGTAAGTAAAACTTGGGCTATGGGGTCGATATGAGGAAGAGACGGACCAAATGACTCGGTGACTGGATTCGAGAGGAAAAGGTTAGGTGAGAGATAGCCTTCAGTGTTAATCGTAAAGTGTGGTGGGAGAAAAATAGAGGGAGAGAACTCAAGAGCGTCATTGTGGATGAATTCGGAGTTAGCTCGAGAAGAAAACGCTTTGTCTAAGTGGCGCGAACAAGGGGCATAGTATAGTGAATCCACAGGTTCAAAAATTCATTCCAAAATAGATGATTTGATATATGAAATTAAAGATAACAGGAAAGAACATATGCATAGAAAGAAACACAATACATCCAACTATCTCAACTAGAATCTTTACATCAAAACATAGAACCTTTGCATTAAGTTTCAGTCAAAAACATTCAGACTTCTTACAATAGCATTTGTTTCTTAAAATTGCCAACCAACCCTGGTTACATCAGAAAGATGAAATATATAAACTAGGGTGCCTCTTGGGCTGCCCTCTATTCTAACTGCTAACTCTAGACTAGGAAAAATCATGCCACATGCGTAAGAAACTCTTCGTGTGGCACCATCCAAAAATAGGCAACAATCATGCATGTCTACTAGTAATCGTCTTCAAGATTCACCATGATATCGGATCGTCGGTCAAAATCAGACATAGGGAAAAAATGTGTCGTTGTGTCCCTCGATTAGTTATCCTTATGAATAGGTGTCCACCCAAAACCGATCATCTGCAATGTTGGTTTTTCCTCTCGTTACACACCTATTTGCTGGGAGTTGCACACAAGAAATGGTTGTGTGATTCTTGTGACCATTACCAAATTGGTGAGATGTTTTCAGAGGACGTGTATCACTAAAAAATTGTCGTGAAGGACAATGTCGCTCATTAAGATTTATTTTATTGTGCGAAGGCGAGAGCCATATGGACTTCTTGTTCAACTACTCCTCCATCTCTGGGATACTCTGTGTGCCATTCCCCTACTAGCCTTTGCACTTCCCGCAGCTGGACAATAACGTTTTGAGCCTTCTTAAGTTTCCTTTTCAGCCACGTCACGCTTCCTTTGTGACTCTGTGCAGTTGATGCCTCAGCGGTCTTTGTCTCTAGTTGTCATTTTAATTCTCTATTTTCCTGATAAATCTTGGCAATAGCCAGTTTTTCCTGCTTCAGCTACTGAGATGGAGTTTCCTCATTCATCCCCGTGGCTTCTGCCTTCGTAACCTCCTCGTTCTTTCTCGGCCTACCTCTTCTCTAAGGCAGTTGTTGTCTAGAGGAAAACACTCTTGTCGCCTTCCCCTTCTATATGAATTTCTTTGTCTTTATCTTCTCACATCTTAAAATGGTATCTTATGTAGGTGAAAAGATGGATCCTTCTAAGCTTCTTGGGATGGTTGTTGTAGGCGCGAAAAAAAATCCAATCTCTATGAAGTTCGGATCTCACAGTTCTGCCACTCCACATACCCTTTCCCGTGCTCTGAGAAAATTCCATGACGCGCCCGAGGTGAAAACTGTGCATGAATGTTTTGAACAGATGTATTGAGGAACAACTCTGAACCGATCGGATTGGCAAAAGGAAAATGCGACAGACAACTTGGGCCAGATTCTACGATTGGAGGAACACGTCAAGTATCTAAGATTTAAAATAGATTGGTTCAGAGAAGATAAATTGTTGGACATTAATGAATTTATGGCGACAAGAAGTTTCAAGTCGATCCTCAGGTTATTCATGGAAAATCCTCGCGTGTGGAATGCAAGTGATATGATTTTCTGTGCAGGCATAATACGAATGTTGTAATTCTTCATTCCTTCGGCCTTCATAAGAAAACGATAATAATTGTGGCACTTGCTGACGCGACCTTTATTTAACTACTTGACTCAACAGGGGTACGTAGAAACAAGTTTCTTAACAGGATTCGACCTCTAGGAAAATACTATCTGGTACCACGTATACAGTTCTCGATTCTGACACCCTTTCCCCTTTCCAAGGGCCAACCGTCCATTTACTGACTTCATCATCACGGTATTACGTACCTGACTTCACATGTTTGGGCGCATGGATCACTACGTGACTTGGAATCGACTCTAAAAGGAAAAAAAGGTGTCGATGCTAATAGTTGGCTCCAATGGGGATGTTATCCTCCTTATGAGGTAGCAAAGAACAGTAGACCATGTGCCTAACCATAGGGCTTTATTCGACGTCTAGATACTAAGTAATAAAAATGATGGATGGAAAAGAAAACAATTAGACTCAATGACACAACTTCTAAGACTTCAGCATAAACTTAGGGCCTTCACTTCGGGCTTCAATTTCCTGCTGATGTACTGACTCGACTCAAATTTAGCAACTATTTACAATGACAAATGACTCAAACGGAATTTATTACATCAGGTAGTGTTTGAGGAACCTGTTGTTTACAGACCTCCAACCAAGACATTCCCCATCCATCCCTGTCAGGAAAAAAAGTGTTGTCTCTACAGCACGCGCTAACTCTATACGGTCCTATCCAAAGGTGATCAAACTTTCTGTGTTTCCCTTTTCCTTCATTTCGTGCGTACCATTTTAGCACCAGATCTCCCACTTAAATATCTTCCTGCTTGGAGTGTTTGTCAAAAGTTTTCTTTATCCTCTCCTGGTGAAGTTGATATTGATTATACGTCTGCTCCCTCACCTGTTGGGTGTGGATCAACTGGTTTATCCTTCTTTGTGCATCATCCAATTCGGCCTCCTGCTCTTGCAATAGTTTCCTGACAGGCGATCCCAATGTAGTAGGGAAAGTCGCGTCTGCATTATAAATGATATGAAAAGGTGACATTGATATGGAATTTTTGGTGGTGATCTGATCTACCCACAGCACGTAGATAAGCTTCTTATGCCACGCTCTCTTATTTTCTTTCAAGAGCCTTTTGATGATTCTGGTTAGGCTCTTATTCAAGGATTCTGCTAACTCATTTCCCTGAGGGTAATATGTTGTGGAATGTCCCAAGGTTATATTATAGTCCTGACAGAAATTCTCCATCCTTTTAGACTTGAATGTGGCCGCATTATCCGTTATGATCTTAACAGGACATCCAAACCTTGACAAAATGTTAGTCTCCAGGAACTATATGACGACTGCATCAGTGGCTTACTTTGTGGGGACCACCTCAATCCACTTCGTGAAATAATCAGTGGCCATGAGGATCCATTTTTGTTGCGCGGAGGATGACGGGTTTATCTCACCTATGAAATCCAAGCCCCACTGCATGAAAGGCACCTCGACTGAGATTGACTTTAATGGTAGAGGTTGTAGCTTCCTTCTCCCGTCAAAAATTTGGCATTCATGGCAGTTAGAGACATCTTTATATACGTCAGCGAAAAGCGTCAGCCAATAATAACCTTCCCTCGGGATCTTGTGCACGGTGGTATTCCAATAATGGTGCCCTCTGCAGTCTCCTTTGTTAAACTCCTGTATGGACCGCTTCACCTCGTCTTTCAGCAAACATCTTAGCAGTATTCCTCTGGGATCTTTCCAATATAGAGAAGTATCCAAAACGCACAACTTAACCGCCTTAAGCTTGAGGAATCTCGCTTTAGTCTTTCTCATGTCTGGAGGGGCTTGGATATTTTCTAAAATGTATATGATGTATGTATACCACGAAGAATCAACAAAACGTTGAGGTACTTGCACAGTTTTTTCTTCTTGAGGACCCTCCGACAGATCAGCAATGAAATCCATACCCACGGTGTCACAGTCTGACTATGCCATTAGCTTAGTGAGGCCTTGGCCATTGACCAAATTTTTCGGCTTGATCTCAAGGTCATATTCTAACATGGTGGCTATCCACTTTCCTCTCCTTCTTTCTAGGTCGGGCTGGGTAATAATGTCCTTTACCGAACTGTTGGGCATGCAGGCAATGATGTGGGAGTGAAAAATATACGTCTTGAATTCCTTTAGAGCCTTTACTAAAGTGTATGCCTATTTTTCCGTAATTTCATACCTTAGGGGAGCATCACGCAGTTTTTAGCTAAAAAAGGCTATGGGTTTCTCGAAATCCTACTCGTCCTTCTGCAAAAGTACTCCGGCAATAGTATGCTCTGAGGCGAATGAAAAAAGGAGAAAATATTTCGTAAAGTTCAGGTTGGCCAGCACAGGGGATTTAGTCAGGGCCACTTTGATGTATTCAAAGGACTTCTTATCCTCTGGGTTCCACTTAATCTTGTTTCCTTTCCTGAGCATACAAGTTATATGTTTTATGGTTTTCGTCGGGTTTGGGATAAACCTTCTCAGAAAATTTACCTTACCCAGGAAATATTTTACCTCCTTTTTGTTGTGTGGGGTACCGATCTTCAAAATCCCTTCAACCCAGGTGGGGTCTATTTTAATGCCTTCTTCGAATTCAGTGATATACCAAACTTTCTACACTTTTGAAAAACTCTTTTCAGGTGCTCGAGGTGTTGTTTATCGGAGGTAGAGTACACTGTGATGTCGTCAAGGTAAATCACGATGAATTTATCCTTTTCATCAGTGAAAGCGATGTCCATCACCCTCTGAAAAGTGGCACCAGCATTCATCAAGTTGAACGACATCTTAGCGTACATGAATGTTCCCCACGGAGTGGTGAAATCCATCTTCTCTCTGTCGTCTGGGTGAACCATGATTTGGTTATACCCTAAGAAACCATCCAGCATCGACATCCTTTGGGATCCCACTACCTTTTGCAATATGTAGTCCATTTTGGGGAGGGAGTAGTGGTCTTTAAGGGACAACTTATTCAAATTTCGGAAATCTACGCATAGCCTAATTTCGCCTCTTTTCTTTCTCACAGGTACTAAGTTAGCTACCCACTTCAAGAATCTCAAAGAAACAATGATTTTGGCATCGAAAATATTTTTTACCTCTTTCTCAATCAGCGGTAGTAACAAGAGGTTTATCCTTCTCAACATTTGTTTGAAATACGTATGGTCTTCCTTGAGAGGGATAACATGCTGGATTACCTTTGTGTTGTACACTTTCAGATCATTGTAGATCCATGTGAAGATGTCCCAGAAGTCCTTCATGAGTTTTATGCAATCTTGCTTGACCCCGAGACTGAGCTTTTTTTATAACTTTACCATCTTCTGCTCCGCCTCGGTCCCGATGTTGTAGTCTTCCATGTCTTCTGTGCTTCCAGTGATCTTGGGATTCTTAGCCACATCATTTTCGTCAAACATATTTTCCAGCGACACCAACCCCTTTGGAATGATGTTATTTTTTAGTTGAATTATATCCCTTCCCACGATCTAGTTTTGGAAAGGGTCATCATCATTGCGCGTGTCTGCACACTAATCTTTGTCATCATAGTATTCCCCATCGAGGTTTGTGTTAGTGAACTCGTCACTCATGAGGAGGAAACTTTCCACATGATTATCATCCTCAAACACCTGTCAGTGTTTGATGTTATCGGGTATTGTCGGCCTATGCCTGACCTTGATTTCATATCTTTTGTTTGGGAGAGAGGGGATCTTGAAAATCAATGCTGAGGTGGCCAATGCATCGACGATCTGATTTTGTTCCCTGGGGATAGCTGTTATGTCATATTCTGAAAAACCTCCGAGAAGATCCAAAGCCAGATTTTTGTAAGCACGTAGTCTGGGATGCTTGGTCTGGTACATGCCCTTTACCTGATTTATGATCAACTTGAAATCTCCGTGCATTTTTATCCTCTACATGCCTAGTTCTTTCAAAACTTGAAGGCCCAAAATTAGTGCTTCATACTCCGCCACATTGTTAGTGCATTCAAACATGAGCCTGTACAAACGCAACTTCATGCTTGTCTTAGGGGGGCTTACACGTATGCCAGCCCCAGCTCCCTCTCGGCTGACTGCGTCGTCGAAACTCATGTTCCACACCCCATCTTCTGTGCAGTCTTTTGAATCGGTGCGCTCTATGATTTCTTGTGCGGTTTCATCATCGATTTCCATGGTGTTCGTAGATCCTTCTTCCCTGAAGCCAATATCATTGTAGAAAATAGACGAGCCCACTTCGATGTCGACGACATATATAAGATGGTTGTGGGGCTGTGTTTTTCTGCTCACCATATATTTTAGCAAGACTTCCCTGTACAATCTTTTGTCATGGCCAAACACAGGGATAGTGGCATAGGTCATATCCATCTGCAATGTGCCTTTCATCTTCGCGACCCACAATCTTGAGAGCAGCATGCCAAACTTCACAGGTATGTCTGCGACAACTATGTCCATGACCATGTTCTTGGCAGGGATTTGGGCCAACGATACGACCATGTCTTTCATTAGGCCCAAACATTTGACTTTCCTTGAATCGAAAGAGAAAAGGTCTTTGTACAGTCTGGTGACCTCTAGCCCCATCTCATCCATGACCACCTTCGACATGAGATTATGTGATGCGCCAGAATCAAGCATGGAATTATTTAAGTTCAGATCATGGATCTTTAGATTGACGTAAAAGGGAGGAATGTCTTCCTCATCGCTCGTCTCTTCGACGCGTGGACCAAATAAAATGGTGGGGTGGTCATCTCAAACGTTCAGATTATCGGGGGACCCTCCTATTTTCAGCATCTTTATTATTTGTTCCTGATACTCACCCTTTCTAATCAACTCATTAAATCAGACAGAGATTTTGATTTTTTCCATTTTGTGTTCGAAATTGAAAGGAGGGCGGGTTTTCTCTACCTCTTTTCTTCTCGTTTCCCGACTTGTCTCCAGGGATTTTTTGGGGATCTCCTACTTCGACTTCATCTTATCAGCTGCATCCTTGGTTGCGTCATCCAATCTCGATCGGCTCGTGGAGGGTGTGTCCGTTGTAGGCCCCTTCGCAGAGTCTGTTTGTTTCAGCTCGGCAAGTTCATCTTTACTCTGGAGGTTATACTTCTTCTAAAACTGCATGATAGCATTCTGATAAACTTTATTAAATTCCTTTGTCTCCCAAGATGGTGCACCATCTATTTCAAGTATCATGCCATCATCGGTTTCTAGTGTGAAGTCTTCGTTTTGTCTCATATATCGATCGTGTTCGCTTTTTTTCAAGAACACGAGCGGGTTTTTATCATCACAAAAGTGCATCTGGTCGTCGAAACACTAGTCAAAATCCTCTTCCGCGTAGTTGTTCTATAAAGGGGACCTTGTCTACTGGTCACCTGGGTCCCGCTGCTTGATTTGAGGAATCTGACCCCTTTGTATATTTTGATTTTTGGGTTGTGGGTCGTTTTGGTCTCGCGTAGCAGGTCTATTTCCCACGAAAATTCATTCCATCAACTTTTCCATGGTTTTCATCATCATATTGAACCTGTCATCTGAGGACCACGACGTCGACGATTGTGCGTCTCCCTGATGTCTTTTTTCGCTCTGATTGAACTTTGACTTGATTTTTCCCGACGCCATCATGTTCACTTTGACCTCAACAGCGTTACTCATTATGGCATCCAGGTTTTCTGACCTTATTTCTCTCATCAGTAGAGAAAATTCACTGTCGAACGAATATGTGTACCGCAAGTGCACAGTACCAGGTGAAGGTTTTACTTCGGCGGGTATGGAGTTGTATATTTTTAGAAAACGAGCTGATAATTATTGCACCATTTCCTCTGGTGATTTATTCATGTTATTTTATTGCATCAACAGCTGCAAAGGGTTCTTCTTGTCCCCCCATTTACTTAGGAATGATCTTTCAAATGTCGCAAACTCCTGAATGCTAGCGGGTGGGAGGACCTTGAACCACTTTCTTACGTCTCCCAAAAGGCTTTGCGCAAAAAGCCTCATCTTTGCATCTGCATAATCTACCTCCTCCAAGTCGACAAAGTCATTAAACCAGTCCAGGTGTTTCTCAGTGGAAAAATCTCCCTCGGCATCCTAGAGTCTGATTTTTTTCCTATAATTCTGAGGTAAGTTGTGCAACTGGGCTGGCGGGATGAGGGGGGTGAATCTAGCAGCCATATCCCTAGGAGGATTCAGATTTTGGGAGGTTTTATTCATCACTAGGGCTGGAAAGTTTTTTGGGTTGAAGACAGTCTCTTCCAAACTGGTCTCTGACTTGGATCTAAATAGAGTTTGTTCGAAAATGGTGTCAAACTCTATGTCTTCAATGCTCTGCGTGCCATATTTGGGCAAGGACAGACTTATGTCCAAGAAATAGAATGAGTTCGTCTCCTGCTCTCTAGCCTTGTGTAGAATCCTCTCTGGATTGTATACAGGCTCAGAGGGGTTTGGGTCAGGATTCGCTCATGTGTAAAAGGTCTTTGGATCCAGGTTTCCTTAATAGTACTACTTGGGGGGGCACTGGTTTGTTTGGACTGGAGTCGCAAGGGTAAATATTTCATCTGATATGGGTGGTTGTCCCTCTATTACCCTCAAGGGTAAAACTGCAACGTTTTTCGTTCTCCCGGGGAAAAAAATTTCAACTTCATCCCCGGCAATGGTGCCAGAATGTTAGCACTCCATAAATCTATTTGGCTGATGAAAAAATGATGAAGGTAACATTTTCAACTGACTTTGAGACCCAAAACTATCCCTTTGGATCTGGAGAGGGCTCTCTCAGAAATGGTGCGGTCTCCGCGTGGGATATGGATTTACGAATGATGGATAGATTTTCAAACTGGTGATGAAATGATTCTTGTTATATTGGCGTAGATAAGTAAAACTCGGGCTATGGGATCGGTCTGAGGAAGAGACAAAACAAATGAATCAATGACTAGATTCGAGAGGAAAAGGTTAGGTGAGCGACAGCCTTCAGTGTTAATTGTAAAATGTGGCGGGAGAAAAATAGAGGGAGTGAACTCAAGAGCATCGTTGTGGACGAATTCGGAGTTAGATCGAGAAGAAAACTCTTTGTCTAAGTGGCATGAACAAGGGGCGCAGTACATCAAATTCGCAGGTTCGAAAATTTGTTCCAAAATAGATGATTTAAGATATGAAATTAAAGATAACAGGAAAAAACATATGCAAAGTAAGAAACACAATACATCCAACTATCGCAACTAGAATCTTTACATCAAAACACAGGACCCTTGCATCAAGTTTCAGTCAAAAACACTCAGACTTCTTACAATAGCATTTGTTTCTTAAAATTGCCAACCAACTTTGGTTACATCGAAAACATGAAATATATAAACTAGGGTGTCACTTGGGTTGCCCTCTATTCTAACTGCTAACTCTAGACTAGGAAAAATTGTGCCACATGCGCAAGAAACTCTTCGCATGGCACCATCCAAAAATAGGCAACAATCATGCATGTCTACTAGTAATCGTCTTCAATATTTTCCACGAAATCGGATCGTCGGTCAAGACTGGATGTAGGGAAAAAATGTCAATGTTTCCCTCGATCAGCTATCCTTACGAACAGGTGTCTGCCCAAAATCGGTTGTCTGCAATGTTGGTTTCGCCTCCTGTTACGCGCTTATTTTTTGGGAGATGCACACAGCAAACGATTGTGCGATTCCTGTGACCGTTACCAAAATGGTGAGATGTTTTCAGAGGACGTGTATCACTCAAAAACTGTCGTGAAGGACAACGCCTCTCGTTAAGATTTATTTTCTTGTGCGAAGATGAGAGCCATATGGACTTCTTGTTCAGCTACTCCTCCATCTCCGGGATACTCTGTGTGCCTTTCTCCTACTAGCCTTTGCGCTTTCCGCAACTGGACAATAACGTTCTGAGCCTCCTTAAGCTGCCTTTTTAGACACATCATGCTCCCTCTGTGACTCTGTGCAGTTGATGCTTTTGCGGTCTTTGTCGCTAGTTGTCATTTTAATTCTTTGTTTTCCTGATAAATCTCAGCAATATCTAGCTTTGCCTGCTTCAGCTACTGAGATAGTGTTTCCTCATTCGTCCCCATGGCTTCCGCCTTCGTGACCTCCTCGTTCTTTATCGGCCTACCTCTTCTCTGAGGCAGTTGTTTTCCAGAGGAAAATGATCTTGTTGCCTTCCCCTTCTATATGAATTTATCTGTCTCAACCTTCTCATGTCTTAAAATGGTATCTTCTATAGGTGAAAAGATGGATCTTTCTAAGCTTCTGGGAATGGTTTCCACAGGTGTGAAAAAAAATCCAATCTCTCTGAAGTTCGAATCTCACGGTTCTGTCACTCTGTGCGCCCTTTCCCATGCTCTGAGAAAATTCCATGATGCACTCGAGGTGAAAATTGTGCCTGAATGTTTTGAACAGATGTATCAAGGAACAACTCTTAACTGATCGAATTGGCAAAAGGAAAATGCAACAGACAACTTGGGCTAGATTCTACGACTGGAGGAACACGTCAAGCATCTGAGATTTAAAGTGGATCGATTCAAAGAGGAGAAACTACTGGACATTAATGAATTTATGGTGACGAGAAGTTTCAAGTCGATCCTCAGGTTGTTCATGGAAAATCCCCGCGTGTGGAATGCAGGTGATACGATTTTTTGTGCAGGCATAATACAAATGCTGCAATTCTTCATTCCTTCGACCTTCATAATAAAATGATAATAAATGTGGCACTTGTCGACACGACATTTATTTAACTACTTGACTCAACAGGGGTACGTAGAAACTATTTTCTTGACGGGATTCAACCTCTGGGAAAATACTAGCCGGTACCATGTATACAGTTCTTGATTCTGACACCCTTTCCCCTTTCCAAGGGCCAACCAACCATTTATTGACTTCAGCATCATGGTATTACGTACTTGACTTCACATGTTTGGGCACATGGATCACTACATGACTTGGAATCAAATCTAAAAGGAAAAAAAGGTGGCGGTGCTAACAGATACCAAATGTTATGTATAAATCAAAGAAAATACACAAAACATCATCATTTGGGACAGGGAAAAGAGATTATTTTATTCATCAATCAAAGACTAAAACTTACAATACATGTCGTCCATCATTCATTTGATCATTGTCTAATAGTTAAGAACTTAAGGGGGAACCCCAATTAACTTAGTCATCGGATAATCGGAGCACCAGAGGAACTTGTATCATAGGCATGTGGGGCAGGGTTCCAACATCAGGTTCCATACCTTTTGTGTTTATAAGCAAGGAGAGAGAGAGAGAGAGAGAGAGAGAGAGAGATGATGACTTCAACATGACATATCATTCCAGCTTGGAGACCACAGTACCATGAAGGATGACACTTTTCGGCATCTTATTTGTGCGTGAGTCAAATGTGGGCCCTAACRGGCTTAAGCCTTTGAATTGGTGCCTTAATTTCTAGGTGTCGAATCTGAGGGTTGAGAAGATATTAGCCATTAATTTCTAGAAATATTAAGAGGTAGGTCGACGCTCTAAAGTAACCGTACCACCAGAGTTCTCAAGGCCCTTTTTCCTTCCCTTTTCTTTCTTGATTTCCCGATGCTCGGTTGGGCAAGGTTCTGAGAAGAGTTCCAGCCCCTTTCCCTTTTTTAGTTTATGAGTAGGAGGAAGATGGGGCGCGTGTCAATGATGTCAGGAGGACATCAGGATGATGTAGTTGAGCTAATGAGAGGTGGACAAGTGTCATCACTTGAGCGGAGAGGAACACTTATGCCATGTGATGACGTGTACTGCCACGTCATTCTGCGTGTTGCACAGTGGTTGTTCCACATGGAATAAGGATAATGTGCCATATGTCAAGAATAATAAAAGTTCTAGCATAGAGTTATGTCAGTAGCCATGTCATCATGCCACATCAGTGTAGTGTCTGGTTAGGGTACCGAGTGAAATGGGCATGCGAGGTGGCATTCCATATTAGGACCATGTGTCCTTGGTGCCAACTCGATCATTGGTCAAGCATTCAAATTTTGAGTGGGTATGAATTAACCCAGGGGTTTGGTGCCTGGTGGGTACGATTCTAGGTGAGACCGGTGTCTAGTGAACTCGGTGCTCGATAGGGTAATACGCTCAATGGAATGTGGTCTGTGATAGGTTGAGGTGTCATTGGGGGTGTGGTCGCAGTTGGGGTATGGTCTCAGGGACCAATCCAACGAATAATCGGCCACCAGGAAGGTTTTAGTTAGTGTCAGGTGTAGGGGATCCACAGGGTCTCGGTGCCCAGTGAGGTACGTAACCCCTCCATGACTGTCATTGGTGGTACACATGTCCAGAAACATCACCACCCAGGTAATTCCATGTAGGATGGTATGAGTAGTGAGGGTCCACGTTGGTGCCACGAGGACGTGAGGCAATGTTGGGCGAAAGAATGCCTGAATATTTTAAAAGGCCATAAATTTTGATTATGAGCTCAGTTTTGAGCATGGAGATAGTCATTGGAAAGATATCAACTAGAAGAGTTGGATTATGAGATCAGATGTGGATTGATAAGGGTGATTTAATGAATATGGTTTGAAAAAGAAAAAGAAAATTGGTACATCCCACCAGCCTAAGAGAGGTTATGAGGTCGGGTGTGTTACAAAATGGGTCCGTACACATCATATTTATAATAAAATTATCTTTTAAGATGTGGTTTTACATATCATAGTTTAATTATATTCTTTAATATACACATGGTTGATAATTTTGTAATAAGCGCCAACTTCTCTTTGAGGGACAAGAACTTGATATTGAACGTGTTAGTGATGACAAAGAGCATGGCAAAGTACAAATGGTGCAATTGAAATATTCTTGAATCCTAAAGGTACTTTCAATCATATTTATTTCTCTCTGAAAGAAAAAAAAAATAGAAAAAGGGGGTTAAACCAAGATAGGAAGTTAAAAGATATCACCCGAAAAATGATTGAAATATGTTTAGCAACCCAATTTAGAAAATCCTTCCTTCAAACATTTTATTGACAAAGATAGGGATGTAGTCGAGACTTCTTTAGCTGATAAAACCTCGAGGGAACTTCATAGTCAAGCCCTATTACTATTTCATATAGATGAGTGTTAAATCTGGGAATTTTTTCTTGCACAGGTTATCGTACCATATACCTTTTGTTTCCTATAATTTGTTAAGATGTGTGTTGAGTGTTATGATTCTCAAAATCAAATTGTAAAAGAAAAAAGTGGCCAACATGAACTCTTTTCTATTTCCCGAGAATCTTTTTCTGAAATGCTATCATTACCAGTAGGTCGAGACAAAATTGATTAAAAGGAAGTGGAAAATGTATTTAATGTCTTCCAAATGGAATAGAGGAAAGTCTTTCTTGCAAGGTTATTACCAAAAAATGAGGAATACCAAACCTAAATTCTCCATTAGATACTTATTCAAACAATTAGTGAAAGACATAATCTTAATGGTGTGCATATTGTTAGGATATGAAAATGATAGTCTTGTGGATGAAACAATGCATGTGTATTAACAAAGTTAAAACTCTCGATACCACCAAACTTCTAGAGTGGTACGTGGAATTATATGATTATTGTCAGAACAAAATGGTAAATCCCAAAAATCGCTTATAAACATCTCGATACCACTTGTGGTTTTGATGTCACATCACTTCCTACCATTGTATTTTGGTAGTTGAGAACTTTAAATAGGATGATACATGTTAGATTTATAATAAAATTATTTTTTAACACATGGTTTTCTAGATCATAGTTTAATTATATTCTTTAATATACACATGTAGTTGATAATTTTGTAATAGGAACCAACTTCTCTTTGAGGGAAAAGAACCTAATAATGAATGTGTTAGTGATGGAAAAGAGCATGGTAGAGTACATATAGTGTGTTTGAAATCTTCTTGAATCCTAAAGGTACTTTCAGTCATCTTTCTTTTTCTCTGAAAGAAAATTGAAATATAAAAAGGGGGTTAAACCAAGATAGGAAGTTAAAAGATGGCTCCTAGAAAACGATTGAAATATGTTCAACAGCCCAATTCATAAAATCCTTCCTTCAAAGATTTTATTAACAAAGATAGGGATGCATTCAAGTCTTCTTTATCTGAAAAAACCTCCAAGGAACTTCGTAGCCAAGCCCTATTACTATTTCAAGGAAAAACAAATGAGATCCAAATCTGGGAATCTAGTCTTGCACCGATTAGCGTACTACATAATTTTTGTTTCCTAGAATTTTTCAAGATGTGTGTTAAGTGTTATTATTCTCAAAATCAAAATTTAAAAGACAAAAGTGGCTAGCGTGAACTCTTTTCTACTTCCCATGAATATTTTTTCTGAAATACTATCATTACCAGCAGGTCGGGACAAAATTGATGAAGAGGAAGTGGAAAATTTATTTAATGCCTTGCAAATGCAACAGAAGAAAGCCTTTCTTACAATTTTATTACCAAAAAACAAATATATACCAGACCTAAATTTTCCATTAGATACTTCCTTATTCAAACAATCAGTGAAAGACATAATCTCAATGGTGTGCATATTGTTGGGATATAAAAACGATGGTCTTGAGGATGAAACAATTCTAGGGTTTTTTATAAGTTAATCCAATCAGTCAAGTTTGACTATGTTGGTTTTTTATCTGATATAGTTCTGAGCAACTAATTCAATTTGAAAAGATGAAAATTTTCAAGCATCAATCTTATTTAGTTTATCTTCTTCTTCGTTTTCAATCAGATTTCTTCCAACACCTCATGTTAAAAAAGGAAGACCAAAAAGAAAGGCCACTCCTAGTATTTGACTGTACTCAATGTTGATATTATGGTAGCTTTGAGAGGTATCAACCTCCATTGTGACCCTTTGACGAGATTAGAATATTCTGGAAGCAAGAAAAGAAGTGAATGTAACCCTACAAGAGATGTCGACTGAGAGAGATAATTAATATGAATTAATTAGTAACCAGAATGAGAAGTCGGCTCAGGTAGCCTACTAGAGCCAGTATAAATACAGGGTGTCAGTTCTCATTTTACACATAGCTCTCAGAATTACAGAGAGACACTTGTGTGCACTACAGTCTGGCAGTCTTGTGCGCAAGTTCTGGAGAAGGTGTTGCCGCCAGTTTTGAAGCCTATTGCTTCTATCTTTTGGGTTGGACTCTCTGATCAGCTTTGGTTACTTATTGCTTGGTGCATTAGCCTTGCTTGGCTATTGGATTTCTACCAGGATTATTTTCTCTGTCACGGTCAAGGTTCTCGGAGGGTGGCTTCGGCCTATGGTTGGGTGACAATAGTGATATTTTCTATGGTAAAATGAGCACATTCTAACAGGTTATGGGCCCACACCTCCTTCATTCAATCTAACCGCTAGAAGTAAGAATAGCCATTAGGATACTAAGCTCATTGAATAATTGTCGCTAGGGTTTACTAGCAGGAGCAGCTTCCAAGACACTGTCGCTAGGGTTACTAGCAGGAGCAATTGCAGAAACCCTAAACCCCAATCCAACACCTTGTGATGGAACATATCGCTCAAGAAGAAGATATTCAAGTGCACCCTAGTCCAGCACACCTCTTGGAACTCTCAGAAGGCAGAAACATCAAGGTTGAAGTTTTGGATCAAAGGCATGACCAGTCACCAGTCAACCAAAGTCATGAGTGAAAAGTCATCTACAGTACTCAACACTCACAAGAACGATTGAACATGGCATGTGGATAATTGATAGTGGAGCTTCTAGGCATATGATGGGAGATCAATCCAGACTCTCAAATCTAAATGAGAAGAAGACATCATACAAGGTAGAGCTTGGGGACAAAATCACTTACCCAGTCGAAGGATTTGGATAAGCCTCCGTCAAGTTGAAAACAGGTAACAATGTTCATTTGAGCAATGTCTTATATGTACCTAGTTTAGAAAAGAATATTGTATCCATATCTTGCCTAGAAGACAAAGGAAACAAAATAGATTTTGTATATGGAAAGGTGTTATCTTGGCATAAAGACTCCAGCATAGAGAACAATTATTGGAACCCGTGAAGGAAATCTATACAGACTACTAGAACAAAATGAAGAAGCTCTTGTACATGATGAAGTCAATCCCAATAAAATTTGGCACAGAAGGTGCGCTCATATTAACTATCAAGCATTACCTTTTCTCAAAAGGATGGTTGAAGGAATACCATAATTGCAGTCTACACATGAAGGAATTTGCAAAGGATGTGCTCTTAGAAAGAATATCAAGAAACCATTCCCAAGCAGCAACAATAGATCTAAAGAGATTCTAGATCTAATACACTCAGATGTTTGTGGTCCGATGCCAGTCAAATCTCTAGGAGGTTCTCTTTACTATGTAATATTCATAGATGATTACTTAAGAAAGACTTGGTTATATCTCCTGAAGACAAAGGACAAAGTATTCGGCAAGTTTCAAGAATTCAAAGTAAAAATAGAGAACCTCACAAACAAGAAAATCAAGACCTTGAAAACAGATAATGGAGGAGAATACACATCAAAGGAATTCGTTGCCTTTTTCAAATCGGTAGGGATTAGGAGGGAGTTGAATGTTCCTCATAATCCTCAACAAAACAGTGTAGCCGAAAGGGGAGAAGTAGCCATGACAGCCATGACAGCAATATATGTTCAGAACAGAAGTCCTCACCGCATATTGAAGGATATGACTCTAGAAGAAGCCTTCTCAAGTAAGAAACCTAATGTGGAAAACCTAAGAATCTTTGGATGTCTTGTTTACTCTCACATTCCCAAGGATAAAAGGAATAAATTATAACCCTCAGGAAAGAAGGGCATATTCGTGGGGTATAGAGAATCATCCAAGGCTTATAGAATCTATATCTCGGAACAACATAAGATTGAAGTCAGCAGAGATGTGACCTTCAATGAAAAGATGGCTTTCAATAAATCTATAAAAGAAACTATAGAAGAAGAAGAGTATCAAGAGCCTATTGAAGAAGGCACATGTCTTCCAGAAAACCAAAATGAAGAAAAGGAACAACTTGATTATTTGATGCAACCATGTGAGACCATCGATTCAGACACTGTACCTAAGACCAAGAAATGACCAGCTTGGCTTGAAGCAACCCTACAAGAAGAAGAAAGACTCAAGGCCCCAAGTGGGACCTTCAGAAAAAGTATGAATCCCAAAAGATTCTCCATCTATGCAACATGTATGACAAAGCTTATAGATGAAGAACCTACCACAATTGAAGAGGCAGTTCAGAAGAAACAATGGAAAGAAACCATGACAAAAGAACACCATTCCATCATGAAAAATGATGTATGGGAAATTGTGCCTAGACCTAAAGAAAAATCAGTAGTAACTTCAAAATGGGTATATAAGATCAAACATGCAGCAGACGGAAGTCTGGATAAATATAAGGAAAGGTCCATAGCTAGAGGGTTCTCCCGGAAGGAGGGAGAAGACTATGATGAAACATTTTCTCTGGTTTCCAGATATACTTCCATTAGAGATATCATGTCTCTTGTCGCTTCCATGGGATGGAGTTTACATCAGATGGATGTAAAACATCTTTCCTCAATGGAGCAATCAAAGAAGAAGTATATATTGAACAACCTCAAGGGTTTGAATTACATTCCAGAGACACTCATGTTGTAATGACCCTTTTCTTATTACTATGAATGATTTCATAAATAATCCTAAACATTAGCTAAATTATAATTAATTATTATATAACCTTAATTAATTATAAGTTATTAATTAATTATTTTGATTATAATTAGCTGAAGTAGGATTAACTCCTTGATTAAGGGTTAATGAATGAGTAATTATTAAATAAGACATTAAATGATTAAGTATTAAACTATTGGTTAGTGATTAATTGATTATTAATTAAATAATTGATTAATTATGTATTAAACAAATGGGGGGAAATAAAATAAGGTTAAATGGGGTTACGTATCCCATAAGGGATAACGTAACCCATACGTAAAAGGAACGTTAAGTAAAGGATAAGACCATTAAATAGAAATAAATGTATGGATAAGGTGTTTGGTGGGAAATGAATGTGCGAGGGCGATGAAGGAGGCATAAGGGAAGGAGAAGGACGATGGAGGGGATTATTCATTTTGGAGGGATTTCATTCATGCATTGGACGAGAGGAGATTTTGGGAGCATTGGGGGACAGAGGGAAATTTGACAGTGGGATTTACAGTGCACCGGGGCTGAGGGGTTTTGGGCTCGGAGGGCTAGGACGTCCATAGATGTCCTAGGGCCAGGCGTACTGGTCAGTAGGGTGGATGGTTTTGGGGTGTTTTAAGGAGCAGGTTCAAGTGAAGATTCAAGCTGCTGCAGATAGTAGCATCAGAGACAGGTATTTAAACTCAAAATTGTGAATTGTTTACTTAAATTTAATATTTATTGCCAAATTTTATTTACGCAAGTATGGAGATAGTTTTGAAATTTTG
>ML776686.1:1891093-2001741 GCA_009831015.1 Picea engelmannii | reverse complement strand
ATTTTATTTACGCAAGTATGGAGATAGTTTTGAAATTTTGAAAATTATACTTCTTAAAAGCTTACAGAAATTAAGTAAATTGGTAGAAATATAAGTGTCTTTACGAATCTGGTCTTTACATCTATATAAATGTCTATACAATTATGGGCACTACACAAGTTTGCAGACTAAAGAAAGCGTTATATGGACTCAAGCAAGCTCCAAGAGCTTGGTATGCCAGAATAGACATCTATCTAATGAGACTTGGTTTCTCCAAAAGTAATGTAGATCCAAATCTTTACTACAAAGTCGTGAAAAATGCACATGTGATTCTACTATTATATGTTGACGATATATTCCTAACAGGTGAAGAGTCTCTCATCATCCAGTGCAAAAATGAACTAGCTTCTGAGTTTGATATGAAAGATCTTGGTCTCATGCATTATTACTTGGGACTGGAAGTATGGAAAAAGCATGGTGAAGTATTCCTTGGACAAGGAAAGTATGCAATAAAGATTCTTCAGAAGTTTGGAATGATGGATTGAAAATCCATGGATACTCTTATGAGCACAGATATAAGAAAAATAAGATATTTAGATTATGATCCAGTAGATCCATCACTATATCGACAATTGATTGGTTCATTGATGTGTTTGGTAAATACTCGACCATATATTTGCTTTGTCGTGAACACACTAAGCCAGTTCCAGGTGGAACCTAGACATGAGCATTGGATAGCTGCAAAGCATGTTCTAAGGTATATACGTGGAACACTAAACTACGGTTTAATATATACGGCATCTAGTGATATACAACTTCATGGATTCACAGACTCGGATTGGGCAGGAAGTGCAGAAGACAGAAAGAGTACTTCAAGGATGTGTTTCAGCTTAGGCTCCGCTATGATATCTTGGGGAAACAGGAAACAAAAGTTTGTCGCACTCAGCACAGCATAAGCAGAATATATCGCAACATGTGAGGCATGTACAGAAGCAATATGGCTGAGAAAGTTGATTTATGATTTATTTGATCAGGTTCCAGATTCGACCATAATACACTCTGACAATCGGAGTTGTATAAGGCTATCATAACACCCAGTGTTTCAAGAACGGTCAAAACACATTGAGATCAAATACTACTTTATTCGAGATAAAGTCCAGAAAGGAGAAGTAAAGCTCCAGTATATCCCCACAGATGAGAAGACAACAGATATCCTGACAAAGCCTCTGTCCAGAATAAAGTTTGCATATTTCCGAGACAAATTGGGGATCGTGGAAATAACTCCCTTAGATGAAAGGGAAGAAATGTCTCTCCCGGTTGGGAGGGAGCACTGACATATCATTGAATTGAGGACACTCATTTTCAAATTTTAAAAATGGTCCAACTTGGGAAGCTTCTTTCCAGTTTGGAAAGTAGCTAAGATTTATAACGGACAGGCATTTTCCAGTTCGAAAAATGGTCCAGATCGAACGGTCATTTTCGTAATAAAAATGGTTCAATGGATTGTTGATGTACCATAGACAGTGATTTCTCATTGTGGTTAACATGGGGAATGGGCTAGGACAGTCTCTCTTCTTGAGGGTTACTCAAGAAGACTGGTCTGCGTCGTCGGACAGTCATTCTTTCGAAGCTCATAGTTGTGAGCAGTTTCGAAGAATGGTTTGTTTTGGAGGTTGGTGCAGGGCAGTCATTTCCTTTGGAAATGGTTCGGACAGTCATTCCCTAGGGCAGATTCATTCTCTCTGGGTTTCACTTTGTTTAGTGTCGGAGGAATGGCCCAGATAGGTGAATGATCCAGGTTCGGCAATCAGGGACAGGCATTCCGTAGGGCAGACTCATTCACTCCAAGTTTCACTTTTTTAGTGTCGGAGGAATGGATCAGGATAGGGAATGGTCCAAGCTCAGAAATCGGGACAGTTATTCTTCCTTGCTTGAGAAGAATAGTCCAGATAGCCCATCATTGATTTTCTACTCTGAGGGGAGATGCTCTTCCAGATCTCACATATGTGAGTGGAAGAATGGCCCAGATGACTCAGTTTATATTATAAAATTGTTTCTATGCAGGTTGATATCAGTTGATATGTTGGAGACTGCATGTCTCCAGACAATAGAGATATACTACTGTGGTGGATATGTTCCATTGTTGGTGATTATGCATCACAGATTGAGTAGTTGTGTACTACTATGAATAAACACAGTTGTGTTCTGATAGTTGACATTGTGCCAGTTGTCATGGAGATTATCCAGTTGGATAATAATGACGGTGCTCGTGATGCTACCATTTGAATGGTATGTTTGTGCTCAAGACCATTATCAGTTATACCTCCCTAGCTAGGAGGGAGTATTGATATTATGGTAGCTTCAGGAGGTATCAACCTCCATTGTGACCCTTTGACGAGATTAGAATATTCAGGAAGAAAGAAAAGAAGTGAATGTAACTCTAGAAGAGATGTCAGCTAAGAGATATAATTAATATGAATTAATTAGTGCTTGGAATGAGAAGTTGGTCTAGGTAGCCTGCCAGAGCCAGTATAAATACAGGGCGCCAGTTCTCATTTTACACTCAGCTCTCAGAATTACAGAGAGACACTTATGCGCACTGCAGTCTAGCAGTATTGTGCGCAAGTTCTGGAGAAGGTGTTGCCAACATTTTTGAAGCCTATTTCTTATATCTTTTGGGTTGGACTCCTTGATCAGCTTTGGTTGCTTCTTGCTTGGTTCATTAGCCTTTCTTGGCTATTAGATTTCTACCAGGATTCTTCTCTCTCTCAAGGTCAAGGTGCTCGGAGGGTGGCTTCGGCCTATGGTTGGGTGACAATAGTGATATTGTCTATGGTAAAATGAGCACATTCTAACACTCAGGTTATAAACTATCAAAGTCTTAAAAATGGTTTTAGTGAATGTTGGTTCAAGGTAGAAATCTATTGTTTTATGAAACAATAGAAACCCTAATCTTAATCATCAATATCATCATATATCGATAACATCGTCATCTACATCTGTCTCAACTTCTTCAACTTCTTAGTGGTGGAATCAAGCACTTAAGATGGTATATAGAAGGAGATGTATCACAAATGCATGTGCCTTAAAACCAATCAAGGGCCATGTGTTCAATGCATCATAAGCATGGATTTCAGTGTACAACATCAATTTATTTATTTATTTTAACTTTGACATTTTATAACCTGATTCCATTCAAATACTAGGAGTGGCATTCCTTCTTGGTCTTCCTTTTTTAACATGAGGTGTCGGAAGAAATTTGATTGATAATGAAGAACAAGATAAACTAAATAAGACTGATTCCTATACATGATGAAAGAAAATCACAAGTTTCAACAAAAAAAGTATATGCATTGCAAGTAGCAATGAGAAGTATAAGGAGAAGGTGGATTACACTAGTACATTTGGCATAGTTTTCGACATTTTCCCGACGACGTTTTGACTACTAAACGACAGACATTTGATGAACACAATTTTGAATGTTCGTCGAACACATTTCGTCGCACCCTCGACGAATGTATCTAGTTTTCATACTTTCGATGTAAAAACCTACAACGTGGCAGTTGTGGAGAGATTTAATCTTCCAAACTTTCCTCGAAACTCAGCATCACAACTATGACAACCATATCTCGATGAAAAAGGTTTCCCTGTGGAATTTTGTGGACGGGTTTGATCCACTAAGTGGTCATCGCAATATTGACGTGGTCCATCAGAGTTGCGACGATATGGTGCACAAAGTTCGCCAGACGTACCGTCAAAGCGTCGAAGCGGTCACTGTCAGAGTTAAGACATTATGACGGGAGGAGTCCATCGGAGGGTTGACAAACTTAAGGGCTTAATCCATCGTTGTTGCTACAATATGGCGTGCAAAGTGCATCGGAGTGGTGGCACTATGGCGGGCAAAGTATGTCGGCGTTGCGTCAATCAAACGAGAAGCCTTTTTCATCAAACACAAGATAGTAAGTTTTGACGTGTCGACAAAAGCTTGGTGGATTAAATATCACCACAGTTGCCACGTGGCAGGTTTGTACGTCGGAAGTACGACCGCTGGATATGTTCGTCAAGGGTGCAATGAAACACATTCGATGAACATTTGAAATCGTGTTCATCAAACGTCAGTCGTTTAGTCTTCAAAACATCGTCGAGAAAATGTCAGAAATTATGCCAAATTTACTAGTGTAATCTACCTTCTCCTTATACTTATCATTGCTACAACTAATTTCTAATATTCTCGTGTGAATCTCTTGTGTACTCTACAAATTCTTCTACATATGCACTCTTCACGTGTGATGTGACTGGAAAATTTACCAAATATGTCACTCCCTTTGGTGACCTTTAATACACAATATTAAAATGTGTGATCCATGTAGTTGATTGATTTGCTAAAGGAAAATCCAACCTACTCTAGGATCAAATGCCACAACCCTAGTTTATCTCCTACTAGACATCTTGGCAAATTAGCAAGGGTTCTATTAACAATGTCTATTTGTCCATATAGTTACGTTTGTCCATCTATCCATTCTTCTCAACTTACATTGTTGGTTAATCTAAAGGAAGAAATAGAAAAATAAATAAATGAAAAGTTATCATTTCAAACCATTTTTTATCTTTCTTGAGATAGATTTATGAGGACTTATGTTGTTGGTTGTATATATTTTTAGGCTTTTTTTAGAGAATTATTACATTCCATCTTTAAAATTAAAATGGGATATTTGTATTAAGTTAACATTTAGTGATCATTCTTTGTACAAACATTTTTTTTTCCAAAGCCCCATTAATATTACTCTTTTTTCTTCCAATCCAATGGCCATTGTTTCCACTTGAAGCCCTTAAGATTTTAAATTTTAATTTCATTGTAACAAGATTTTGCAATGTCTTAAAAGATTGTCCGAGCAGCGATTGTCCAAGTAGCACTAAAGTAAGCCTAAAATTCTTTCTAAATCCTAAGTATACATTTAGTAGATATCTTAAGATTTTATGCATAAAGACTTTTTATGCAATGTGTTTATTAGTAGCACACAATTCATCGTTTTTCTCTTTAAAGAAATTCTTATTTAACTTTTCTCTTGTCCAAAAACTTAAAATTAGAGATTTACATTTTGAGACTTTTTGTCCACTTTAGGTTTGAGACGAATTGGGGTGCAAGTAGACTTCTTTCTAGAGATTAAAAATTGTTATGTAATTTAACTAAGTATGAGTTGCTTTGTATATTTAATGGTTCTCTTGAGTACATAACATCTATAAACAACAAAAAAGTGATGGCAACAAAAAGTGATGGAGGTAGTGGTAATGATAGAAAAGAACTAATTGGATAAAAGCATAGTTAAATTTGATACTAATTTTGGTAGCAAGAATCACTAATCATGATGTTTCATATCTAGATCTTGTATTTTTTGTCTTTAAAACATTGGCATTTTGTTAAATATAATTGTGCATAAGGTGGATTTAACCTTTAATGTAAAGATAAAAAAATTATTTTTTATTCTCATTTATGTTTAATATGGTTGATATAGTTTTCCTTAAATTGTATGTTATAGTTTTAGTTAAAATGTATGTTAGAAAGGTCGTGGGTGCGGCGTAGTGGTAAGGTCGGTCATGTAACGACGTTCAGGTCTCGGATTCAAACCCGAACATGGTCGTTGCTCGCTGCCTGATTAACCGTTATGAGCCAAGCTCACCACCTTTAAATTAATAAATCCATCGAGGAGCGAGAGGGCGAGTGGAGCGTGACCTAAGCAGAGATCAGCGCAGCGAGCAGCGAGCAGGGGTCCCCCAGACATGGACGCTGGTGGGGGATCCGTCCCCACCTCTCTCCCTTTTCCAGAGATTGATGCCTTCAGGAAACTGGTGGCCGAGGCTTCCAAAAGACCGCCGTCAGTAGCACAACAGAAGTTCGTCAAGAAACTGGAATGCATCCCAAGCATAGAACAGCCATTAGAAGAAACTTGCAGGTCGGCAATCAATCTGGCAGACAAAGGTCTTATCAGGCAATTTACCAGGCTCTGGCCCTCTCCCAAATCCGTCGAAGCCTGGGTGTAGAGGAACTGGAGCCCGCTCATCTCAGAAGGGATAAAGAGTCACTTCATAGGGAAAGGTTACTTTGTTTTCGTCTTTGAAAACCCTGAAGATAAAAACCTCATTTTCATAAACGGCCCATATTTCATGGGACCCCAGGGCTATACCTGAACAAATGGACCCTGGATTTCGATCCAGCTCAGGATGTGCCATCCGTTGTTCCAGTGTGGGTTCGCCTACCACATCTCCCTTTGCACTGCTGGAACCAAAAATCACTACATGCAATCGGCAACAAGCTCGGAAGGTACATCAATCAAGCATCAAGGAAATATCAATACTCATGCGCTCGAATCTGCGTGGAGGTGGATCTGGAAATGGGATTACCAGAGGCAATCAAACTTACAGCGACAGATTGGACGCATATCCAGGAGCTAGACTATGAACAGTTACCTTTCAAATGCTGGCACTGACATGGATATGGCCACTTCGCAAGTCACTGCAAAAAAAAGAATGCAGAGGAGAGTGAGAATGCGAAAACAAACCAGTGGATCACAGTTCAGAAAACAGGGACAGCAAGATCTAGAAACAAAGGAACAACGAAGAGTAACAACCCTGGGCAACTGGAGCAAGAGCAACCTGACGGGGACCCCAATCCCACGCCGCAACCAGCAACGCAAGCAAAAAATCTCAATAAGGAAAAAGAAGAACCAGATATAATTATGGAAAGAAGGGTACACCCAAAATCCCCCTCAAAAAGAAAAGACACTGGGGAACAAGGGAAAACGGCAGGATCCATGGAGGCAGCCCCCTCACCTTCATATGCAGACATAGCCAGAAAGAAAATAACGGAACCAGTAAGCTCCTATGAGGATGAGATCTTAGAAAGACCAGCCAAAAGAGCAGGAAGGAAGTCCCATAAAGAAGCTAGGGAGGAAGAGGCAGAAAGACAAAAGACCCAAGGAATCCAACCCACAATAGAAATGTCAATCGACAGAAATACAAGGATAAGGTCTCAAAAAGGAGGAGGCTCGTCCACCCCCACTAGTAAGTAATGAAAATCGTCTCTTGGAACTATAGAGGTCTGGGGAACTCGATGAAAATTGAAGCAGTTAAGGACCTGATGAAAGTGGAATCAGCAGACATTCTCATGCTCCAAGAGACAAAAATCGAAGGGGAATCCCTTCTAGAGATCAGCAAAAACAAATGGCAGAAGAATGCAGGGAAAGAAATCAGTGCAAGGGGATCTTTCGGAGGAATAGTAACACTATGGAAGGAAGATCAGTTCAGCCTCGTCAACTCCTTCAACACTCAGCATTGGAGCTACACTGAACTGAAGCATACAGTAAGTAAGTTAACCATTGCATTATTCAATCTTTATGTACCAACTCTGCACTCCGAAAAGAAAGACTGTTGGAAAACTTTAATTGAGTATCTAGAACTAATTTCCCCAAACAATATAATCATCGCTGGAGATATCAACCTAGTAATGAATGGAAAAGAAAAGAGGGGAGGAAGGATAAGCAAGGACCAACAGATTCATGTAGTAGAATACATGATACAGCAGTGGAACCTAATGGATTTTAAACCACGCAGAGGGCTCTACACCTGGACCAATAATAGGACAGGGGAGGAACACATTTCTGCCAGATTGGACAGGTTCTTGGTTCAAAGCACTTTGTTGTTGGAAAGGAAGCTAATCTCCACAACCATCCTTCCCAAGATTACCTCGGACCACAAACCCATTCTACTTTCGTTAGAGGATGAAGAAATTTTAGGCCCAATCCCATTCAGATTCATCACTTTGTGAAAAGAAAAGAGTGGTTTCTATGAGACATTCTGAATGGCATGGGCCACCACAGTAACTGGATCTCCCCATTTTGTCTGGGAACAAAAACAGCTCTCAAGGAATGGAGTAAAAGACTGGAAAGTAATCCCAACACCCAAAGAAATGAGCTAGTGCAGCAGTTGGGAAAGCAGCAAAACGAAATGGAAATAAAAGAAATTGTTAACTCAGATCTGGAAAAGGAGCAAGCAATCCAAAGTAAAACTTACCATTCCTTCATAATCGAAGAAGAATATTGGATATTAAAATCCTGGTGCTTATGGTTGGAATCCGGGGACAGAAACACATCTTACTTCCATCACCAATTCAAAGCCCGGCTCTCCAGGAATCACATCTCTGAAATCACAACCAATGATGGGAAGATTTGCAAAGGAATAGATCAAATAAAGGTTGATGTTGTCTCACACTTTCACCATCTTTACAGCAAAGAGAATGATGATAACGAAGAAGGCAGCAAGGACTTCCTCAAGAACATCCCGTCTCTGGTTACAAAAGAAGATAACACAGCACTTTTTAGCCCAACCAATGAAGAAGAAATCTGCAAAATCATCTGGTCCATGGACCCTGACAAAGCTCCAGGGCTAGACGGGTTCACTATTCATTTTTACAGGATATGTTGGAATATAATCAAATCTGATCTCATGAGAATGATAAAAGGATTCCTACATAAAGAAAAACTGGGAGGTGCCACCAACTCAACATTCCTCGCTTTAATCCCGAAAGAAACAAACCCCGTCTCCTTTGATAGATTCAGGCCAATCTCCCTTTGCAACGCCTCTTATAAGATAATTGCAAAACTCCTTGCAAACAAAATAAATCCACTGCTGGGCAAACTCATTTCAGAATCGCAGGGAGGATTCGTCAAAGGGAGACATATCCTGGATAATGTGATCCTAGTTCAGGAAGCTATGCATTCCAGCAAACTCATAAAAGAGAAGGGCATGTTGATCAAGTTAGACATGGCTAACGCCTTTGACAGAGTAAAGCTGACCTTTCTATATCAAGTGCTACTCTCATTTGGATTTGAGCAAGAGTTTGTAAACCTGATACAAACCTGCACCCACAGCCCATGGATAACACCTTTGGTAAACAGGAGGCCAGCAGAGTTCTTCAAATCTTCGAGGGGGTTGAGGCAAGGCTGCCCTCTCTCCCCTTTTCTGTATATTTTAATGGCGGATTCATTCAGCAGGAAGCTGGAGCAGGAAAGGTTAATAGGAGTTGTCCCAGGCCTGATAATTACGAAGGACCTCAAGCCTATTAATCACGCTCTGTTTGCGGATGATTCTCTTATGCTAGGAGGAGCCTCAAACAGAGTAGCTTTTGCATTTAAGAGCATACTTCAGAACTACTGCAATGTGTCAGGAGCTTTGATAAGCGAAAGGAAAAGTGTTGTCTATAGTTGGAATGCAACAGAACATGAAACCCAAAGGATTTCCAGCACCTTGGGGTTCAAAGGGTATGCAGATTGGGAAAAGATACAGTACCTTGGGCTGCCATTAACATTGGGCATCAATAAATTCAACCTGTGGGAAGGATTCCTAACAAAAATTAAAGGGAAAATTGATGCCTGGGGAGGACATTGGCTCACACACGGAGGAAAATTAACATTGATAAAGGCATCTCTCTCCTCACTGTCGATCTACCAAGCAGCCTATCTTCTGGCACCCAAATCAATTTCTGGGCAAATCAACAAGTTCCTGAGAGATTTCCTATGGCATGGTGGCAAAGGGAATCAACACAAGTTCCATTTGGTCAGATGGGAAACAGCAAAGATGCCCATGAGAGAAGGCGAGCTCCAGATTAGAGATCCATCTCTTGTTAACATTGGCCTTGGATGCAAAATCCTGTGGAAGATGCACAATGAGCCTTCTCATCCTGTAAGTAAAACGCTCCTGCACAAATACATTCCCAGCACTCAAATCCAAAAATTACAAAACGCTTTCCACAGGAAAAGCATGCAGCTATGGCAATTATGCCTCAAAGGGATGTGAATCTTCACCTAGGATCTGTACCGAGTTCCTGGAAATGGCAGGTGAACTTGCCTATGGACAGATCGGGTAATGGGGAGGCCGCCCCTTGCCTCAAACGCCATCCTGAACGAAATCCGTGTTTTTCTTGCCCAGAGAGGAATACAGAGGATCAGTGATATATCAAAATGGAATGAGGACGGCTCCTGGTCAGACTGGCACTTCGGCAATGTTCCAAATCGCCTCTTTCAACAGCTTGAAATTCTCAAAGCAGAGCTCCAAGACACAGCACCAGTGCACATGAATGAAAAAGACAAATGGGGTTGGGGACCCACAGGGAGTTATTCTATAGCCAAAGGATACGCTATGCTTCAATGCCAGAAAGACAGACCACCCCCAGCAAAAATCTGGAAGGACGTTTGGGACTCTACAGCGATCCCCAAGGTTAATTTTTTCTTCTAGACTCTAATGCACAAAAAGGTCCTGACTGGTGAAAACTTAATGAAAAGGAATATCGCAGGCCCTCACAGATGTGCTCTATGCAAAGAAGCAATGGAAACATCGGACCATTTGTTTGTAGACTTTCAATTTGCAAACAAAGTCTGGTTCCTTACCCTCCATGGTCTCAATGTTGTTGTCCCCTCGAACATCTCTGTTGTAGATCTTTTCACAAACTGGAAGGACTGCTATCCCTCGCTCTCAATGAAAACGCTTTGGGCCAGAATCTGGATCTCCATCCCTAAGTATGTGTGTTGGAAACTATGGCTTGCAAGAAACGAGCAAATCTTCAACAACATAGCATAGACCCCCAGCATGGTAGCAGTGAAAGCAAAAGGTCTCCTCTTAGAAACTCTGAGTTCCCAAGCCCACAAAATAGATATCTCGCTGCAGCAGGAAGAAAAGAATTGGCTCGGTAACCCTATGCTCACTTCTAGGACCCAAAGCATTGAAAAACCCCATTCCGAAACAAAATGGAGGCTAAGAGACAATAATGACACTTTCCAAAGATGGTGGCAGAAGCAAGGAATAACTACAGCATTCTTCGACAGTGCCTCCAAGGGCAATCCTGGCATAGCGGGAGCTGGAGGAATCATTTACTCCAGCGAAGGGACAACGCTAGAAACCTTCAGTTGGGGACTTGGACAGTGAACAAATAACCAAGCAGAAATCTTGAGTCTAATAAAAGTTTGCCAGATAGCTAAGGCAAGAAGCCACCGGAATCTACAAGCGTTCGGAGACTCCGAAATCTTGATCAAAATGATACATTCGGGAGGATAGTTCAATGACGCTGGACTAAATAAGAACCTGCAAAGACTAAGACACACTCTCCAGGACTTCACCTCCTTCAACTGCTACCATATACTTAGGGACTTAAACAAAGAAGCAGATGCTTTAGCCAATAAAGGCTGCCTCCTGGCCCAAGGAGATCTATGCATAAATGATGGAGACCCAACAAAAATATGTATCCCTTGAAAAGGACAGCAGCATGTAAAAATTGTAGATGGTTGTGCGAAGGATGGCTGGAACATATGTTGAAACACAGTGTTGTAACATATGCTGAAACACAGTACTGGAACATATGTTGAAACACAGTGCTGGAACATAAGCTGAAACAGCGCTGGAACATATGCTGAAACGGTGTTGTAACATATGCTAAAACACAGTGCTGGAACATATGCTAAAACAGTGTTGGAACACCGCTGTAACATATGCTGAAACGGTGCTGAGACATATGCTGAAACAGTGCTGAGACTTATGTTGAAACAGTGATTGGAGTTTCTGCACTTAAATTTAATCCAGTTCTATTAGAAGACGTACAGGAACTAGTTCAGTTCACTAGTCTATAGCTATAGAAGTAGAATGGTTCAGAAAGACAGACCCGAAGAAATTCGAGGCCATTTTGTAATCGGATCTGTGGCTAGTCCACCCCATTAATATAATCTATAACCGTTTCTGTTAAAAAAAAAAATGTATGTTAGATTTTCAAAATAAATCCACATTTTCATTGGGTGAATGGTAAGTTGGGAGCACTTACTCTAGTAAATTATTGGTACTTTCTATGGTAAATTCAATGGTTTATCTTATGGTCACATTAGTGACATAGAAGATGAAACAAATACAAGGAATTTTAAAGTGATGAATGTACATACTTAAACTCATTATATAAAAGATTCAATCTATTACTAGTTAACATACCATGCATATTGAACTTCACAAATGCAACCGATTTTCTTTGGAGGAAAAGTTTACATTGTCATTCATCAATGCAATCATTCAAATTTCACATTTACTTGCACTATTTATTCAATTTCATTTGTTATTTTAGTCACTTAAATTAATATGTTGTAACATAGTATGTTTCTTATATTTGCTTGAATTACATAATGTACACTAAATCTCTCATAGGTGGAATTTTATCACTCTTAAGTCATGTTTTAGTTCTTTTTAAATATTGAAAAAATCAACACATAAACGAGTAGGGTTGTATACTAGATTTTCTGCATCAAACACAAGGTTCAATTAAGATTTGAAAAAACTATGTATATCTTTAGTTTTAAGGAAATACGCTAAAAGGCAATGACATTAGAAGAAAGGGGTTTGCGTATTTAGTACAATAAATCATTTCCAAAAGGATCAATAGTGTGGAATTTGTTTTTTATTGGTTTCTTTTCCAAAATAGACTCTATACTCTATCTTGATGCCTCTCCTTAGATACATTTGGTGTGCTTTCTTAAGCTTCCATATATGATTATATTTAGATGCAATTGCAAGATGATGAAACTTGATTTTATTTCAAACTCAAAACTATGATATCATAAAGTGGCATCACCTTCCTTTTAATACTTCAGATTGGGTTTCAATCATATTTGTGGCTATTGTTTGTTTCCTCTAATATAATTACAAATTTATTTTCCTTTCTTTACATTCAACTAACCCTACTTACTTGAGACTTTGATTATTACCTTTATAAGGGCACAGTGATCAATAAATTGACAATTTTAGGGTGTTTTCTCACCATGCCAATGGAACTAATTAAGCTTGGAAATGAGGAAATGTATGCTATAGTCAAATTAAGCATGGTCAATAGGTATTTTTCAAGGTTCCAAGACTTATTATTTTGCAAGAAACTTTTGCATATTTAATTATCCATAAATATTTCCCTATAGAGCAAATATGGAGAATATGATTAATTATTTAAGATATGTTTTGATGCCCTTGTTTTCATAATGAACTTCTTGTAAACATAAATTATTATTTTCATCATTCTTTACTTGTAAATTCGCCATGACAATATGTTTCCATTATCCCTTCAATTGGGAGTTGCATTGAGATCTTTTTTTAAATTTGATTATTTCATAATATTATTCATAGAAATGTCCATGGGTGTCCAATCATTAATCATATATTGATTTTTTCCATCAAAATGTGCACATGTAAGACTACAACTAAAAAACCGAAATAGTTGGACGAAAGAATAGCTATCCGTTGATGGAGACGCCTCTCAGATCCACGAAGTCTAGGAACGACAGATTCCCTTCATATGTCACGGACTTCAAGGACATGAAGTAGAGAAAATTGGGGCAGGGAATCGAACAATTGTCGATGGGTCGATGATCGGCAGCGGTTGTGTGTTAAAGAGATTTGAAACCCCTCATTTGTTGAATATGCTTGTGAGAATGGTGGATTTAAGAAACGTGCTTCAACCATCATGATTGACATGAGTGTCACCTAGAGAGGACACAATTTCTTATTCTAGTGTTCGCCCAAATGAAGGCACACAGCGAGAGTGATGGGAGAAGTTCTGCAAGGGCAGTCAACATTCCATCAATGTGATGAATCATTTGTTGGCCAAGGCCATTACGAAGAAAATCATCCAGACCACAATCCTCTTGCCCATGGATCCATATAGAAGCTCCAGCTTTATCCGTTTTGCGACCATCGCACCTATGATGTGATCAGATCTACAACTGAGGCAGTAGTTGAGTAATGACAGTTAGGTACTACTCTATCCTATACTAAACTTTATGCATGCTTGGTTATAGAAATATTCATATCTTTTTATTCATAAGGTTTTGAAGCATAAGATTGGCCTCTGAAACATTCTACAACTCTGACATATGGTGTAATTGAGGCTATTTATACACTGATTAAAGATATTGATAGTTGTCTCAAGGGATTTTCCATTCATTACTTTGGGGCAAATATTCAGTTCATTCTGGGGCTTGGCTTTTGGAAGTTGGAGTGCTCAGCGTTTGGAAGTTGGAGGTTCTTTGCATAACGAGAGGAGACTCATTTAATCTCGAAAATTGAGGTATAATTGCAATAATTTTATTTGTAGGGTTACTTTTACATTGTTGAAATCAAGATTGAATTAATTGTAAACATGTGCATTTTCGGTAGAAATCGACACCCTTCATTTGTTGAATCTGCATAGTTGAGTTTGCATTGTAACCTCTGGGTGGAGTTGCAAGAAACCTCTGGCATCTAATGATGTCTTTAAATGGCTCGAATTGACGAACCATTACAGTTACTAAATGCTATAATACTCTCTTCTATGGACAATACAGTCACATTTGACATAGCAACTCTCGCTGATGTTCGAACCTGTTTACAAGATTCACTGGAAAAAATTGAATTTCTCCAACTTGAATCACAACTCCTACAAGAAATACAACAAAAGAATCATCATTTTGAACTAGTCCTTGTTTAGAACAACTATTTTTTTTAATAAGATGATGATGGTGATTCAAACCAATGGCCAATGCACGAGCAACTTAGTGAGACAGCACTGGATTCAAGTACATATGAAGATCACCTTCCTCTTTCCAAGCCAATTATTAGACCTTGGGAAGAAATCAGGCACAATAAGCACAGAATCAGTATTGGATATGAAAAGGAAGTGACCTTTCATATTCATGATTATACCAAACCAATCTAGTTCCAAAGCGATGGACTACTACAAGAAAGTTCATATTCACCTGCTCCAATTCAAGAGCAAATTCCGATATGCCAACATTGTCAGTGAGTTGGCCACATGGAAGATCAGTGATTTGATCTTCATCCTTGCAAGCATTGTGGAAAGCACATTCATCATTCAAACAGATGTTTTAATAGCAAGAGTAAATAACCACTATGGGTGGATGGATTCTTGGCAATGGTCATCAATAGTCAAGAAGATAAGTCAGTGATACCGACGAACTCACTCTAGAGTATTGATGCATATTGTAGTAAAAGGATTTGCATCTTCTCACCGTGTACCTGACAGGGGGGGACAACATCGGTGATTAACAATCGGGCTTCAAGTTTTGAAGTCTTATCAAATCGAGCAATATCAAGCAAGCCATGACAAGCGAGCGTGATTTGGTTTGTGGTTTTCCTTAAACCACCACTTAGTAGAATACTTATAGCTTATGCTAGAGAATGGTTTGTGGTTTACTTAAACCTTCACTTAGCAGAAGACTTACGGCTTCTGCTAGAGAATAGTTTATGGTCATCTTTAAACTAGCATCCAAGAGCACTTCCAATTAGCAGAAGACATCAGCTTCAAGCTTCTAACTAACTTAAGAAATGTTTTGGGAACCATTGAACCCTAGAACCAAGTTCCATAGTTTGTGGTCTTCCTTAAACCACCACCACCATTTAGTAAAAGACATCAGTTTCTGCTAGCCATTCGATTTGTGGTCATCCCAAAACTACCATATTCAGAGAGAACATTCAACCATTAGCAGTTGCACAATTCCGGACTTTAGTTGTCCACCTTCATATTTCAGCGCTCACCTTGGACTCACTTACACCCTTTTGGATTAAGGGGAGAATGTTGGAAATGTAATTCGTTAGGGTTACTTACTTGACGAAATATGAATAGTCAAGTAATAGGAAACGTTAGGAAACGTTATTAGAAGTCCAAGAGACCTTGGAAGATGAATCCAAAGGTCGCATCGATGTATTTATTTCCGTATCATATTGATGAATTAATGCAATTCACGTTTATCATGATTCGTGTGTCCAATAAATTAGAAAAATTCACCTAGTGACTTTTTTCGATGGGGAATTATTCATAAGGTTAATATACTTTTCCATGAAAAAACTGAACAATTCGCCTACCTTTATTTGGACATTGAATACAATATTTGCCTCCCTTTATAAACTCTAGGATAAATACAACATCTTTAAAGTTTTCACATGTCCTTTCTTTATCTTGAAGCCACTAAAAATTCTACCATAAATACCTCCAAGTGGCATTATAAATATTTGGAAGTTGTGTGTATTCTCTTCAATATAAGACCAACTTGAACTCAAGGTTTGATTGGAAAATTCTACTGAGAATTTAATTAAGTGGCAAGTTGAGTCCCTTCAACTCCAAGCTTAGTTTAATGGACTACGATCTCAATTATAATGTACTTAGGAGAAGGAAAGAGGTTCATTACAAAAGAAGTGGGAGTAAAATTGGGTATGGGTATCTATGAATATATAAAATAAATAGATTTTAATTACTCAATAAAATTATCCTATGAAACACTTTTTTCACATGTTGGTCTCCTTAGAAATCAATCATGCAAAGAACTTGGTCTCAAAACACTTACCCTACAAAGACACAATTTTCACATATCGACTTCCTTAAAGATCTCCAATACAAAGAATTTGGTATTGGCCTTATATTTGTAAGGGCCTTATAAATGCATTGGTTTTAGAGGATTGGTTAGTTAAATCTAGTGAAGTAAAGGTTAGAATTGTGTCTTTGTCTCTGTATTGTGTTATTTATTATAATATTTATTTATTATTTCACAATGCCCCCTTCCTCAATTTAAAGAGTAATGGGATTAAGTACCTTTCTGAATTTGATTTAATTGAAAGGTTATTAAATACATGATGACAAAATGTTTCTTATAAAGCACCGAGATAAACTACTTTTGGTATGGAGAAGTTTAATAGGATAAATCCATTGGGTAATACTATGGTTCTTCACTAAGTGGGAGGATCAAAGAAAATATAGTGAAGAAATGATTTGAAAAAAAAAACACTTCTCGTACAACATTGAGCAAAGAAAATATAGTGAAGAAATGATTTGAAATAAAAAACATTTTTCTTATGATCATTGAGGAAAGAAAATATAGTGAAGAAATGATTTGAAAAAAAAAACATTTCTCTTATGATCATTGAGGAAAGGGTTGAATTTGACTTATTCCATTTGGATTGTTTTAGTACAATGGATCTTTGAACTCATCATCGCATAGTTTGAAACCTTTCACTTATTATTCATATATTTTCTATTTGTTATATTAATCTACTATTATTTTTTATGATGACTGAAGTATTTATTTAAAACACCCTAACTTAAAATCTTTGATGCAGTTAAAACCAAGAAACCATATAATGTGTCCAACTACTAAATCTTTCATTCTTATAATAACTACTTAAATCAAATGCATGCTTACCCTCTAAATCTTTCATTCTTATAATAACTACTTAAATCAAATGCATGCTTACCCTCATTTATTGATAACTCCTTTCCCATGGCTAGGATAACTTGGCTCTCTTATCCAAATATGTTAAATGTACAAGGATGTGGATGTTGATAGATTCAAGAAATTTGGCTCTCATCCCAATACCATTCCCATGGGAAGAATAAGGATATGGACACTGCCAAATATTAGGTTCAATAATTCTAGGAGGAGAGAAGAGATAGCAATGGTGGATTGATTAGCTCATTGAGATTTTATTAGTCCAAGTGGGATGTATTTTATTGTTGCAAGTTGGATTTTGGATCATCATTTAAGATTTTGGCAATATATTGAACAAAGTGACATGGGCTCGCTAATTTATTTGTTGCATTCCAAAAAGTAGACATGTGAAATACTGTTATATATTTTCCTAATTAACAAATGACAAAATTGGATTGGATAGTGTAGTATGTTCAATGTTAACATTGACTCGAATCAATAATGAAACGAAAATGACCACGTGATCTAAAAGGACCATAAATAGTGAATCGTATTTGTGTTTAATGACATTTTTTCAAATCGATGGGAATCCAAAAGATTGCATTTAGCTTTAACTTTTCGACAATAATAAGGGTCTCTCCTATACTCCAAAAGCATTTAATGGAAACTGTGTTTGATTCCCAACTTCTTAATAGCTTTCCCGCCTTATGGAAATCATCCACTATGTAAATTTAAGAGTTTAAAGGCATTCAAGATTTTAAAAACATTGAAAAGGGATCCAATTTCAAACCATTAAAGATTTATTTCTAATGCTCGTCGTTTCACATTTGTGCTTCTACGGTTGTCTTCATGTTCAAATTCTAAACCCATATAGCAAGCTATCTTTATTTTCACATATCATTATTTTCATTTTATCTTTATTTAACCATGGTTTGTCTATGATCTCAAAGCTTAATGTATTAATCTTGGAAGACCTCTCAATCATTTTTTTAGCTTGCAATCCTATCCTTATTAGTTGAACATTTAGGTTATTGGCACAATCCCATTTGCTTCAATTTCTTGGCATTCAATAGAGTAAAGTGCCAAGTTTAAGTATATAGATTCGATCCTCTTGAAAATGGATTGCAAGTTTTTTTCTTTTGTGATGTTGATCTTGTACATATTTGTCCCTAGGTGTAATTCTACACAAAATGCAAGGCTTGTTAAGAGCATTGATGTAGTACATATTGGTGCTCTGGTTGCATATGATTCCACCATTGGGAAAGTTAATGGGACTCTGCTAGTGCTCACCATGATGGGGACACCAATTGCTCTTCCTTCCTTGGCACAACTACAGGTATGCAATGATTCCATGACCAAGTCCCCTTTCTTTTTGTGGTTGTCATATCTGTTATCCCTTTTTTAAATGCTAACTTGGCTTTGATGGTGTGGAGATTTCCTAATTTGTGGTTGAAATTATTGGAACTTCACTCATCATAAGCAAATATGTCCCCTACTTGTTTTTATGTTCTTTTTTGGAACTTTGTTGAGACCCTAAACAACAAACAAAGAAGCAAGCCACAACATTTGAACGCCAAATATTGATTTCTTCATTGTTAGGGCTAGTTTTTCTTTGAATTTAGCTTTTGTAAAAGAAAATACAAAGGCCAACTCAGCAACCTAAATCATTTTGTCATTTTTTAAGCTTTGTTTTTGTTGTCTATGTGTTTGGAGACATTTACATCATTTCCAATTTTCTATTTTTTTCTTGGAAGAAATGTTTCTTATATCATTAACGCACAAAGAAAAGATACATTATATAGTGTTATGTAATAAAAGCTACAGTACCTCCCATGGTAGAGGAATTGCTACCTTGAATGCTCTAAGAGAGCTAGAGCTCTATATGTCTTATGTTCTTCATAGTCATGTAATGAATGGATTTTCTTCCACAATTTCCAAAACCATTTAGTGAATGGTTATCATGTTAGCTTATTTGCATGCCACTGAGGAAAGGCCATTGTCACCTCACCACCCCTCCTTCACTTTAGGCCAGCTCTCCCCCAGTTCAAGGAGGTTCCCCTAGATTAAGATTGCTAGGACTTACGACTAGGAAGCTCAAGATGATGTGGAGAGTGAATTCCAGGCAAAATGATTTTGGGTAGCTTTAGAGTATAAACGAAAGTAGTTGGAAGTCTAGAGAACAGTGTTCATTGGGAAATGGAGTGAATGAAATGTCAGTTTCAATGGAGGACAAATAACCAAGATAACGTAAGGATTGACCCTAGGGACATGTACCCTGACAATCCTTTATGTTGTCCTATGTTTTCTTTGATTTCTAGCACAAGATCAACGAGTTAGGGGGATAAACCTTCTTAATCCCTAGGCCAAGTCTTAAAGGATTCAACAGGTTTACGATGAATGAAGTAAGGGAAGGGGATAAACAATCTTAATCCTTCGAGGGTTTTTCTAGCAAATCACAGTAACATGCAATTAAAGGCAATTCACCAAGATAAACCATGAAAAATGCTTGAACTTGCAATAGATTACTTACTAAACCAAGTTGTCTACATGAAAAAACCCAACATAGAAAATCCATCAAAGACAAGAAAAGCATCCACAAATGATCTCACCAACAGAAATTTGTAATTCCCCATCCAAAGAACCAATCCAAGACAAAATGCTCCAAAATTTTCAAAAATTTCGGACCTCCTAAGGGATTTCTCCCTCAAGTTGTGATGTTCAAAATGAGAGAAATGCCTCTCTATTTATAGGGGAAAGGCTCAACTTCCTCTTACATTAAAATAATATTTTCTAAGTTAAAATCCCCTAAACTAAGAGGTAAAAGGCTCTCTTCATCAAATAATTAATCAAAATAATACAAAATTTTGTGCTTCCATGCCACATGTACAAAATTGGAGGGCAAAAGGCCCTAAAAAGTGACCCATTTCACCAAAATGAGGAGAATAAGGGGTGTTGGTGCAGCATCCAGCCTCCAAAGGCATCCCTTCAATATTGTACTCTTCCACAAGTAATACCACCAAGCCTGCCATCATCCATCTTCCAAACTTCAACCTCCTCAAATGATGGGTTTATTTGTAAAGAAACACCCCAAGTCTTTTCAAAAGTAGGGTCAACACGACCACTCATATTTTGAGACCCATAAGGTCGGCTCCAAACTTCTTGTATAGGTCATCTCCAACATTAATATAAATTGTAAGTTTAATTATAGGTCGGCCCTAGATGCAAATGGGCAATTTTTTTAGGTCAGCTCACCCATTTTTATCATAATTTCACTCTAGCGCTCATGTGTGTGTGTAACCTCGTTTCTCATCAATTAAATTAAAATCGAAGCGCTTCTCCCTAACAGAGATCTGAAATAGGTTATAATATGTTGTTTTCACTCAGGAAAAGTGTGCAACATGTTGCATGTCTACAGGTGTGGAGTGACCAACTCTGCTCCCTCCTCTAAACTATGACAAGCTAAATAATGCACTAAAGAGCTGCAAAATAGTCAGGTTGTCTCTATTATTTCCACGACATGTTTTGGATGTTTTACTACCACAGGTGTTCAAGAATTTTTGTGGGGCTAGGTATGGTATCCAATTCATAATGACTACTTGATGTGCACACTGTGTTGCTTGGAAGTGCCCAAGACACCCTTTGAGCAATATTGTTGATTGCTCTCCTCCTCCCCTGCAAGAAACGCATATGTGTCTCTCATATGAGACACGACTTATCCTTTTCCCTTACTCACTCCCCGAGAAACTTTTGGTGCCTCCCCCGTCGCTCTGCCCTCCCATCCGACCTAGACCCTAGCTCCATGTTTTCCCACATCTCCACTTCTATGATATTCTTGGATAGGCCCATATTCAAGCTACCTCTCCACCCTCTTCATGCTCTTTATTCTCAAACAAAGACATCAAAGAGGTCATTTGGGTGATGAACAACAGCAACGCAACAGATGAGGAAGGTTTTCAGGCAGAGTTCTTTAAGCACGGTCTTCGTGCTTTGGTTTCTCACTTGGTTGATCTCTTCAACCATGTGGTTCACACCGGTTTTCCTCCGGCTTGGTCACACCACATCATTTATCCGATACACAAATCGAGCCCCAGTTCGGATCCCAACAATTACAGAACGATCATGGTGGGCCATACTTTCTCAAAGCTCTATGTTAAGGCTCTCCATAGGAAGCTCTCTAGTGAGTTGGAGCGTGGACACCTCAGAGCTAGGGGTCAAGCAGGATTCTGACCCGCTCATGAGACCATTGATCACATATTTACCCTTTGAGCCATCATTGAGGAGGCAGACATTGATCTTCGAAAGTCTATTGTTGTTATGTAGATTTTTGGAAGGCTTTTGACTCCATCTCGAGAGAAGCCCTATTCCAGAGGCTCGGAGACATTGGCATCTCTCGTACCCTATTGATTGCCATCATGCACCTCTATCAATCAATTCTTGGTCATCTCCGCACAGATTCCATCAGCAATACCAGCGGAGTCAAACAGGGTTGCCACCTGTCCCCCACATTATTTGGGATTTATATTGATGAGTCAAAGGCATTTCTCCACGAGGACAGTGACGAGTATCTCCTCCACCAAGTTTCGATATCCATCTTGCTTTTTTCCAATGATGTGGTCCTCCTAGCCTCTACTCCAAAGGGATTACAAAGACGTTGGATGCCCTAGCTCTCTTCTGCGATCTTCAATAATTAACAATCAACCTAGGTAAAAAAAAGTTATAATCTTCAACGAGTCAAAAAAGTACGTAGACCTTCATTTCTTCTTCAAAGGGGAGGAGATCAAGATCACCAACGCCTACACGTAGTTGGGAGTATGATTTACAGGACCCCGTTTCAATTTGCGACCGACCCTCCAGCGTTGGATTGCTAAGGGATATGGGTCTTTATCCCTTCTCGAGAGACAGTGTTTGTACCACCATTTTTAGGACATCTCATCCAAGATGTCTCTCATGGACTCCCTTATCCGACCCACTGTTCTCTATGGCTCAGAGATTTGGGGGCCTTCCTTACTAGAGTCCGATTGGGCCTCAGTGTAGAGAGTCTAGACCCTTCTCCGATGCATCATTAGATGCAAGCAATCAATGCCTCATCACATCATCCTAGCCGAGTTTGGGGCTCAGCCCTTCCGACTTGAGATAGTGTTCAGACTGGTCTCTTTTCAGCATCGCATCCAGGGCTTAGCTAACTCGGCAAAGGGTCGAGACTGATACCCGTACTTGGCTTATTGCTCTTTTGAAACCATTGCCCTCTCTAGCCCGTTAGAACGGGCTCGAGGTTGGTTCCCAAGGGTGTCAAATCTTTTAGAGTCTATAGGCATTCAAATTGATCACCTCCCTCGGCTTCAATATTCCTTGGATGCACCTGGCCATCTCTTACCGACCAAACAGGTGTTGAACAAAAACATCAGAGAAGACATTTATAAGCAGTTTATCCAGATCACTGGGGTTAAACCCCCTGATGGGTTACGTCCAGAGATGGTTTTTTACATTGAGCGTTTCTTGGAGCTTAGGGATAGCTTCATCATTCGACCATAGTATACATTTCCCCACTGGGTACTCCTCTAGGCCAGTTCAGAGTGGGCTCTCATAGACTTCGGGTAGAGACAGACCACCAAATCAACCGACAAGACAGGGTTTGTCAACTATGCCAGCGACAAGAGGCAGAGACTGAGGAGCACTTCATCTTCCGTTGTCCCATTTATTATGAGATCATGGGGCGGTTTCATTGCTTATTCAGGGGGAGTCAGACCCTCGCGGGCTTCTTCAGGTATATGGATCAACGGTGCTTAGCCTTATACATACATGAGGCCCTTAGGTTATGAGCCCATACTCTTCAACCTCCTACGAGACTAGACCCTACTCGACGGATCACCTCCTCCTTCATTGTGCTACCCTTGAGAAGGGGCACTAAGTGATAGACCGACACCAGTGCAGCCCCAAACTCCAAATCAATGCGGACTCGTGGGACCTTTCCTCATCCCACTAGATTTCAGCAGCATGACCAGCCCAGAACCCTTCACAGGAAACGGATCTGATCCCCCAAATCTCATCGGTGCACTACCTCTACTAGTGAGCAGCGCAGCGGACGATCCAAGCACCCCACCAAGTCCTCCTCGGGACACTCAACTATACTCCGCTTTCTTCATTCGGCCTCGAATGGTAGGAGAGATAGGTTCATTCCAAGACAAACCTACTTCCTTTCTTTTGGTTCCTCTTGTCCATAGATCTTCTCCTACGCATCTCATCGTCAGAGCAGGTCTTTGAGCTCGGGGTCAAGGATTATTCATGCCTCGGAGTAGATCTCACCATCTACTACTCTACCTTATTGCACTTCACTTTCTGCATCTCACATTTTTTAGGAAACCTATTGGTACTCCTGCACTGTATTGACATCATTGAAATCAACAGTGCCTTTGACCTACTTTTGTGGTCATTAGTCGAACATTAATAAAATTATCTTATCTTATCTGTCACACATCTCCCTTGACAGTACCTTCTGGCATGTTTCCAACGATTTGGGGCCTGCTTTATGAAGATATTTTAGTCAGTTTGCAACCAAAGGATGCTCAAGGACTATGACAACCTGGGCCTCTTCTTCATGATCACCCTTTTTCACCAGAATTCATTGTAATTTCCAACTACATCAAGACCATTGTCCATAGTTTCCCAATCGAAGACTTCCACAGGGTACAAGGATGGCATACTGGCAGCAACCTCAAAAAGTTTTGTGGTATGTGCAAGACAGCTTTCAAACCTGCTGGAATGCCTATCCTCAAATCTACATATGAAAATGTTGCTCTAACCCTGGATAAACCATGCCTTGACTGTCTTACTGTATGAACAAACTGGTTCCTTGTTGAGATATGTTCAAAACCTATAAATTCCCTGCGGCTGAAAATAGTCCTGAAATCAAACATTAGCGTCTCCCTTCTTCAGATCCAATACATGAGTACGTGTGTTCATCATGCATGAAAAGCTCCTGTAGGCCTGGTTGACTCCAACCTGTCAATGATCCATAAGGACTTCAATGCCTTCAGATGACATGAGTCTGCAACTTTGCCCTTGGATCCCCCTGTGTCAATCAAGGCAATCTGATTGTCGAGGACTTGTGTCACACATATTGACAGCAGTCCTTGTCACAGGAAATAATACTGCAAAGGAGTTTCTAGAGTGTCTCTATTTACATGTATACCAAGTGGAAATTTCATAAAGCTTTAAAACCCAAATTGAGTGCTTTTCAATACCAAGGAGTGAATGTTGAAAAATAGCAAAATCAATAAAAATGATACTTGTGCAAATTCATATTTTCCAGGTAGTGGTGAACTCAATAAAACAGAAACATGGATTTTGTTCTTCTCCATCTAGAATACATTAGGTCTACATGTTCTATATGTAAATTTGGGGTAATTTGATGGGACTTGTGTGGATTTTCTCAGAGCCCTCCCTCGCTGGTTTGTGGTCCCTACGAAATGACCAAATTTGATGAATTTATGATGGAAGAGGAATTTGGAGTAGAGAATTGAAATTCAGGTAATTGGGTTTTGCCAAGGAAATTGCTATCACTTGGCATATGTGATTTGTTTCCAACACGAAAATTTGATTTCATTATATTCATTTTACATAGGCCTACTTGGCAATTTGCAATTATGCCAAAAATGACCAATTTTAGTGAAATCTATGATGGCTAGGATTTTGGGAGAAAACTTGAAAATAGAACACATGGGTTTTGTGAGAAATTAAATATTCATCAACCTAGCATAGTTGCTTTGTCTCCAACATCAAATTTCATGGACTTGCGTGCATTTTACAAAACTGGGCACGAAATTTTCCAAGATTTGGAAAAAGACCGAAAATCTCTGAAGTGCCATTTTAGCCGGCTTGTTTCTCTCATCTGGAAGTTATGTCAAAGTTTTGGATTTCCTAAGGTGATTCAAGTTATGGATTTCCTAAGGTAATCTCCATATGAAAGACTCTAAGTTTCCATATTTTTGTCTTCACTGGGTGTTGATTTAATAGGAGACAAATCATTAAGAGGCCATTGAATCTTATTATTCAAGTCACCGATAAGTTAATGTGACTTACATTATATAATAATATGACCATCAGCCTAAAGGCTAACATTATATTATTATGTAAATAACTAAAAACTAAATTTTAGCACTAAAAGGCGACTTATGTATAAGAAACTACCAAGTAACAACAATAAAACATTTTTCGGAATATCCGTACCAGAAATTGTTGGGAAATGATTTCAGAGAGCTTCTTGGAGATTTCACTATTCATACCGATTTCCCTACTGGAAACAATCTTGATATCGAAATGGGGGGCTAGGGTCCAAGTTTTAGTAGAATGGTTCCTAGAGTTTTGCAGAAGCACTTGCATTAGCAGTGTTAGGAATAGGATTTTTTTCCCTTCCTATTTTTTATTGGAAAGTACACGTTCTTGTCTTAAGGTAAATTAGGTTTGTGAATTCAGTCGCTTTGTTGAGGAGATAGATTTGACTCAGCTATATGACAAGAAAAATGACTCGTAATAACATCTTCTTAGGCACAACAAAACATGGACCTTCATGTCATGCTCCACACGACCTACTGAACATGGAATAGCTGCAGACTTGTAATTTGAGTTCACCTTCAATTGAACAAAGGTCTAAAACTGTACCTTTGCAAAGTGATTCAAGTCCTTCGATAGAAGGTCCCCATGGCAGTAACACTACAAAATAAGGTGTAATTAGAAGGATTGAATACCAATATAGGGGGGACTGAGACATTGTTTAATATTCTCTTCCAACACCATGCTAAGCTCAAAATTCCACTGAAATAAAAATATAATACAGTTAATCCTATTGGGCATAGCCCAGTGGGTTAACTCGAGTGGATGAGTGTTGTGGTCATAAAGAAAGAGGTTTCGGGGTCAAGTCCCTGGCCAGATATATTGTAGATATTGTTGGGCCTCACTCGATGTCCCCATTGGGTTAGGCCCTGTAATCAGGGTCGACGGTTTACCCCATTTACCATCCATGGATCATGGGGAAGTACACGGAGGTTTTTCTGTCACGGTTTCCTTGTAAAAAAATCCTGTTGGGCATAATCATGTAGTCGTTCAAGCTTATTCACCGAACAACACTTCATTGTATTCTGCCCCAAAAGTTGTATGCACTCACTCAACGTTAACTATATATAGCTACTAAAAATAGACCAGGGATGTGAGGAGAAGATAGTGTTTTTCATTCCTTACCTTAAAGCAATCTTCAATCCGAATAAGTCTTCGCTATTTTCCGTCAATCTACCAATTCAAATTGCCTTTGTCCTTCCACATTCTAGTCATATCTTGTGTGCACAATTCAGAGCCTTCATGAGTGTACCCTTTTCTTGGTTTATACTGACAATTACACCTCAGGCTACAGATGGTTTATGTTTGGAGCTACACTTCTACTTATGGGTCTGACAATTAGCTATTGTCAAGTACGCGCTAATAGTCCAGTATTTGTAGTAGTAGTTGCTATCAAACACGGGATTATGATCTATGCTTTTGAACTTGCATGTGAGGGATCTTTTCCTGCATTTGTTGTCCCTATAGTTGGTATCTAGTTGGTATCTTGGTAGAGAAGGATTATGATTATGATACGAAGTCTACTATTCAATAATATGGTTCATTTAAGGAAGCATTTGCTTCGTGAAGGCGATTTTATTGGAATGGGATTTTTTTCTTTCTAGCTAAATTTACTGGTAGAGAAGGTTTACAATTTGATACAAAGTCTACTATTCCATAATATGGCTCATTTAAGGAAGCATTTGCTTTGTCAAGAGGAATTTATCGGAATGGGATTTTATTTCTTTCTAGCCAAATTTGCTAAATGATTGCTCTTGGAAACATAAATGAACTTTTGAAGAATCTATTTGATATCATGTCTCATTCTCCCTTTACCCAAACTCTCACAATGTATTATAGACCAGCAGCTACCTTCCCTATACATTATGTAAAATACCAGGAAAAATGTACAGGGAAGAGTCTTTCTAACATTTTCTTAAGTGATACTTGAAAAGGACAATGGAATTCATTTTTGCAAATGAACATTCGTAGTAATACATAAGGGGAATATCTAGATTTGTGAAACGTATCTAATTATGTTGCCAATCTAGTTGAAGCATACAAATCTGTTGCTTACAACTTGGAAGGTAGTGGCATTTGAGGGGGCGGCCTTTGTCCAATTTAGGGCCTGTGTAATTTGTCTAGAAATGATATGATTCAAACATTGAACTAGCATTATTTAGTGTTGTGTGTGTAAAAGGGATGCAACTTCTCTAGTTATTTTGGCTCTAGTTCACTTACCTTTTTCTAGAGCCAATAAATTAAAACACAGGCATAACACTAAACATGGTGATTAAGTTGGGTTTTACACCTTGGACTTGCATTTCATTGAAGAATGTCAAGGCTTCACAGGGGTGAACATTTTCTAGAGCTAATAAATCAGTACACACAGGCAAAACATTAAACATAATGATTGAATTGAGTTTTACAATTTCATTGAAGAACCCCATGGATTCATGGGGGTGGCCATTCTTATTGCATAACCATGGATCTTACCTTGTTGATGTAAGTTAGGCTCCATGGGGGTGGCCATTCTTATTGCATAACCATGGATCTTACCTTGTTGATGTAAGTTAGGTTTTTCTCAATGTAGTTCTTTTGAGTACCTTAGTAACTAACCTAACTACAACAAATATTTAAGATATTAATGTATAATTGCGTAAATCTATATTTGTGCTAATGAAAAGAGAATAAGAAGTTGAGCCACCTACTCTAATTCTTTGTTCTCTAAGTGTGAATTTATTTTTCTTACACGTTAATTTCTAACAAAAACAAAAAATTATGCCTATTTTATATAACTGCAAAGAGCTATATGTGTAAATGTTTCAATTTCAAATAGATACTAAACTCGAGGTTGGTTTTGAGGTGCTCTAGGAGATGCTCAATTAAAAATTGCAAATTGTGAGTAGCATTGAGAAAAGAAACATTATAGTCGGAAACCATGCATGCATGCCAAGCTTGATCCCCTGTCACCTTTGGAATAAGACATGACAGATGGAACAATTCCTCACAAAAATCACCATGGGTAGATATTATCATCCTACAAAACTAAAGAATGAGATTAAAACCCATGTTCTTCAATTTGTTGTCAAGGGCATGCCACTTCTATGACTCTTTCTTTCAACACGATTTTCTCCTCGGTGTAGTTTTCTAACTCTCTTTTGTTTCTTTGCATTGCTATCATAAGATGCCTTCTTAACAGCTTACTAAAAAACAAAGATGTATATCCCTAGATGAATATTTCATTCCAGGTTAATGTGATTATGACTATCTACATTCTAAAGTAAGGCAGATGCAACAAGCAAGAAGTGGAGAATTATTTTTATCACCACTCTAACAACAAAATATGTAAAACAAGTAAAAAAGCAACAGCTTAGGCATGAGACAAAAGAAAACTGACCTGAACAACACTGCCAAAAGACTTTCTCCAACTATAAGTAGAAGACACGGGCATAATGGCAACATACATTACAACTCTGTCAACAGTACAGATGCCAAAACGAATGCAACCAATGCCACAACCTTCACTCTTTATGAAATAATAAAACCTCATCAAATTTGGTGTCAAATTTGGTGATTTTGAGACCCTATAAAAGCTGCCCAATTCAGCAGGAGACTTGAGAAGACCCCATCGATTCCTCGACTAGTTGTGCCCTAACATTTTGAGGTTTTTTGGTACTAATCACAGATTGGGTAGTTGAATTTCTACTCGACTCAATGCAAAATTTTCTGTAAAATGGGAATTATGCTTCCCATTCTGCCTATGGATCTCAAGAAAATATCTTTCCTATTCTGAAGGACAATATGGGTAACAATATCTTGCAACTGAGATAAAATCCTACTTATCAATAAGACAGAGGTTTGTTCTAGAGCTAATAAATTAGCAGAGAGGCTGACCACAAAAATGGTGATTGAGTTGGGTTTTCACTCTTGACTTATATTTATGACAAGGCTTAAAGGCAATGCCCACTTATAGAAGCTAAAAAAACATACCTAGAAAGAATATTGGCTTGAATTACATACCAGCATAGACCCATCTTAACTCCGGTTCTACGAAGGGCCGAGAGGGACCAAATCTCTTGAGGTTTACTTTAATTTGAATATATATGTGTGTGTGTGTGTGTGTTTCATTTCGCAATGAGGTTAAAGCTGACGTATACAATTTTCATTTACTTAATTTTTTTTATTATTATTTAAGGGTGACACGTGTCATCTCTGTAGATTTTTAATGACAAAAATCAGCAAATGAAATTTCTATCAAACACTTAACAACCTAGAGATAAATGTCTTCATAAACTTCGTAAATGCTATAAACCCACATTCAGAAATTACCATAAGCAGAAATACACATTGCTAAGCAAAATAGCAGCAGAAATAACACAGTGGACAGCAACCCATAACACTTAGAAATTTAGGCAAATGCCAAGAAAAACCCCAATGTGGGGAAACCCAATGAGAGAGAGAGAGAGAGAGAGATTATTCAGCTTCAGGGAAGTACAAAACAGCAGCACATACACATTTCCAGCAAGGGAAAATACCTCACAACACCAAAACTGTCCCACCAAATTCTGTCTTGTTTTCCGTGCCAAGTCCATACTGCTATATGGTCTCTTCTATACCTCGTTTTCCATGCCAACAGTCAGCTGTACAAACTGTTCTGTACAGCCCAGAAACAACGAACAAAAATCTGAAATCTGCCTCGAAAACCGTGCCTGAATCTGCCTAGATTTCCATGCCAAATCCATACTGATGTACGAATTGTGTAGATCCGTATAGTACGGCCTCCCACAGAACAAAAATAAATCAGCCCAAAATCACAAAAAAAAAAATCTTGGGATTTGTGCCGTAGCTCCTTGGAAAATGTGCCCTATTCGCTTCTCACTTTCCTCTCAAGCGTACTCAAAAAATCTCTTGCTCCTCTCGTCTTCTCGATGTCTCTTGCACACTACCCAATGCATTCTTTAATAAATCTAAAAATGACATTTTCCCTCCAAAGTGTCTTTTCACCTTCCCCAACCCTAAATCCAAAGGTCAAGATTAGATCTTGCCTTTTTCAAGATCAAGGGTCATGATCCATTCCCTCCAAAATGAATCACTTGAAATATTAAAGTGATTTCACTTTATTACATAAGTGCTTGATGAAAATAAAGTCACTTTAAAATTAGAAGGTAAAGTCACTTTAAAATTAGAAGGTACACTTTATTAAAAAGTCACTTTAATAAAAGAACCACTTAAAACAACTTTATAAAAACCTATTACAAAGTTAAGTCCATGGTAGTGTAAACATGAGGTAACATCCACATACAAGACGAAACATGCGAGTACATGGGATGGAATCCTAGTGTTTTTGCATAAGGCATGTAGTGATTGTGTGGCCATTTAAACATCATTAAGGTGCAAGGAGTTTAATCCATAATAGAGAAGAATTGGAATGGACTATAGATGGAACAAGACCGTATAAAATCTGCAGCAACAACAACTACAAGATGTTACAGTAATAAAACATCATTGTTTCTTCAAAGGTAGCTTATAACTGCAAATCCAATTGAAACCCGTTTGTTTTTAAAACCATCTTTCTCATATTATTTATGTCGCCCGCCTTCCAGACTAAGACTAAGCAAATATTGTATTCATCCTCATATGCAATTAGAGGGACCAGACATAGATCCTGCACGACGAGGAAAAATGAATATCTAAACTGTAGTAAGACAATTTTTCATAACAGAAATCATCATAACCCCAAGCCCTACTTATAAACATTCGGTGATCTTGAAAGAATGGCAAATTAAGAGAAAGGGACTCCTGACTGTACCTTAGGCCAAAGGCATGAGAAAATTACGATCTCCCCTCTTACAAAATTCTTCCGGAAGAATGTATTAACACGAATACAATCTCCCCCACTAAGCACGAATAGAAGAATTAGAAGGTTTAATGTTAAGAGTTGGGAATTTTGCATCTCAATGCATCCAGATTCAATTTTCCCCCGAAATAGTACAAGGAATTCTATATGTAAAATCCCAAATTTTGTTTACCGGAGGGATATATATATATATTGGTTTATTACAATAATTATCTAATTAACTGTCACAATATAGCCAAATGTCAAATTGATATATGAGACCCATTTATTTGTGGGACAATAGACCCTCTTCACATAGCCATTTGATTGCTTACTAAATGGAGGTGTATGAGTAATGCCTCACAAACCTTCATGGATAGTATCATTTCATTGAGGTCAAACATTCTAATTCAGAGGGAGATAGGACATGTACACCTCCATTTACATTTTTCTAACATAAGAAAAAATTAAAATAAACTCCCAAAAGAGTATTAATAGTAAAAACTTAATGAATGGATTAATAGCACAAGGCCATCTCATAACCATTCAAAATGATCTCACACAAAGTGAGAGACTGAGATGGTGCCTAAAATACATACTCCCCTACTGTTTAGATTCACTGTTGGAATGGCATCCAAAACACGCAAGACATGCAGCAATTATCTTGGCAGACAGTGTGGTTGTTTTTAAGGAGGCAGCTAACCAAGGTAGAGGATTTGAAACAATATCAATATTATTTATGTCGCCCGCCTTCCAGACTAAGACTAAGCAAATATTGTATTCATCCTCATATGCAATTAGAGAGACCAGATATAGATCCTGCACGACGAGGGAAAATGAATATCTAAACTGTAGTAAGACAATTTTTCATAACAGAAATCATCATAACCCCAAGTCCTACTTATAAACATTCAGTGATCTTGAAAGAATGGCCAATTAAGAGAAAGAGACGCCTGACTGTACCTTAGGCCAAAGGCATGAGAAAATTACGATCTCCCCCTCTTACAAAATACTTCCGGAAGAATGTATTAACACGAATACAATCTCCCCCGCTAAGCACGAATAGAAGAATTAGGAGGTTTAATGTCAAGAGTTGGGAATTTTGCATCTCAATGCATCCAGATTCAATTTTCCCCCGAAATAGTACAAGGAATTCTATATGTAAAATCCCAAATTTTGTTTACCTGAGTGAAATATATATATAATAATCTAATTAACTGTCACAATATAGCTAAATGTCAAATTGATATATGAGACCCCTTTATTTGTGGGACAATAGACCCTCTCCACATAGCCATTTGATTGCTTACTAAATGGAGGTGTATGAGTAATGCATCACAAACCCACCCTCATGGATAGTATCATTTTATTTAGGTCAGACATTCTAATTCAGAGGGAGATAGGGCATGTACACCTCCATTTACATTTTTCTAACAGAAGAAAAAAATAAAATAAACTCCCAAAAGAGTATTAATAGTAAAAACTTAATGAATGGATTAATAGCACAAGGCCATCTCATACCCATTCACAATGATCTCACACAAAGTGAGACTGCGATGGTGCCTAAAATTCATATTCCCCTACTGTTTAGATTCACTGGGAGAATGGCATCCAAAACACGCAAGACATGCAGCAATTATCTTGGCAGACAGAGTCGTTGTTTTTAAGGAGGCAGCTAACCAAGGTGGAGGATTTGAAACAATATCAATATGTTTCAATTTCGTTCAAGGGCAAAGCAGCTCCAAGCATTTGAAAAGCTCAAGATGGATGTGGGGAATGGTATGAAAATCAGTCGTGTTTTCCTAGAGGCAAGTGTAGAGAACTATGAAGAAAAATTGAATGAAAAGAGCCGAATTCCGAAGTGGAACATCCAAAGACAGCTATAGAGATGAATTGAAGGATAAAGATCTTGGCATGGGCAGCAACAGCAATGAAAAATATAGGACCAGCAGCAAACAAATAACGGATCCAGCAAGGTTAAAACTTAAAAGCATCTTGTTTAGAGTAGAGATTACTGGACATTTTGGTCCGTTAAGTTCTATGGAAGCCCCCCTAGTTTTGGAAGTCAGGTCTGGTGGCTCACCAATGAAGTCAGTAAAGCCGAGCAGTTCCCCCACATTGTCAATCAATTGCACCTCAACTCAAAGCTGAACATAATTATCCAGAAGGACTATGTAATCTCGTATGGTAATTACCTCCAGGTAATGCCTAGGCGAGAAAGGCATGTAACATATGTAAACAATTAATGAATTTGCTTTTGTTTCTGTTGAATAAAAATGTTACCCAATCTGCTGCAAAAAATGTAGCTCAATTGTTGAACTTTTACCTTATAAAGTCAGTTGTCAAGGAAGAAACTGGAGATGAGCATTATAATACATATACAATATGTTGAGCTACATAGTTTGAACCAGCATTGCATGATACCATCTAATTAGTATATCCATGATACCATCTAATTATTATCTCCTCCCAAAGCTATGTAAAATGAAGGACAGAAAATTTAGCAGATCCAATCATGTAAATTTTATAATAATACAAAGCATTTCCATCCTCAAATATCTCAATATCACATTTGAATAAAACATAAACAGTGAGGTATTTCAATTTTAATCCTGTGACAATATATTCAGAAAATACAAATTGGCATTGTCCATATTCATTTCTACTGCACAGTGCCATCCTGTAAGTCTTCTACCAAAACATAAAGGGTATCTCTGTTGATGAAATTGACAAATAGAAATATCTATGTTGCCTGAAAGGTTTGATTACTTGTAAAAGTCAAAGTCTGTGTCTGGTTTCTTAACATTGGCTCTGTAACCCTTTTCAAAATCCTTTGGGAGAATAACATAGCGGTTTTTCCGCACTGCATGCATACCAGCTTCTTGACAAATTGCTGTTATCTGCAGCAAGAATAGACATAGCATACATAAATCCTGTAAATCTTAAACTCATTATAAGTAACTTAAAATTTCCAAACATCTGCGGCACCAATTTTGTAGGGCTGAGAAATTTTAAACTGCTAATTAGCTTGATGGTTAAGTGACACTTGCCTCTGCAGCACTAATTTTATCAGGTCGAGATACATAATCTTCAAGGTCTACCTCGTCACTGAGGTTCATTTTTGCTGTGCAAACCTGACACACAATATGCCAAAATAATTACTAGCCTTGTGATAAGTGTGTCACCCGTGCAGCTGTAATAGTGAGGGGCAAGAATAACCTAGAAGATGATTAAGAAAGACAAATAGAATATCTACAACTTATATAATTATATTACAGTATTGCATCTCATCAAATATACAAAAAAACAGTGAAGGTTGAAGTTGCCTGAATAAACATTTGCATGACAATCTACAACCATTAGAGAGTGCACATTCCACTGCCCAATGAACTACCTGGAAAACAAGGCGTTTCTGCCTCCTATCAGGCAGAGGGAACTCAATTTTCCTATCAAGTCTTCCAGGGCGCAGAAGTGCGGGATCCAGTGTATCTGCTCTATTGGTTGCCATGATCACCTTTACATTCACAGTCTGATCAAAGCCATCCATCTGCACTGGCACCAGGCATTGATGTCATATTAAAAATAAAGAACAGTAATTAACATTGTTGACAATGACAATTTAACCATCACATGAAATCCAACAACATTTAGGTCCACCTGATTTAAGAGCTCCATCAAGATCCTCTGAACTTCCCTATCAGCTCCAGTTTGAGCATCAAACCGTGCTGTTGCAATTGCATCCACCTCATCAATGAAAATTATAGCAGGTGCATTCTCTTTAGCAAGGCGAAAGACATCACGAACCATCCTTGGCCCCTGGCATGAAGCAAGAAACAAATCAATACCACTAGGAACAAAAAGATAAGAAGCCCATTTTTTGGCCACAACCCCAATAAACATGATCGTGTACAACAGCAGGTGAGAAAACCACATTTAGAAAGACAACCTTTCAAGTGACATACACTTATGGAATTTACACAATCACAAACATTACCACTATAATAAGCATTGTTCTGACTGCTTATACAAAGTATCACACAAAATCCAAACGTTATTTACTACAAAAAATCCATGAGCAAGTGCCTCTATTTCTACATTTCACAGATTTTGAGAATCAAATATAAATAGTTCTATAATGCATATCAAAAACAAGTTTTTAAATTATACCAAAGCTAGATGAAAGCATTATTGTTGTATTCCTTCTTAGGGTTTTAACTTTTAAACTAGCAAAATTTTGATGCCCTTTAGTCCTTTCTTTTCCCCACAACGATGCCAAAATTAGGATGATACATAACGTACGTGGAACAACATAAAGCAATATCAGTTCACAAATGTCCATTCATTATGTGGAATGCAAAATTCCTTGTGTAAAAAGCAAAATTTTGATGTCCTTTAGTTCTTTAGTTTCCCCAACAACAATGCCAAAATTAGGATAATACATAATGTACAATAAAGCAATGTCAGTAGTCAAATGTCAATTCATTATGTGCAAAGTGAAATTCCTTGTGTATAATGCACAATGAGTAAGAATGAGACAAAATCCATCTCCCACAGTTGACCATAACAAATATTATTGCAAAGGCTTTTTTCTTTCATATCTAAATGGAAAAGAAAGACGTAATCTAGATAAAAGGATGTCTCAAAAGCCAAGCATGTCATAACCATCCACACAGACCAAAATTATGGATTTCTCAAAAGTAACCACAACCATACCACTCGTGCTAAAAAAATTGATACAAAGACCCCAAAAATTAAATAGAATGAATGCACAGCTTAACAAACTAATTGTCACCTAGAAATTTGGTAATCAGGCTATTCATAGGGATCTAATCGTCAATGATGTCCTTAGACAATATTGACCAATCTAGGCACGGGAAGCATGTTGATTTGTAGTCAAAACAACAGCAAAAGCTATGTAAAAAAGTTAAAATCACTTAAACATTGCAACTCGATGAGCTTGAGTGTAATGCCACCAAACAATTATGCATGCCCTCAATCTACAGACAATCAAAATCCTAATGAACAACCAAGCCTTGAACAAATCAAAAAGCATGAAAATACAAAACATATCACCACGAACGATAGATACTTGTCTCCAACATCGCTTGTTGTTATATTGAAAATGCAAAGCTTTCTTATGAATTGATCATAATAGACAATCAGATTATTTACTTGCAATGAACTTGGACCATAATAAATCACACTTAGTCCAGTTGACCATTATACATATGAAAAAAGTTTAGATATCCACACCTCATTACTCTGAAAAGCTCATTCAATAAACAACTCAAATCCCTCGTAACAAGGATGCACAATTGCATTAAAAGCAACACAAATGCCATATGAAAGAAGAAAAGAAAAGAAATGGGACATTTTGTCTCCTGAAACAATGACTGCAACACCCTACTCTATGCCAAAAAGTCCAAAGAGTGTACCATTTAATGAGCCTCAAGAAACACAACATGATGGAAAACTGGTAAAGTTTTCCCTCTTTGGCTGCCTTGACCTGAAACCTTGTAAACCTTCCTCTACTTTTTCTAACCAGGAAGAAAGTTAAATTTGACACTTGTGTAAGATCACCACACCCGTTGCAAAGAACCTTTATGAATATTTAAGATCAACATTTTCCATTAATAGAGCATAGCGAAGTATTTCCACCAAAGCTTGTCGTCCAAGCATCAACCATTACGGAGCTAGGGTTTGACAGTCGCGGCCACAACAGAGAGCAGCATGAACAGCAAGGGCAGGGGGGGGGGGGGCANAGGGGGGGGGGGGGGGGGGCAAGGGGACCCCCTCTTACAAACAGGTAGTGGTGGACACAGGGAAAGGGCCAAGAAGCAGAGTTTTCAAGGCACCAGCGACAAGAACCTCAGGATCAGACCCAGGGAAGCGCCAAGAAAGAAGTCAGGACAAGAATGAAACCGTGGAGGAGGACGGTAAAGAAACTCAGAAGGAGACGCACGAGACCGCGGAGGCTAACGATATGGAGGGACGCAACCCATGCAAGCCCAAAACAGCAATAATACCCAAGGTAGTATTGGAGGACCCACAAACGCAACTCTATAGGGATCAGATGAAGACGCATGCGCTCATATGCAAGTTCATGGGGTTATGGCCCACAGAAAGAACACTGCGCAACTAGATCAAATATCACTGGAAGCCAAATGGGGAAGTGGAACTCCACCTCGGTTCAAAGGGTTTCTTCACAGCAATCTTTATTAACTTGGAGAACAAAGTCAGAATCTTCGAGGGAGGTCCTTACTTCCACGCCTCAACGGGACTCTACATGCAACCCTGGAAAGAAAATTTTGCCCCGGAAAAAGAAACTTTCAAAAAGGTACCAGTCTGGCTATGATTCTATTCCTTACCCTTAGACTATTGGTTGCCCTCTACCTTTGAAGCAATAGGAAACAAACTGGGGAAGTATGTTAAGACCTCAGAAGCCACCCTAAAAGGAAGATACACATCGTATGGAAGAATCTGCATAGAGATGGACGTGTCTGGAGCACTCCCAAAAGCCATAAGTCTGGAATTCAAGGATGAGGAATGGATCCAGAATATAGATTACGAACAAATCCCCTTCAGATGCAAAAGATCCCATGAGTATGGACACTTGATCAATGAATGCCCTCTAAATAAAAAGCAGGAAACGACAAATCCCAAAACACAGCAAGATGAGGAAGGGTTTATAACACTGAACCCCAGGAATAGAGCAAATAAAAAGAAAAACAAAACCTCAGCAAGAAATAACCAGGCACCCAGAATAAAATGGAAGGAAGGGACCAAACAAACAAAGGGGCAGCAAACGAAAATGACTTGGCAAAAGTCAAAGAAGTCAGAGACCAAGCAACAAAAGAGCCTACCCACCGGCCAAACAACACAATAGCTCAGGGGAGTTGCGCAACCCCGATGGACGGAGAAATAAAAGATTACAACACCGCCATGCAAGATGCAGAGGGAGATGCAAAGATGACCCCGAGCGAAGTAGGTACATAAGACCCCGATCTCAGAGACTTGGTGAACGAGAAGGGATAGACCTTCCGAACATATTGGAAAAATGGAAAAGGCAGGGAGTCGACAATGTTCCAACAGAGCAACTCAACTGCATCCAATACATGTTCCTCCTACGGGAGGAAGCCAAAGCCAGAGGACAAAAATGCACACACGGGTAGATAGGACAACTTGGAGTGAAAGTCGACGAGGGGCAACCGCAGCTATCACCCAAGCAGACGACGAGGAAAAAAGGTAGGAAATCAAACAGCATAGCACTACAGGAGCTGGGAGCGCTTCTGATAAACTCGGGTAAGATCAAGAAACTCTTTCCCCACTCCCCCCCACATGTTTAAATGAAGGTTATAACTTGGAATATAAGAGGCCTAAACAGCCCAAGAAAACAAAGAATCCTTAGGAATAAACTAAAGCGAGAACAACCGGATCTCCGTTTTATTCAAGAAACGAAATGCACTACAGATAGAATAGAGGCAATCAGTAAACAACACTGGCACAAGTACAAGTTGGTAGCCATCGAAGACCACCAAAGGTCAAGCGGCATTCTCACCTTGTGGAACCCACAAATTCTAAATTTAATAGCAACAGAAGCATCCAGGTATACCCTAACGGTACACATGCAAATCATAGGAAACACGGAGGAGATCCTCTGCACAAATGTGTATGGGCCCCACGGGCCAGAGGAAAAGAAAGGAATGATTCGAGACCTAGAAGATATAAAAGGCCGAGCCACCAACCTCCACTGGATCCTGGCAGGGGGCTTCAACATTATCACCTCCCTTGCGAAAAAGAAAGAAGGTACGAGAAGATTGGATCAAGATGTGGAGGAGTTTTCAAATTTTATAGATAGAGCAATGGCCAGTTCACCTGGAATAATAAATGGATGAACCAGCACCAGGTAGCTACAAGACTCAACAAATTCCTGTTATCGGAGTCAATCATTATGCAGGGACTAACCTTAGATTGCAACATCCTTCCATGGGGTGGATCTGATCACTGGCCAGTGCAACTGGAAGCAGGCTTCCATACAGCCCCAAAGAACAGACCCTTCAGATTCGAGAAATTCTAGATTTATCACCCGACTTTCAAGGACAGAATCAAACAGTGGTGGCAAGAGGAACAACCAGAGCAAGGGACAAGGATGTTCAGACTTCACAAGAAACTTAAATACATCAAAAACAAACTCAAAGAGTGGAACAGGGACACCTTCGAGAATATAAACACAGAGAAAAACGATATAGAAGAAAAAATGAAAAAACTCCAAAAGACTTGCATGCTGGAAGGCTATACGGAGGACAGGAAAAAGGAAGAGCTCCAAATGACCCAAGATTGGGAGGCGCGATGCCAGCAGGAGGAAACACTCTGGTGTCAAAAATCCCGCATTCGATGGTTGAAGGAAGGAGAACGGAACACCAAGTTCTTCCACAGAACAACCATGGCCAGAAGGGCCCACAACAAAATCTTGAAGCTCAAGGACCAGGATGGAATCGAGCACGAGTCATATCAGGAGATTGAAAGCGCTATGGTCAAATACTTCCACGGGATAGCCCAAGAACCTCACCTAGACAGATCGGAGGCCATTCAGAGGATAACCCAGCATATTCCACGCTTGGTCACCGAGGAACAAAACACCTTCCTGAACAAATCTATCGCCACGGAAGAGATTGACCAAGCTCTCCAGGAAATGCCCAGTGGTAAAGCACCAGGTCCAGACGGCTTCACAGTGGAATTCTTCAAAGCCTGCTGGGAAATCGTCAAACATGACGTTTATAAGGTAGTAGAAGACTCTAGAAGGTCTGCTTCCATCCTTAAAGCACTAAACGCAACCATGATCACCCTAATCCCCAAAGGAAATGAAGCCAATACCCCGGACCAGTACAGACCTATAGCACTATGCAATGTGATCTACAAGATCATCTCCAAAGTAATAGAAAATAGATTGAAACCCCTCTTACCTTCTCTAATCTCACAAGAACAAGCAGGCTTTGTGGAAGGAAGACAAATAATGGACAACATCATCCAGGCTCATGAAATCATTCACACCTTAAAACTTCAGAAGAGGGGGGGAATGATAATACAACTGGACCTAGCAAAAGCTTATGACAAATTAGTTGGCATTATATGATCAAGACTTTGGAAGGCTTGGTTTCTCCCAGCACTGGATCAACTGAATTGTCAATCTAGTATCCACAACAAGCTACTCGTTACTAATCAATGGAGCCCCGGCCAAACCTTTCAGGCCCACGAGAGGGATCAAACAAGGAGACCCGATGTCCCCCTTCCTGTTCATTCTGATGATGGAAGGCCTCAACCGGAGCATAAAGAGCACAACAACAACTAAGGAAATAGCAGGGCTCAAACCTTTCGAAAACTGCCCTACTTCAACTCACCAACAGTTTGTAGATGATACTTTACTCCACAGCATACCCATGGTCAAGGAAGCCAAAGCCTACAAACGAATCCTAGAAGATTTTGGGGAAGCCTTGGGCATTGAGATCAACCACTCCAAATCGATGATCTTTTTCTTTAATACCAATCCAGCTATCCAAAGGAATTTGACCAACATTCTGGGCTTTGAACAAAAAACACTCCCAACCAATTATTTGGGGGTTCCTTTGACAGACAAAGTATACAAGATGTCAACTTGGGAAGGAGTAATAAACAGGTTACAGGAGCGGGTAAAAAACTAGACGTATAGGTCCCTCAACCTAGCAGGCATACTGATCCTAACCAAGTCTGTTTTACAAGCAATCCCAACCTTTATGATGTCAATCTTCCCCACTCCGCAGGGAATCCTACAAAAAATAAGAGCCATCCAAAGGGACTTCCTGTGGCGAGGAGAGGAAACAAAGAAAAAATAGGCCCTGATGGCCTGGGAGAAAGTTTGTAGGCCAAAGAGCAAAAAGGAGGACTGGGGCTACAAGACCCACAAACGACCAACAACGCATATGGGGTGAAACTATGGTGGTGATGGGTCAAAGAAACTACAACACCCTAGGTAACCCTATGGAAGGCAAAGTACGCCCCGAAAATCCGCGACTAGGACAGAATCCGCTTCGGAAGAACCAGGGAAGGTTCAGCTATTTGGAACCTAGCCTGGCGCAACAAAGCTTGGATTCAGCCACAGCTTTTGGGAAATCAAGAATGGCAGAACAGCCAGATTATGAGAGGACGCCTGGCAACAAGAACAAAGGATGGAAAACCCGGACAGAGGGATCCTCCAACAGGACCTCATCACACAAGGAAAAATCAATGTCCATCAGTACTGGAAGCAGGAAACGGACCGCAACAAATGGAGAATCTGGGACAAGATTAATCCTCAGAACACTGATATACCCGCAACAACAATAAAAAAGGTGGAGGAGGAACTGGGAAGATGGAAAATAACAATCACGGAAGGAGAGGACCAATTGAGGTGGGGCCAAAAGGACGGAAGGGAATTCAACCTAAAAGAAGTCCAACACTATATGGCGGACCCAGGCCAAGATGACCCAGTGCAACACTGGGATAAGCTATGAAACAACCCCCAATGGCCAAAGATTAAGATCTTCCAATGGCTAATTTTACACAACCGCATCCTAACTTGGGATAACCTAAGGAAAAGAGGATTCACAGGTCCATCAAGATGTCATCTTTGTCAAACTCAGGAAGAAACAACAAACCATCTCCTCGACGAATGTGCCCACACTACAAAACTGTGGGACTGGGCGGCAAGTATCTTCCGCCAGTCTAACAAGGTCTGAGGCAACATTGCTGCAACCATCAAGCTCTGGAGAGAAAACTACAGCGACCAAGAAGAGGTGAACCTCTGTTGAATCCTCTCCCTAGGAATGATCATATGGTCGATATGGAAGGAAAGGAACCGATGTATTTTCAAAAACCAAAGCTGGCCAGAAGGGAAGATCAAGGAAACAATAACATCCATGATATGCCAGACGGTAATGAGCCGCAACTGCCAGGTAGGTAGAGCGCAACCCACTGATCAGGATTCCAAAGTCCTAGAGGTTTTCCACCTGAACGATCGACGCAACCCCAATCAAAACAGACAGCCACCGCAACTCCAAGTAGGTGAGCGCAACTGGAAACCACCACCTTCAGGCTCCCTCAAGTTGAATTTTGACGAGGCGACGAAAGGCAACCCAGGGAGAACAGGTTTGGGAGGAGTAAACAGGGATAGTAAAGGGAACATCATACAGTTGTATGCTGGAAGTATGGGCAACTCAACCAATAACGCCGCAGAATTCAAAGCCCTGGAGACTAGCCTTGAGATTCTGAACCGGGAGGGAATGACGAACGCCATAGTGGAAGGGGATTCAGCGCTAATCATCAACACAGTGAGAAAACTCCAAAACGATGCTAGAATGGATAAAATACAAAGGCACTGGAGATTGGCCCACCTACTGAAAAAATTCTAGGAGCACTTGCGAACAGGGATCACTGTGGAGTTGCGCTGGGTGCGGAGGTCAGCAAACGGACTAGCGGACAGAATAGCAAATGAGGGGGTCGATAAAGAAGGGCCAGAGCTAGACACAATCTGGAAAAACATCCCGCAAGGTCAATTCCAGGCAGATTGCTCCCAACTTGCGGCAAAAGACTGGGCCAACAGAACCAGTACGGAAGATTACGGCAAGAATGGAGGCACAGAAGACATTGAAGGACACGTAGGTCCCAGACAGAATCCGATGACCCACCAATCAAATTAGGTTACAAATGCAGACGCAGATCACACATCAGGCGAAGGTAAGACACCATAGTCCCATCAATAAAAAGAAGTACAGAAGCTACCCTTTGGAAAGAAAAAGAGATAACCTACAGACGGCAAAGGAGGACAGGTTTCACCAAGGCCAAGTCGGAGCACACCTCACCTAAGTACCGCGATGGGACCGAAAAATGGAGGGCGTACAACAAGCAGGTCACAGCTTTGGCACGGGGATAACGGCAAGGCCATCAAATGCACACGCTCTGGAACAGAGCATACTGATCGGAAGTACCACCTTGATGAGCAGGCCATGATTGCAAGGACAGGACACCAAAAAATACCACAACCGAGTTGGCTCCATAAAGGCAAGGACACCAACAATTACCACAAAACTGAGCATTGCAATTACAGAAGCCACCTTACATACCAAAAAGAGGTGAAGCGGAACAGGGAAAGAACCCAACGTAAGAACTACCACCTACAAGAGAAGATGGTACGCATGAAGAAAACCAGCAGCAAGAGAGGCCCCTAGGTGAAGGAACCACCACTAAGCGCCCGGAGGATGACAAGAATTGAATAGGCGTCCAGGGAAGCAAAGAGTACCTTCCTCACGAAGGTAGACACAAAGGGGAAGACGACCATCAAAAGATGGGAGAGCGAAATCAACAACGCCCGCAGGGGCAAAGCCTAGTCACAAATAACCCAGGAAGAGGGGGGGATAAGGGACCTCGGAGCCACACAACCGAGGATCACTCTCTACCACAAGACGGTGGAGGAAGCCTGGAGAACCAAAACGTTGATAGGTAAGATGTGTGCGGCCCGGAGTGAGATCAACAGGACAGAATCCAAAGAACAGAAGAAAGAGCGCAAAGGAATTCGCAAGCACCTCAGTAACCTGGAGGCAGTGGTAAAAAGACTTGTGGAGGAACAGAAAAGACAGCAGGAGAAACTAGAGCGGATGGCAGGGCAATTTCATCTCTATCTACGCTACATCCACCATATAGACATTACTCCAGCCGACAAAAATGGAACCCCAACGAGCATCAAAAAGCTACGTCTAATAGAACAAAGGGAGGAGAATGCAGCCCGACAAGAAGGAGATGAAGAGCACCCCATCAACCTAGACTAGCGCAGGACCAGCCCTGGTCATGTCTCTCAGAGTAGTAGCTAACTCCACTATGCTTAGACTTTTTCTGATTTCTTTTTGATGATGTTTTTTTTGTCTTTTAAACTGGATTATGGTAGCCTGGGTCGGTTTCCCAAGGTGGCGACCCAAGCATACCTCGTTTACTATCAGACTCTGCAACCCAGGGACCCCAGATTTGGTTTCCGTTTTGGCAGATCCTGGAAGTCCCTGCATCAGTTTTGTACTATAACCTTCTAAAGCAATATAGATTCTCACTCATTTACAAAAAAAAAAATAGAGCATAGCGAAGTTTTATTTAACAGCACCATGATAATGACCCAGTTTCAAACATTGATCATGTGTGTGAGTTGGCCGAGTTTGACAACCCCACATTAAAGTAGACTTTACCGTAATAATGAAAAGTTTGGGTTCATCACTCTCCACAGATCAAAAGAAGTGTTTACCTTACCCAACCACAATGAAAAGAACATAAATTCATACTTGTTGCTAAAAAGGAATGCATTCAAAATCACGTATAAAGAATGCAAAAAAAAAAGATTATATATAAGGTTGTCCAAATTAAATAGCTCAATGGGCATAGTGGTTGGTCAGTTATTGTGGTGCAAGTCCATCAGAACAGTAAATCATCTGCTCATTGAGGAACTGTCCTACTCACAAGGGTTTCGTATAAGACACAAGTGCCAAATGGGTGTCAGGTAGAATGTTGTCCAAAGGCCCTGTACCAGATCATGCAGCTATCTTGATGCCAGGTACCTGTTAATAGATAAATGCCGCATCTATATATATCAGAAGCTCGGGTCTATTCCTTTAGTTGGCTTTATCAACTGTAGTCTGTCATCTCTTCTGAATAGAAAACCCTGGGCATATACAAGCAGTATCTAAAGCTCACACCCTGTGCAGACCTCGTCTTCTATCAGAGATCCTTGAGAATAATAAGCTTCAAAGTTCAAGCCAGTGATATTAACAATAGAAAATGTTATCGCCAAAGGTACTACTTAATAGTTACCTACCATCTAGGGACATCTATCATGCACTCTAGAAAAAAGGTAATTTAGCTACAATGAAAATAAGACAACTACAAAATAGGCAGGAACTGTCAATTGGGTTTAGTTTGGGTGGGTGAGAGGAATGATTGTTATCCTCCCCACTCAAGTTCAATTCCCCCAAGCGACATGTTGAGCTCTTAATGAGTATATTATTGTAATGGCTTTGAACCCCATTGTTGATCAACCTTGTGCCCTGAAGATTCTAAGGTTTACCCTAGGTATCATCCTCGAAATGGGGGGAAGTACTCGAGGGTTTTCCCCGGGCTTTGTAACATGGATTAAAAAAAATTAGGCAGGAACAGCCCAGCAGCTGACACAACTATCTTCAAAAGCAAGAAATATTTTTGATGGTCTGCAACCATCAAGACCTTGTTAGAAATAGAGAAAGGAACAGAAAAATATACTTAAAGAAATTATGTTAGCTAGATCAACAAGAACACTGTAGATCTAAATAAAAACTCTGATCAGAGATGTGTAAGCAAACAGTAGATCTGAAATATAAAATATTTCTGAGTAATGCAAATCAATAGATTTGAACCTATAGATCTAAAACATTTCAAACAGTAGAATTAAATATTTCTGAGTAATGCACACTAGTAGATCTAATCCTAATCTAATCCTATAGATCTAGAACATTAAGCATTTCAAATAATAGCTCCAAGTATAAATAAATCAAACTGAAATGCACTGCAACTTACTTCTAAAGATTACCTCTGTGTGATAAAGAAAAGCTTGACTCACAAGTGAAATGTTAAGCCTCTAAAGTTATGCTCAGATAAGGTCTTGGACTCATAGATCAACCACTAAGGGTTAGATCTCTATAGAAGAGAATATAGGGTTGTTTGCCACCATAGAAAAACCCAAAGAAAGGACAAAAAACCCCAAATTAAATTTCTGGAAGTAAACCCTTGTCACAGTCACACACAGACAACAAAAGAGGAAAGCTAGGAGGTTCCAGATCCTGCTCAGGAAGAAGACAGTTGCCTGTTGAAAGGGTCTAACAGCTCAACATGATAGTCGCATCCCTCAAGGTATCAGAGTTGCACAGAGTAGGGGACGGCAGCCTCTAGAAGAGGGTCCGCTTACTTAGAACGGGGTCAGCAGCTTGAAGACTGAAGAGTGGAGGGTAGCCGGCAGCATCTAGTAAGGCAAAAGCAGATGAATGATGGATCACTAGCAACCAACAACACAGAGATGAAGCACCCTCAACGCAGCATCTAATCAAACCCTCAACTCAGCATAAAGATCTCTTTCCAGCACAAGGAATGGAAGTTGAATCTAAACAGAAGGGAGGCCGCAACACTTACAAAAACTCAAAGCAATCTGCCACAAGAATAGAAGAGAGTGAGTGTGTGTAGGAATAGAGAGGGAAAGGTTTTATTTATAGTATTAGGCTAGGGCTTAGGTTAATAAAAATATAATCAATATAATGACATTAATTAATATAAATATTAATTTAATATGTCACATTTAAATAATAATTAATATTTCTATTTTAATCTTATTAAGACCTAAAAACAAAAATACAAACCCAAACTCAAACTCAAAAACCAAAGGGTGAAGAACAAACAAGGGGTTAGGAGAGGGCAAAAGGGTTTTCTTAGTGGCAACACATGTCCATATGATTCTCAAGGTGACCAATTAACTTTATCATCACTACATAAGGGGTACATCACACAATGTGGTCGTGCTCATCTTCATAGTCTCTCCTAGATCCTGTGGACCATCCTGGGAGAGAGGAAGAGGATCACACACCAACACATCTTGGTATTACACCAAGATCTACCTGATCAAAGACCAGGTTGCCCCTGAACACATCTGGGGTCTTATCCACCAAGGTATAAGACCAAGGATCAACCTATGCTTTAGGCATGGGTACCCTGGAACACATTCAAGGGCCCTAGACACTTCTAGGGACTTATATCAACCACCAAGGAACACATCCAAGCTCAGGGCAAGGATTCCCTGTAACATAACCAGGGGCCCTAGAATACATCTAGGGTCTTTACTACTTGATCCCAGACCAAGAACCCCAATCATCCACCGGGGGCCCACACAAAGGTCTTTTGCTTGGTCCCAGACCAAGAACCCCAATTATCTACTGGGGGCCCTCACAAAGGTCTTTTGCTTGGTCCCAGACCAAGAACCCCAGTTATCTACTGGGGGCCCTCACAAGGGTCTTTTGCTTGGTCCCAGACCAAGAACCCCAGTTATCTACTGGGGGCCCTCACAAGGGTCTTTTTCCATGGCTCTAACTGCTTGGTCCCAGACCAAGAACCCCAGGAGTGTACTGGGGGGCATAGTCCACAACTAGGGTCTTATGCCATTCTCCAGGAGAATGACTCTTGCAGTTGCATTAAATTCAACAACACTAACGAGCAGAAGTAACAGAAAATGCATTCTTCACAAGGAAACCAACCCCCAACAATTACAATCAGTGATAACTCGGGCAAGGCAAAAAGCAAAAAAAATTCTTCCATTAAGTTTTTTCATGTGCTAAGGGAAAACAATAGTCTAGCAGATGTCTTATAGCCAATCAAGCCATATCTCTAAAAATTGGCGATATTGTCATCAACGGTAAAGTCTATAAGCATCCCATCCCTTGATTTGAGTGGGCCTAATGGTTAAGAACATGTGTTTCCTCTTAAGAGGTCACAGGTTCAAATCCAGAGGGGGTAGGGTATGTATACCTTCGTAGACTTTACCAGTCAAATCGCCGGGCGGAGGGGGGTCCCTTGTCCCACAAACAAGGGGGTCTCATACACCAATTTGGTGTGCTGGCTTGGCTGTGACCTTAAAAATAGATTATTATTATTATTTATTAGTAATGCCAAGCGCGGCACATTTCATGAATTTATGGAGTCACATGGTTCATCATAAGAAACCCCCGATGAACAGCAAGGCAAGTAATGAAACTCAACTTCAATGAATGGTTTTGTATGCAGGCTGAGGCTCGCACATTTTTGAACCAAAGGAAGATTATTTCCCTCAGCCCAGTCGGATAATGGCACCTCAAAACAGAATTCTTAGGTGGAGATTGTGTGATTCAGGCTTAGGTGACCATAGGGTTTACTTTTCTCTTATGGTCTGCCTGGCACAATTAATCTCAGTTCTTCCATGGATGCCGCCCAGTAAATCTCCCTCTTGGTTTTCTTCTGACTTGGAAAAGCAAATTGTCGACAATTCAGTGCTCAGAAATTTCGCCTGTGTTTATGATACTGTTGTTGGGGGATTTATGCCATCTTTGATGGAAGAGACCTCAACGTGGAACAGGTCTGTGTTTCTGGAGGTATTCGTTGTCAATTCTGTAGCCAGTTTGGATTTTCTCCGGGTTAATTGGGAGTTGGAAAAGCATACCCTGTCTCTCTTGATCGGGGTTGCTTATTCTTTCTGGATTTATTTTTCCTCCAGGCCTGGAAGGTTTCTCCTACCATACTCTGTATTCTCTGTCAGTCCTCTCTGTGAATTCTTCTGTGGTCTGCGGGGGTTTGGAGTCTGGACAGTACAGGAAATAGCAAGGACCATCCCCCGTCCCTGAAACCAGACATCAAGTCATATTGCTGGAAGGGAGATTGGACTGTTGCAATTTTCTGATGGATTATTGTGAGTTACAAGAGATAAGAAGGGCATTAAGGACTCATGAGGAGTCTATCCAAGGAAATAGAATATCAATTTTCACTGCTACAGCTAAAATACATGGAATTGATCAACAGGTCACCACTCGTAATGCAACAGCAATGGGGACTTTGGTTCAGCTCAAGAGGAAGATCTCTATTCTGGAGGCTGAGTGTAATATGCTCAGGAACATGGTTGTCAATTTGACCAAGGGAAAGCATTCCAGGGCATCCAATCAGGTGCAATCAGTGAACTCCAACTGTGAAGGCTGGAAGGAAGAGGAAACAGTGCATCAGCTGCCAGAAGCAAAGGAAATCATCAAGCTAGACTCAGATCCTGAGAATGTAGCAATGGAAGATGCAGACAGCCGCCATGCCTTTTGCTTGCTAAATGTATTGTAAAGTTATTAGGATACTAGGTCTTTTTTATAGAATCTACACCAGTAAGAAGTACTGGGTTGTTTGGCTTAAAGATTTAGATAGGTATAGTCATATACAGGAAATTAGTATTTCAATTTTGGTTTTGTTGGAAAAAATTCTGAACCGGACTCTTGATGTATATTTTCTGCAAACTATGCTGCAGCTTTTAATAATATAAAATCTCACTGTTATGGTTTAAAATAAATGTCCATCACTAAAAGATGCATATGCTCAGACTCCATATCTAAGTGATAGCCCAAGTTCCAACAGCTATCAGACAACCACTTTAAGAACATGCAATAGTTTCGATGCTCTGCAACTAGCAGAACTACTGACAAAGGATTGCAGAATTGAACCACAACCCCTTTCTCTATATCGCATTACATTCATAAACTTGGAACTTTCTTCACCTTAGAAAAAGATGCAGATTGACAAGTTTTTGCTGCGTTTCTTACCTAATTCTTCCCATGACCTTACATTCATAAACTTGGAACTTTCTTCACCTTAGAAAAAGATGCAGATTGACAAGTTTTTGCTGCGTTTCTTACCTAATTCTTCCTATGACCACTTAATGATATTTATAATTTTAGTTAAGGTGTCAGATGACAAGAAATGTATACATTCAAAATCACCTTCACTTTCTTTTTTTCTCAATTTGAAATGCTTGGAATCAGGGCTTACAAACACATTTACACTTCTCAGATACTCACTTCTCAACATAGCTTGAGAGGAACACACTGATGAGAGGACCCCTAGAATCTAATTCCATCAATCCCTCCAGATCACCTCAAACACCCTTAATTACCCATGGTAGTGTGCAGTAGATGCCTCCAGTAAACCAAGAGACTTTGATTAATTAGTAATTACCAGCCAACAGAATGTCCTCTATTTAAAGTGAGCTATGGATAATTATAGCCAATTTTGATTAAAAATCTGCTTTCAGTGAATGAATGAATGCTTAGAGGGTTGTTACTTCTTTAGAGGATTTAATTTTAAAGAACACAAAAAGACAAAGATCCCTATTTGAAAAGTTAAGATGTACGCTTTTGGATGGAAAAAAGAGATTATAAGAAGATGAATTTAAGTCAGCTCTCATTTATACGAGGATGATGTCTCAAAAAATTCAGTGAATTTACCTGCGTTTTCTGGTAATGTGGTTGATTTTATTCCTATCCTTTTTGTTTTACTATTTTTTGTCTAGTTTTGCCTCTATTTATGAACAATAATTTACCCTTTCGTCTGTTTTTCTACTTTTGCTGGGCATGAATGGCATGGAAAAAGACACAGTTTTCCTTGTTTTTGACAAGTCAAACATAGAATTTTAGTAGTGCGAGTGAAAGCATCCACTAAAGAAAGCCTACCAACAAGTATTTGCTCAAAGTCAAAATTTACCAAGTATTTTATGAATAGATTAATCCCTTTGATTATGTTCTTCCTTTATCTCTAGACTTCCTTCCGCATTTCTCAAATTTCATCATTTATCTCTTGAGGAGCTCCCATCCCAGACCCCAGGTTGGATGTCACAGTACCAGCAGACAGTGTAGCTCTGGGAGATCCGAGAGCCAAAGACAGACTCTGTCTGTTCGGAGTACCAGTCCCCACTGCTTTATGGAGCAGACAGTCATTGGTTCAGAGTTTCTCGCCCTCCCCTCTGAACCTTGAGAGGTGGGAGTGGTGGGACTCTTCACGCTAGAGCACCCCCCAGGATTATGCAGCAGAGGCCCGTCCATCCAAATTATTCTCTGGGTGACCTTGTCAGACAATTGTATCAGGCCCTTTACTGTAATTGAGGACTCAAAGGGGGAGATTTCCCACCCTTCTCTCCCAGTCTCGGCCTCCAGCTCCAGTACAAGCTGACATTCTCTTTCAAATGATGTTCTCACTCTTGTACTCATTTCCTTTCATCTTAGATATTTATCTTCACTTACTGATGTTAGCTTAGATCTAGGAGCTGCTACGGCACTCCTAGTTTGTATTACACTGGTTGTACCTAAGATTCGTTACAAATAAGTCAACTCCCCGAAAATATGAGATTCTTTCAAATTCTGCATTTTAATATGTATGGTACTGTACTTTTCGTTTCTTGTTGTGTCATAAACTATTGCCAGAGTAATATATTAATGTTGTGAAATAGGGTACTTCAGCTTCTGTATCATGTCAAGAGGAATTTTGCATCTATAAGGTTTGTATGATCGTGCAAATACAGTGGTTATTTTATCTTGAGCTAATGAAGATCAGGATTCAACTATAACTCCATGCATATTATGCATAAATACTCACGTTGTTTCTTAGAAGGTCCACAGTCTATATGCTTACAATTCCACTCATAGCAGTCCTGGTGACCTGGGGCATTCTCCAAATCACCCTGCCCAAAGGGGTCCAATAAAGCCCCTGAGGGTTTGGGGTTTGAAATCTAGAAGAGCATAAAGAAAGATGGTGGCTAAGGATGGCAAATTGCAAAGAGTAAATTAGAGTCTAGGGTTAATGCTTGACCAAAATATTTGTTTCAAGTGTAAATTCCAGATACCCGGTTTGTAATTGCTTAGTAGGGCCAAAAACAACGAGTGAAAATGCATCTGGAATATAAATTACAAGCTGCTTATAATTTGTTCTTGCTTGGAAGAGGTGCAACTGGGGTTTGTATCGGAATCAAAACATAGTAATAAGAAAAAAATACCTCTCCCAGATACTACTGAATAAACTCAGAGCCAACTACTCGAATGAAAGCAGCCGTGGTGTGGTTAGCGACAGCCTTGGCAAGCATGGTCTTCCCTGTACCTGGAGGGCCATAAAGGAGAACACCCCGGGGAGGGTCTATTCCGATCTGCTTGTAAAGCTCGTGGTGGGTAAGTGGAAGCTCCACGGCTTCCCGAATCTCCTGTTTCTGTATGTCACAGCCTCCAATATCATTGTAGGTTACGTCCGGTTTCTCAAACTGGGAGATGAGTGAAATAGAGGAGTCGGCCTCGGGTGGGAGGACGTCCACCAGGGCGTTCAAGTGTCGGTGGAGGGCCACCGAGGCGGAGGGCTTCAGGAGCTCCCTGTTGATTGTGCTCAGAATCCTCACGTAGTAGTTCGATCCCGTCGTGGAACTCACTATTCCATTGTTCTGATCCACCATCTCCATGAACTGCCCGATCACCAGAGGCACCGACTGGATCCTCTTCACCTCCTCCTGGGCCCTCAGCAGTTCTCTCTTTAGGTTTTTCTGCTCGTCCTTCACGTATTCTTCTTGAATGTCGATGAACTCCATCTGTCTCTGTAACGATTTCAACCGGCTGTACAGATCCTCTTCGTCCATGTTAGAATGGGAATGAGGTGGAGGCATACTCATCTCTATCTTGCCCGTTGGACCCTCACCCACCGACTTTGGGTTTAGAACCATGGACGATGCAGCCATTCTCGCCTTCGCCTTGCCTTTCCCTTACAAACACCAGAAGAGAACCAGCTTTCTTAACAGAATGGAAAATGGAAATTGTCTCCGATAATCAGATAACAAAGTGAATGGAATAAACGAAAGCTAAAGGTATTGGTATTTTTGTAGTCCACGGCATAGGGGTGATCGACACTCGTATCAAAAGCGTATTCTAAGCATTATATATTTTGTTTTTTGTTTTTTTTCCTTATTTTTAGACTAATTTTGCTTAAAGTGGGAAAAATATTGTTGGAGTTATAGATTTTTTTATTAATTTTGTTTGAAAAAAATTGTTGGAATGGTAGATTTTATACAATCTAATTGAGTTTTTCAAGGTATTAAATCTATTTATATATTCAAAAATGGAATTTAAACAACAGAAAATTATTATTTTATTCTAAGATTTTAGTAAAAAAAACTAAAGATCCGAGAACCAAAGACTACCACTCCCCACTGCTTTGTGGAGCAGAGAGTCATTGGTTCAGAGTTTCTCGCCCTCCCCTCTGAACCTTGAGAAGTGGGAGTGGTGGGGCTCTTCACGCTAGAGCACCCCCCAGGATTGGATTATGCAGCAGAGGTCCGTCCATCCAAATTATTCTCTGGGCGACCTTGTCAGACAATTGTATCAGGCCCTTTACAGTAATTGGGGACTCAAAGGGGGAGACTTCCCACCCTTCTCTCCCAGTCTCGGCCTCCAGCTCCAGTACAAGCTGACATTCTCTTTCAAACGATGTTCTCACTCTTGTACTCATTTCCTTTCATCTTAGATCTTTATCTTCACTTACTAATGTTAGCTTAGATCTAGGAGCTGCTACGGCACTCCTACTTTGTATTACACTGGTTGTACCTAACCTAAGATTCGTTACAAATAAGTCAACTCCCCGAAAATATGAGATTCTTTCAAATTCTGCATTTTAAAATGTATGGTACTGTACTTTTCGTTTCTTGTTGTATCATAAACTATTGACAGAGTAATATATTAATGTTGTGAAATAGGGTTCTTCAGTTTCTGTATCATGTCGAGAGGATTTTTGCATCTATAAGGTTTGTATGATCGTGCAAATACAGTGTATATATTTTATCTTGAGCTAATGAAGATCAGGGTTCAACTATAACATAAATACTCACGTTGTTTCTTAGGAGGTCCACAGTCTATCTGCTTACAATTCCACTCATAGCAGTCCTGGTGACCTGGGGCATTCTCCAAATCACCCTGCCCAAAGGGGTCCAACGAAGCCCCTGAGGGTTTGGGGTTTGAAATCTAGAAGAGCATAAAGAAAGATGGTGGCTAAGGATGGCAAATTGCAAAGAGTGAATTAGACTCTAGGGTTAATGCTTGACAAAAATATTTGTTTAAAGTGTAAATTCCAGAGACCCGGTTTGTAATTGCTTAGTAGGGCCAAAAACAACGAGTGAAAATGCATCTGGAATATAAATTACAAGCTGCTTATTATTTGCTCTTGCTTGGAAGAGGTGCAACTGGGGTTTGTATCAAAATCAAAACATAGCAATAAGAAAAAAAATACCTCTCCCAGATACTTCTGAACAAACTCAGAGCCAACTACTCGAATGAAAGCAGCCGTGGTGTGGTTAGCGACAGCCTTGGCAAGCATGGTCTTCCCCGTACCTGGAGGGCCATAAAGGAGAACACCACGGGGAGGGTCTATTCCGATCTGCTTGTAAAGCTCGTGGTGGGTGAGTGGAAGCTCCACGGCTTCCCGAATCTCCTGTTTCTGTATGTCACAGCCTCCAATATCATTGTAGGTTACGTCCGGTTTCTCAGACTGGGAGAGGAGTGAAATAGAGGAGTCGGCCTCGGGTGGGAGGACGTCCACCAGGGCGTTCGAGTGTCGGTGGAGGGCCACCGAGGCGGAGGGCTTCAGGAGCTCCCTGTTGATTGTGCTCAGAATCCTCACATAGTAGTTCGATCCCGTCGTGGAACCCACTATTCCATTGTTCTGATCCACCATCTCCATGAACTGCCCGATCACCAGAGGCACCGACTGGATCCTCTTCACCTCCTCCTGGGCCCTCAGTAGTTCTCTCTTTAGGTTTTTCTGCTCGTCTTTCACGTATTCTTCTTGAATGTCGATGAACTCCATCTGTCTCTGTAACGATTTCAACCGGCTGTACAGATCCTCTTCGTCCATGTCGGAATGGGAATGAGGTGGAGGCATACTCATCTCTATCTTGCCCGTTGGACACTCACCCACCGACTTCGGGTTTAGAACCATGGCCGATGCAGCCATTGTCGCCTTCGCCTTGCCTTTCCCTTACAAACACCAGAAGAGAACCAAGGCTTTCTTAACCGAATGGAAAATGGAAATTGTCTCAGATGACAAAGTGAATGGAATAAATGAAAGCCAAAGGTGTTGGTATTTTTATAGTCCACGGCATAGGGGCGATCGACACTCATATCAAAAGCGTATTCTAAGCGTTATATATTTTGTTTTTGTTTTCTTATTTTTCGACTAATTTCGCTTAAAAGTGGGAAAAATATTTATTAATTTTGTTTAAAAAAAATTGTTGGAATGGTAGATTTTATACAATCTGATTGAGTTTTAACTTTTTCAAAGTATTAAATATATTTATATATTAAAAATGAAATCTAAACAAGAGAAAATTATTATTTTATTTTAAGATTTTAGTAAAAGAAAACCTAATTATTATTTTATTTTAAGATTTTAGTAAAAAAAACCTAAAGATAAAAAGTTTAGAATTCATCAATTTCAAAATCCTAATATCAAATCAAATCACATTGAGTGATTTAAACTCTATACACTAATTCTATATAATTCTAAGTTTTACTTTTCCCATAAAAAAATTATTTTGGAGGAGGAGCTCTTAGAATATAACAAGTTGCACAAGAAAGTGATCTTAAAATCAATTTTGTTGTAAAAGATTGGAAGTTTGTTGGGTTTAAAGTTTTAAGTGAAAAGAGGTAAATAATAAGCACATTTTACATTATTTTTAGTGTAAAAAGTGAATCAAGTAATTTAGATGATCATATTGTGGAAAAGTAGTGTTGTGTTAAGGTAAAAGGAGGAATTTTGTCGAAAATGATTCGAGAGTAGATGTTAGTCTTAGGAGTAATGGTGACACATGTTATAGTGTATGGGGGCAAATTCCCAATGATCAAGGCGTCAAAGCCAAGGGCATTCACAAAGATCTAGCATAAGGGATTAACTACATTCTAGGTACGACACTATCATCCACCATTAAAAACGGGGTCAATGGAAAACACAAGCTTGTTTCATCTCCCAGACTTAGAGTATGATGAGGAGAATTATCAAATCCTATGGTTGATTTTACAAGGGAATGGAGTTTCTGCTAAATCATTTTGTTGTGACACTGGAGCAGGATAAGGTTATGAATGGTGGTTAAAAAACTTTGGAGGAATAGGAGTTGGAAAGCTAACTCTGGAGGAGTTGACAAGGTGCATTGCAATGGATAGAAGCAAATCATAATTGTTGAATTAGAGAGTGGCAAGGGCGGTTAAGAAGAAAGGGAAGTGTGTATGCATTGGAAGGAAGAGGTGAAACTTGTGCTCATGGAGGACGTTATGATGGATGACATCCTTTCAGTGTGAGAGAAAGCACTAAGTGGAAGATTTATGAAAGGGTTATCTCTAAGAAAATGTTTTGGAATTGGATCGATATGATTTACATTACTCTTTAGGCTACATTTCAACCTTTCACATTCCTACCAAGGGACGAATAGCTTTAAAATTCAACATTGGAATATATGTAGAGAAGATTTTGAATGGAAGGTGGTATTAGGGAACTATTATTCTAGCTTTAAGAAAATGGTCTTCGTGTTTCAATCCAAAGCTTGTGAAGAAGAGGATACAAGCAATATGGGTTAAGCTATTGGCTCTTCCCCTTGAACTTTGAATAATGAAACTATAGTGTGGGGTTTTTTTTCGATTTAGAGGACATCACTTTCTCCAAGGCCAACAAAGTAGTGGTCAAAATTCTAGAAATTGAACTCGGATGTTTAAAATAATTTCAAGTATTGGACTATGTGAAAATTCCTTTTAGATGTATGATATGTCATGTCCATGGGCACCTGAAGGAAGAATACCCATTGTTTGGAAGAAAAAGGGAATTGATGAAGGTTTCCAACACAACATCAAAGGAAGTGAAGGATTTGGAAAGAGATAAAGCCCCAAATGATGAAAGGTCTTGGGACGTGTCATATACAATTGAGGAAAGAAAACTCCATCTAAAAAAAGGTCAGTAGCACCAAGGGTTTTATACACAATCATATGCATGAAGAGGTAACCTGGAAGGGGGAGGTGGAAAGGGTTAGGAGGCAAAAGGAGCATGGTTAAAAAAATCATAAACATGTGGGATGGAGAAGATCAAAAAAGTTGTGATGCAATGTGAGAGGAGCTAAACAAAGAATTCATAGAATAGGTGGAAGGTATGTCATTGATTCCTCTATCATCTCTAGCCCTTTCTTTTTTTGAATGGTCATGATGATATAATAGAAAGAGGGGCTCAAATTCTTTAGTCCAATACTGCGGGATCTAATTTGATGAATAACTATAAGTGTCCCAAAAATATCCCTATAACCAACTATCTCACACTAATCTCTATTGAATCTCAACTTATGTTTACTTTGGACTCCATTTAGTGAGCATAGATGATTGTTGGGATGGGACCTAAAGGATCCCTTAGTTGTGAACCTAGTTATCCCTCCTCAACCTCCAAGTATGATAAGAGTAAAAAACCCTATAAATATCAACAAATGCCTAAGAAGAGTGATAATATGTTGGATCATTATAGTGTAGTAAGGGGGTTGATCTTAGACATTGGATAGCATAGTATTGTCGATAGGAAAATGTTAATGACCTTACATAGAGAAGGGTAGAGAAGGAAATATTAGAAGGGAGATAATAAACCATAAAGGGGGCCCTTAGAGTAGAGAGTGCCTTAGCTAGGGTTAAACAATGATAATTTTTACCCTAAACTTTAGGCGGCTAGGAATCTCCCACAAAAAAATAGTCGTTAATGTCAATTTTTAAGCATTCAATTTCAAACCTGAAAATTACTTCCAAGTGACCTCAAATAGTAAACAAGGGTTGTTATCACTAAATAATTTTACATTGAAATTATGACAGAAAATTATAGTGAACGCACAAAGATCAGAGAGAAAACATCCATGTACAAGAGACACAAATTTATGTTCAGTAAAATTTTCAGATTGAGAAATTCTTAGAACAAAAACCAATCCTCTCAACAAATTACAACTTCAGCAAAAATTCTAAAAAAATTCCAGCTTACAAATATGTCGTTGTACCCTAATGACATCACCCTATATGGCCTACCTAATATGCATGTGTGGCACGACCTACAATTAATGTGTCATACAAATCTGTACGGATCCCACATGTGTGTCTCTCTTCTTCTCTCACACATGTGGTTGTTTCCCTCACACGTGCGACATGGTTTCCCTCACACATGCGAACTGTCTCCTCACACGTGTATCCGGTCTCCTCACACAGGCGACCTCTCTCTACTCACACGTGCGGCCTCTCTCTTGGCAAAAAATCAAAAAATAGAAAGATAGAAAACCCTAGGCCAGATTTGCCAAAGAGAAGAATTTCCTTGCTGAAATTTGCAACCCCAATCTCCTTGGCAAGAGTGTTCACTCACTCATGCCAACACCATTATGACAAAATAAGATGTGTGGTGCCTCCTCACATTGCTTCTCATTTTATATGAGTCTAAGAGTGAGTTTAGGATCCCCTTCTAAAATCAACATTAAATTATAATTGTTTATTCCTCCAAGTGGGTGCCAAGCCCCAACAATAACAATTCCAAGCCTCGATTATACAAAAAAGGGGTTTTCACAAAATAAAAATGCAATGTGAGTGCCAACAAAGATTCCCACATGCCCGACACCAAGGCCAATGTGAGAATACCTCCTCGATGTTACAAAATCATCAACACTTCCTATTATCAAGGGAGGTATTCTCCACCACTCCTACCTTGTCTCTGAAGTAGAGAAACATCCCCTTCACTAGGGGTTTGGTGAGAATATCTACAATCTGCTCATTTGTGGAAATGTATTGGAGCTTCACAGCTCCCTTCTGCACCATGTCTCTGATGAAGTGGTATTTGATCTCAATCTGTTTCGACCTGTCATGAAACACTAGATTCTTCGAGAGTTTGACACAACTCTTATTATCACAGTAAATCACTGTAGGCTCCAACACCTGACCAAATAACCCTGCAAGAAGCTTGCGAAGCCAAATAGCCTCACAAACTCACCAAACTAGCTGTCATATACTCTACCTCTGTTGAACTAAGTGCCACATAAGTATGTTTCCTGCTGAACCAAGAAACCATTGTTGATCCCAGGCTAAAACAACTACCAAAAGTACTATTCCTATCAATTGCACTACATGCCCAATTTGAGTCTAAATATATGTTGGTGCACGGTTATAAGACCCTAAGTTCAAAGTATTCAACCAACAAACCCTTTAGACATCGACCCTTTCGGCATCACCTGCATGCAAGTGAAGTCTCACTCGAGGCATCTATTGGGGCTGCAGGAACCATGTTTCTGCAGGGATGAGGGGATGTGAGGTTATCCACATAAACCCTGGTACTTGGTCACTCTACACGTAGTAACCTTATTTAACCCCCTTTTATCAGTTAGCATACCTTATGCGCAGTCTTCCTCAACTAATGGAGTATTACCTTTATCCTAGCAGTTGTGTGGCATTAATCCATCAAAGATTTATTTAGTAACATAAACCATAGCATGCAAAAACACCATAACATAGATCGTGACATAATCAATCCATTGAATCATTCATTATTATTACGCACCAATCATATATTAATCAGATCTATTCTAACATGCATACAAATAACATCCATTAGCAATCACATCAGCACAACCCATTCAGACACAACATTTTAACGTGGTTCACCCATTCCTTGGGCTACATCCACAACGATTGGCTTCTATATTAATATTCATGCAGTAATCACCTCAGGCCTGCGCACTGCGCTTACAAAAGATACAACATATTATAATCCTCAATCCTGCCTAGCCACTCTGCAATGGGAGCCTATCTTTGTTGAGTCTCCCAAAAAAACCCAAGCATAAACTCTCAATCATTAGCAACCTAAGCTCTCCTTCTCAGTAGTCTATTCTTCCTGAACTCATTACATATTTATACATAGAGTTAGGGCTCAAAACCCTAATAGGTTTTAGTTGTTTTCCTACTTTTTCTCCAACATGTTGTTTTTCCTGCTTTTGTACCTTCACACTGCTTTTCTTACTTTTGTGCCAGCATGTTTCTTTTATCCTGCTTATTGCACCCTTCAACTTGCACCCTTGTTGCGCGCGTTGATCCTACCTCTATGGCGCAGCTCCAAAACTTAGTTCTTTTCATCCAAAATGTATGTCCAACAGGCCCCCAACACTCACCTATGGCTTGTCCCGAGCTACTTAAGCCTTTTTCAGATTCTCCTTGAATTTCTCAAAAACCTTCTTTGTTGTGTTGGTCTTCTCTCTGACCTTTGTTTCACTTAACAAAATTGTTTCTACTGAGTCTGCAGTGATATGATTATGTCATTTCTCCTCTGCTACGTCCATTGCTTGTTTGATCGTGTGTTGCGCTTCCGTTATCTCTTATGCGACATGTAATGCTTATGCCTGCATCATCTCTATATGTTGCGTGCGAGCTTGTTGCTCAGCTCTCAACTGGTTCATCTCATAGTACAATTTCTTACTTTCTTGCATTGTCGTCATCTTCTCGACTAGTGGCAAACTACTCATGGTTTCCTTAATCTTCTGAGCCCTCCCTTGCCCAGTTTGAATCTTTTGCTCGATACTCTGCAATTTTGCATCTTCCGATAGTTGATTCCATACTTTTGTGTTGTCCTCGTACCACTTAGAACATTTTGCTTCTAGATTATTTATATTGTCTACTTTTGTTCTTACTATATTCTCCCATTGGTCTCTTTCCTCTAGGGGCGTACATTTTTTCATTTGTGTTTCCAAGTCAACAATTTTTGTTCAGAAGCCATGGATGGCTTCATTGACCCTCACCACCTACTTTTCCAATGGAGTATCCACCTCCATTGGTGCCTCTGGAATCTCTTTGCAAATGATTGCTTCACATGTTATGCCCTTTGCGCAACTCCATCTCTGATCTAGGTGGATATTGGTGGCCATCCACCTTTTCCAACTGGCTCAAAACAACTTTATGGCAATTTTGGCAATTTACTATTTTTAGCAGGTTTTAACTTTCGGGGCCATTTTGAGGGCCTAAATGAAGGTTTTTCGAGATCAATGTTCTCAATGATAGTCGAAGGCATGATTGAGCCCCCAAAATGAATCTCCTCGACAATACCTTTCCAACGAGCTATCACACTCCTAAAATAGAGATCGTATGCAAAAGTTACGACCCCGGGAAGTTGATGCACCAACTTACCCAAACGAGGCCCACATGACTTTTGGCGCTTCATCTCCTAGGGTTAGGTTTTTGGATGTCTAGGACTTTTGGCATTCCCGATTATTGTAAAAAGGCCTCCAGAGCCTCATTGTAACCATCTTCTTGCGAATGCGAGTAGCCGATACATCTCTTCTCAGAGATAAGCTTCCACCATTCTAGCGAGTCTTTCACTCTGTATTTTTACAGTCTCTGTACATTTCTTTGATTAATAGAAATCGTGTATTACTGTATATCTGTGTTTATGGTTGCATCTCTGATACATTTCTGTTATATTATTGAATATCTGCAATATCTTTGTGCATTTCTTTATTATATCTCCGCTCTCATTTCGTGTCGAACATAATCCGGATCAATCTCTTTCATGTTCAACGTTGTCGTATTCAATCTAGACGTTGGCAATCTCTATTGTGGCCTTGGCGAATTCATCAGTTGTATTTGTTGCACACAAGTTTAGTTCTTCCCCTATGCTCGCCTGCAACACCTACAACATTTCCCCTGGTATCTGTGATAAGACTAAGTCAAGGTGACTTAGTGCGCGTGCTTGTTCCTGCATTTCCGCTGATGAGAATGCAATTACTCCTGGGACCAACTTAATTATTCGACGCTCTCTCATTACTTCTAATGCATGGGATACTATCGGTCTTGCTTCTACTAGCTCTATTGTACTTGTTGTTGGTTGTTGTGTATTTACTATCCTAGTTGCTTCCATCATTTGGCGCAGCACAAACATTTCCTCTTGTATCTTCATGTTTAGTCATTTGTGTTGCTCGACTACGCATTGGAACACATCGTCAGTGATTTCCTTGACTTGTTCTGCAAACCTCTCGAAGTCATATTCTGTCATTGTTAGTGGACTTGTCTCTTTTTTTGCCTCTTCTTATGCGACACTGATTTGTCGTTCCCTGTCTCTGTCTCTGCGTCTTTCCTCTTCTTGCTTGCATCGGTTCCTGGGTCTTGTATTTCGTCAATCTTAGGATATGGTACTTATGTTTCTTGTTCATTTGATGGGACCTTCAGTCTTCTTCACAATCTTACATAATCAGGTGTATATCTTCCTCTGTTATTTTGTAGTTTGACTTGATCCATTCCTCTCTCAAATATTTTTTTGCTTGCATGTACATATGATGATGGTCTGCCATGAACCGCGCAATTGGTTTGTAAGCCCCTACAAGTTGTGGAAAAATCCTTGGTGTATCTTGAATACATTCCCTAATCATTTCCTTGTACAAATAGAATTCAATTTTGTTGTCCAGTTGTCGTGCTTTGTTTTTCATGTGCCATAAGTTCTGATACTTAGCTGCCAAACACGACATGCCTCTTGTACCCAGAAACTATGCATCCTCTGGTTCCTTCCACGCGGCTAACGTAATGAGAAGAAGTCACTAGGAATAGTGGAATTCCATCCCCTTGTCACACGCTTTCGTGCAATCTATCAAGAACTGGTTAAGTAAAAATGATGCCCAGGTCATCGATACCCATTCTACACACTTCTCAGGGACAGTTATCACGCCTACAGGTACTTGGTCTTTCTTGCATTTTCGCAGTAACTTGCATGTCAATGCTTGCATCACAAATCATATTATTGGGTCACATATACTCAACACGTCCAATCTGCACACACCTCTAACTGTGTGGAATTTCTCCCTCATGGACTCTGACAGGGTCCTTTCATTCTTCCTATCTACGAACAACAGTGTAGGGTCTTACCCCTGCGTCGGTAATCCACACAATGAGGTTTGTGTCTATCGAAATTGGCCTGTCTAACCACACGTAGCCGCCATGCATGCATGTTTTTTTTTTTAAAATAAAAAAGGTGTAGTACATGCTATAATATATTATCTCAAAACTTTGACAAAATAAGCAGCTTCATGTCTACAGTCACCAAAAAATGTTGCCAGTAACCGGAAACCAGCATTATTGGGAAACATCTAGCAGTTATACAGTAATACATTAAGAAAAGAGACATCTGTCCTGCCCGTAGGAAACCAGGACAGATGCCAGTGGTCTAGATAAACCTAAAGCAATTACACAACAAGACTAAAAAACCTGAAAAGCAGGATAGCCTAGGCACCCGGTGACGTGTCGCTCCCACCAGTTCCCGTCGAGATGGCAAAAGTCTGCATGCACAGGGGGCACTTACGCTGAGTTGGGGCCCCGGAGAGCGCGTCAAGGAGCAAATCTATACGCTGGCCCATGATGAGAGCCCTGTGTTCCAAGTCCGCAATGTGGCTACGGAGCTTGAACACCAAGGCCAGGTGTTCATCGCTGAGGAGAGGGCCATGCATTCCACCACCCGGAGGAGCAGTCTTCCGTTCCTCAGCTTCGCCAGTGCCAACCACAAGCTTCCTTTGAACCGTTACCGTCTCCGCTTTCACCATCTTCTCGGCGTCAGTGGCTTGCAGGTCACCCATCCATGGGATTTCTTCCACCACGTAGCCAGGAAGGTCGTCGTCCATAGTTGGGGTGCCCTTGACGTCTTGCCTGCTGAGCTTCTCCATGGCACTTGGCTTCACGTCCCACGGCAGGTCCCCAATTGACAGGTCCTCCTCCACCACACAACCTGAAAACAAATCCGCGGGCTCGGTCTCCTTCTCAGTCCTGCTGCAGCCAGCTCCTGGTTCAACAATGGTGTTGAGCATCACCCTCCTCTCAACCCGAGCCTTCTTCCTCAGAATGGAAGAGGCCAGAGCCAAGGCCCGTTCAAGCTCCTCCTCCCGGCGCCTCTGCGCTTTGTGCGCTTCCCAGGCAGAACCCCGTCGAGGTTTTCCTCGTCTTCTGACCATTGTACCTAAGCAAAAGCCAGTCAAATGCAGAGCTAAGTTAGAAAAGAACCACCTCGAGAGCGGTTGCGAGTGCTGAGCGCAGGCAAGCCAGCTCTGTTGAAACCCACAAAGAAGCCACCAGCCCTGGGAAATCTTCTCAGGATACAGAAAGAAGCCACTAGCTCTGGTAAGTAACCTTGTCGTTGCTGCACCAGGAGTCTTCCACCGTTGCTCGACCTCAAAATAAAAACCGTAATCAAACTGCCGCATCCTCCTTCCATCCATATCAGCAATGAATTCATGTGCGAATTGGGTGTTAATTGTCGCGCGAGGGAGGAGTACCTCCATCGCCTATCCTCTGCTATGGTCGTCCATCAACGTTAATGCGGAGATGAGGGTGGCGACCATCAACTATTAATCCAGCGCTGAGTGCGAGTCCGGGTGGCACATCCTCTCTGCCTCGTGTCACCCCATCCGGGGCGCCATGCATGCATGTTAATAGCATCTCAACACATGCATTGATCTCCAGGCTCCGACCAAAATGTGGGATGTCAAACAGATTTAATAGCCCAACTCACTCCAACCCCTGGCCCATACCTTTGGCTCAACTACGAGCATGTATATCTTTTTATCTACTTTCATCTCCAAGTAGTGTTGCGATGCAAGTTTTGTAACATACCTGACCCCCTAAGTACCATCTAATGGATGGGGTATCAAAATCTTTGCTTCTTTTAACAACCCTACTATATTCACATAATCACGAGTGGCGGTCCTGCAAACTCATAGTCTATAATCGTACCTTTCACAAACCCGCCCCCCAACACTAAGCTTCTTTTTCATTCGTGGATTCACAGATTCACTGACACATTGTTTTGTGCCTTCCCTTCATAAGTCCGTCTGAGAAGGCTCGACACTTAGCCATTTTTCCATCCACGCAGACTTACAATTGTGTACCACCCCTTCATAAGTTTGTCTGAAAAGTCTCAACACTTAGATTATTTTGTGATCTCATAGGGTTCACAGGTTGGCAGACTCATAGACTCATTCATATCACCTTCCCATCTATGTGAACCCGCCATGCTTCTAAGTCCACTACCTGCACATTACACACGTGGACCTACCCAATGCTTGTTGGTGTGTATATGATACTCAGTTCTTGATAGTTATTTCCTTATGATTGATAACAAGATTCACTTTCATACATTAGTGATCATAGAATAACTATATAGTGAAAATGTTAATTATAACAATGCAATGAAAATAACAAGATCTATAAATATTAACCATGCATAGTAGACACAAGAACACAAGAGTTTATCCTAGGAAACCCAAACTTGCGAGAAAACCCAACAACCTTTCTCTAGAAGAATTCAGTCCAAGATATTACCAGTACATCATCGTCAATAGCCAAAATACCATATAGAGAATATCCTCCCCAAGGCTAGCATCACCAAGACCTAGCTCCTCAATAATATGACCAAGAATAACCAAACAAGAGCTTCTCCAAGTGTGGCGCACTCTCCAAGATAACGAGTAACCCAAAAATAACAAAACTGCCAAAACTACAGCTGCAACTGCCTTGTGCACATTGTAGAAGGAGTTATCTACCTATCAAAATGAAATGAGCTAATCCTGTATTTATAATAATCTGGGTGCCAGTCTGGGGCCGACTTCTTATTTTTGGGTCTTCAATTTTATTATTATTTTTCCTGTGGGGCCGAATTCTCTTCCCAGGTCTTCAACTTCTTCCTGGGAATTTTGTAATGGTCTAGATTGATCTTTTTGTACTTTCTTGTGGGGAATGACTACCTGAAGTTGCAAATCTCCAACACTCCCTCTCAATGAGGGAGGCATTCTCCATACTTGGATTTCTTCTATCATATAAAAGTTGTCTTCATTAGCCATGTTGATGTGCCATCTCTGCACATGCATTCCATCCCAAAATATGCATGTGATAGCATCTCGAGTCCATCCACTCCTTGACAAGAGAAGGACTACACCTAGGCCATTCACCACTAGCAAAGCCTCGTGAGTGAATGAATGTTTGCTTAACTAATCTAGGATAGTGTTTGCTTGATGCTTATTTGGGCCACTCACCACTAGCAAAGCCCTATAGATGAGTGAATCATTATCCTTTGGTCATATCAGCACTATCATAGCCCCGTGCATGACCAATCTAGGAAGAATGTCTGTCTGAACCTAGAGAACATCAACATACCTAGGCCATTCACCACTAGTAGAGCCCCATGAGTGAATGAGTCATTCTCCCCTTGGTAAAATCAGCACCAGCGTAGCCCCATGGATGACCAATCTGGGAGAACGTCTGTCGGATGTTATCAACATACATGGGCCATTCACCACTAGCAGAGCCCCACGAGTGAATGAATCATTCTTCTGTTGGTCATATCAGCACTAGCATAGCCCCGTTCATGACCAATATGGGAGAACGTCTACCCAATGTTGAAACATTAATTCTCATCACTAGCCAAATCAACATGGCTAATAATGTGTATCATCCTCCTTAGCCAAATCAACATGGCCACTCTATAAGGATATATGCAATCTTCTCATCTGTGGATAAGTATTGGAGATTCACTTCTCCCTTATGTACCATGTCTCGGATGAAGTCCTACAAGAAGCTTCTGAAGCCACATTGCTTCATGACTTGCGATATTGGATGTGACATACTCTGTGTCTACTGTATTGAGTGCTACAGAAGCCTGCTTCCATCTTATCCCGTAAATCATAACTGATTCCAAGCTGAAGCAACACCCTGAGGTGCTTAATTTGTTTACTGCACTCCTACTCAATCAGAATCTGTATATCTCTGCAGGCTCACTTCATCACCTGAGACAAACCATATCCAATTATACCATGCTTCATTGCCACCCACTGGAACTGCCTTAGATTCAACCGCATACTAGCTCAGGGTGCTCACTGCAAAGAAAATATCTGGCCTAGCATTAACCAGGTACATCAAGGATCCAATCAACTACTTGTACATCGTGGGGTCCACCAAATCTGAAATTGAAGCAGAATCACTCAACTTCTTCATAATTGTCATCATAGGTGTTGTCATGGACTTGCAGTCCATCACATGAAATCTCATCAATATCCCATGAATGAGGAAGATCTCATCTGATCTCGTCACACCTTTAATCCCAAGAGTACATCCAGCCAGGATCCTCCATCTCGAACTCTGAGGCTAACTCTCTCTATCACTAGAGTAAGTCGTGTTGTTTAGTCTACCTCATTGGCTCTTCCCTATGTGACTGAGACAAAATCCATACCCATTCCTCGTAATTGGCTACCTCCTCTGTCACTACAACAAGATCACATCTCCTAGAAGCCTCTTGCATATGAAGCTTATGTTTGACCTCCTCAACTCATTACACCTATCTTTCAATCATGGGAAATGTCTCTCTCCCACTTGAATATGGGGGGAACTCTCTCTGAATAATAGGCTCTCTTTTAAGCCAACTGACTCTCTCTAAGACCAGGATCAATCTATACATTATTGGTTAAAACCAAGCTCACTAAGTATCCATCGATCCTGGAGTACCATGCTCCCTCTGAAACATGACTCCATTTGAGTCTGTACAATCTCTGGAGCCATATGCTCCCTCTACATTTTCTGAAGTCTAATCTCCAATGAAATGTCTTCGGAGGCTGCTCCTCCCTACTGAATCCTAAGGGATGACTCCTTCTGAACTCTAGCTTCCTCTGAACTGGTACTAGGTGGTGCCATCTGCCTCATCACTAGTGGAGCCACTTTCTCCTCCTCATAACTAGAAGGTTTGGAATCAATGATGTGACTCCATGTAACTTGAGAGTCGATGAAGTGTTGCATGTCTCATTGCATCCTGCAACGTATCACAAAACCATGTTGGCCTCTTCCAGGTAGATCCACTAGCCCTTCTGGCTCTACTAAATCTTCCTAATGATATGAAGAATGAACAACTGAGCTAGAAGGATCTGCATGGTCATCCTTCGGAGCCTTCTGCTCCTCACTATCAATATTCATGTGGAACATTATGTATCCCACAAAAGTATCCTTCTTTTCGGAAGGTTCTAGCTTATTTCTCTTCACATTCGGTACATGGATGTGTATTCTCATGTATACAACTACTTGTTTGGTCAGTCTAATCCATGTCTCAAACTAGAGACCATCTAATATGTTTCCTCATGCAACCGTCATTATAGCTCCCTCTCGGAGCTATCACCTGTGACCAATCATTCCTCTATGGTAACTTACCTGAAACAAAACAAGAACTAAAGACAAGAGCAACACTTTTCTAGTGTTGTGACCTCCATAGTAACCTACCCAGCACAAAGACAACAACCAATAATATCTCCTAGAAGAGATCAATTTCATCTTGTAAATAAGTGCATCATTAGTACTAAATAATGAGCATTTACATAATGATTATTGTACTAACAATATTTTAAGTGTCACTATCATTTGATACCAAAAAGCACTCAATATTAATAGAACTCTAAAGACTAATGTCCCAGTTACAATATTTATTTAAGATGCAACAATATAAAAATAATGAACATGATATGCAAACCTGGAGTCTTAATTGTTAGGGAGGGTGTGTTATTCCTCTAAATGCACGAGATCTAGGATCCCTTTGTCACTGCTTTGACAAATGTCCTTTTTCCAAGTGTACATATCCTGCAAACACCCTCATGATATAACTTATATACAAGTGTGTACCTCTGAAATTTGTAGCACCATCCAGCTTGTGTTCTAATCTCAAGGTTTGTGCAACTGGAAACTAGTAACTGCAACTTGCGATTGGAAACTGTAACTGTACACTGGCAATATTTCAACTAGCTTTGACACCATGTTGGTGTTTACATGATTCTCAGCTCTTGACAGTTATCGCCTTGTGATTAATAACAAGATTCGCTTTCATACATCAGTTATCATAGAATAATTATACACTTAAAATCTCAACTATAACAATGCAATGAAAATAACAAGATCTATAAATATTAAACATGCACAATAGACACAAGAACGCAAGAGTTTATCCTGGGAAATCGAAACTTGGGAGAAAACCCAACAACCTTTCTCTAGAAGAATTCAGTCCAAGATATTACTAGTACATCACCATCAATAGCCAAAATACCATACAAAGAAGATCCTCCCCAAAGCTAGCATCATCAAGACCTAGCTCCTCAATAATATGACCAAGAATAACCAAGGAAGAACTTCTTCAAGTGTGACGCACTCTCCAAGATAACTAGTAACCCAAAAATAGCGAAACTACCAAAATTGTAGTTGCAACTGCCTTGTGCGCACTGCAGAAGGAGTTGTCTACATGTCAAAATGAAATGAGCCAGTCTTGTATTTATTATGATCTAGGTGCCAGTTTGGGGCCGACTTCTTATTTCTGGGTCTTCAATTTTATTATTATTTTTCTTGTGGGACTGACTTCTCTTCCTGGGTCTTCAACTTCTTCCTGGAGCTTCTGTAATGGTGTAGATGGGTCTTTTTGTACTTTCTTGTGGAGAATGACTGCCCAAAGTTGCAAATCTCCAACAACATTGTCACTTGGCTTGACATGAGGCACTCAGAGCACGTCACCCTTCGATTCCCCAAAGACCTTAACACCATGCCACGTGGCATCATGGCCACTGTCCTCATGAACCCTCCACGTGGACTGACATGAAATACACATCATCGTTGATTCCTGGCACGACCTTCTAGGCTAGGACAACGGTCCTCTGTGAATTGTGTGAGTGACATCACCCTTACCAGTATGACATTACCTACCTTTTAACCTCATCGAACGAGTCCACCGAAATTGATGGACATGATCTTTTTTGGTTGTGCTCCAATGGACGAATGATATTACTTGTCACCATCCTGATATATCCTACGATGGAGAAGGTTTCTCGTAGCCTTTCATCAGAGTACCATATATCTAGTGGTGGAAAATTACTTAAATGGTATTACAAATAACAATTAATTATACCATAATTCATAGTATTTTGCACACTTATACTCAACACGGGATTTCATACATTGTCAATCAACAATAATTAAACAAGCACACAATGATCACTTATCTGGAACAATTGAACCACCAACTGCATGTAGACCTTTGACTTTCCTCCCAACCTTATACAAGGTTCTCCACAAACTGAGAACAGGTCACCCCCGAGTTGGGCTTGAAATCCACCAGGGAAAGGAAAATGTATCCCTAAAGTTCTCTCAGCAGCAACAATATCTCAATATAGGTGCCAAGTTCAACAATAATCTTATAGACTCTACTTTCCCCACATGCTTGTCCCACCCAGGATGTGTGCCCCCTATGGCTGCCCACTTCCCTTCCAGGCTTCAACATTAAGACGGAAAAGAACAACCAGAGTTCTAAGATGACAACTTGGCACCTCTGGGAATCAAATTCCCTGCAATTCTCTCACCTGGAGAGAATGCATATGGGCATGACAACTTGCCTCTTCCACTTAACTCCTAGCCATTCCCTATCGACGCTCTTCAGTAGAATTGTCCCTCTTGCAGCCCCCTTCGTCGATTTTTATAGATCCCATTGTATTTGCATGTCAATAGAATGACACTTGTCACTCCATGGAACCCTATTTAACCCACTTGGTAATTTGTTTCCCCCTTCTTTGGACTTAGGAATACATGTATCCATAATTTAGACTTTTAAGAAAATATTATTAAAATATTCTCTTTTGCTTAAGCCTCCTTAGGTTTATCCCTTTTTTCCTAATATTCTTAGCCTCCTTTCCTAGTCTATTGGAGTTTATCCCCCTTGCTCTTCTTTTCAACATGGTCTGCATGCAATCGTGTTTTCTTTCATTAATTTCAAGTGAAAATACATAATACAAAATAGGGTCATTGGCCAAAAGAAGTTCTTGGTTCACCAACCTATACGCATACTTGTAATTGCATTCAATTGGGGTTCGACTTAGGGGCATTACAAGTTCATGGAACTTCGTCGTGTTTGTGATGTCGTGGTCCGCGTATTTTAGCTGGCCGCGTATGTTCTTGCGTGTGACTGCACCTCCTGCGTGACACTGACCTGAAGCTTGTATAGTGCTTTAGTTGGTATTCTTACCATTGCCAACTCTATATACGCTAGATCCTTCAATGGTGTCTGGGCTACAATCTCATCCATTTGCAACATGCTGGATGTAATTTGGAAGTTCGAGCTCACCTGCGCTATGTCTTGGATGGTATCTTACTCGCTCGACGCAACCCTTGTCTCTGCTTCTGTTGTTGCAGGGAAGGACTATGTTCCCCCTTTAGGCCTATGCACTGCTCTCATTTGCTCCAGGACCTGCCTGATGTCTGCCAACTCATCTTGAATTCAACCTCTTTGGTGTTGGGCATCTTCAAACTCCTCAGCTACACGCTCCTGTACTTTTTATGCCACAAGGTCAACGTCATCCCTAGTAATCATGTATTTTGGTAGTTGTTTTGTGTCTTGCCCTTCTTGCACAACCTCCTTGGTTCCTTCGGCTTTGACCTCTGTTCCTGTGGGCACTTCCTTGCCTATGTCTGGGATCCTCCAGTCATCCTTCCAATCATGCATTTCCATTTCTACATCTTCTTTGATGATGCAGTAACGGAGTTGCATCCATTCCTTGGATGGATCCCTGCGCGCCTATATCCACATGGTGTGGCGCGTGGCTCTAAAATATTTGCAATACCTTGGTATTGCGAGACAACCTCTAGAGTGATCCTCCACATGTTTGTTATGCTTTTCTGAATGTCACTAAAGTACCACGCAAAGGTACTTGCGTTGCCACTTCTTCTATTGGGGTCTGAAGTGCTCCCCGTTGAGGTATATTATGTTGCACGAAAACGACCTATCCTATCACAAAAGTAGGAATAAGGTGGCTCCCTCCACCGGACTAATGCTATCAGGATCAAGAGCCAAGAATAGTGGAAGTCTATGCTTAAATCCTGCGCATCTTTGCAGTCATCGAGGAACATGTTTAATAGATAAGGGGGCCATCTGAGCATGGTGCCATTGGCGCACTGTGCTGCAGCTGCGACGACCCCGGTAGGGACTTCCTCCTTACGACATTTCCTGAGCATCTTACAGGCCATGATTTTGGTGGCCATTCTGGTTTTTGCGTCGTTGATCCTCTTGATTATGATCCCACGTGAGCCCTTCTCTATGCTGTAAGTTTTCTTCATCACCTCGGATAAGGATTTCTCCTTCATTTTTTCATTCAGGTACTGCGTGAGACACTTGCCCATGGACGACAGACCCATGATGAAGGCAATCAACTCAACGTTGATTGAGACGGGTTCCTCCAGCCATAAAAAGCCTCCATGGAGGACCGCCATTAACTGCTTGACGCAGTTATTTACTTCCTTCCCCCTGCCAAAATGGGGAATTTCAACTAAGTCGAGGATACATGTGTTGGCCAAGTCGGTTTCCCATGCCTATGGTTGCAATATAGGATCACCGAAGGGACCTTTGCCTATGTTGTCCATGTATACCTACTGCGCAAATTTTGGGAATTTTCTAGCGTCGGCCACATCGTGGTCCAAATCCTTCAACTTTTCCATGCAGCCCAAAAGTGTTGGCGTGGCCTGCACTCCCTCTTGAATGAGTGATAATATGATGTTTTTGTCGAGCTGCTTGCGCGGGGATCGCTCCATGGGATTTTTTCCTTTTCTTCTGACTAGTACGCTAGAGGTCCCAACCTCTGCTTGTCTATGCTCTACGCTCGAGTCGGGTTGCTCGGTCATATCTTCAACCAACCCTTCATGTTGTTGCACAAACCTTGCTTCAGGTTGTGGTCTTGGTGTTGCAACCTCTATGTGCGCGTTGGCTTCACCATTTGTTCTTTCGGCTTCTTCGGTCCTCGCAGGTTGCTGTAGGTTGTCTGTTTTGTCTATTTTGTGGCTATGCGCACCATTGTGCGGATCAATTTCCATGGAAGGTGTTGTTGGGGCTTATGTTTCTTCCTCCACCAGTGTAGGGCTTGTTGGTTCAACTTGTGGCGAGGGAATCACGTCAACATTGACGAATTCCTCTCTGTGTGCAGTTTCTTGTTCGACCTCTGTGGTTTTATGAGGCACTTTGACGCTGCTACGGGTTTTCCTTGTTGTTTGGATCGGCGCACCAATCTTTGGTGGCGCCATTATGGGTATTGCTCACTTTTCACCAAATGGGCTTCGACTGGTTTGCGTTGTGCACTCGTCTATTCGCTTCGGCTCTGCGTGCTCTCTATCGCTGCAAGTTTGCGATTTCACGATAAGTTGTAATCTGTCTGCGTTTCCCCTTTATATAGAAGGTTTCATCAATGTTGTGAAACTTCTCGGCGAAGCTTCCCTAGCTGCAATTAACGCAATAAAGCTTTATGTGTACGCTGCATTTAATTTTCATAAATTTTTCCAATTGACGCCTTTTTGCCATAACTGTCATTTTTTTTTCTTTTTTTGACCGTTTGTCCTTTTCCCATGCACTTAAACTTTTTAAGTGCGTCGTGCAATTTCGCTGTGATTTTTTCGTTAGTGCGCAATATTTTGCTTCTTGTTACAGTTCTGCTGTGCATAGACCTTTTTCCGTTGTTGCCTTGAGTCCACTTTTTTTGCACGCCATGTTTCCCAGTAAGTTTTGTATTTTTTTTCTTTTCTGTTTTTTATTTCTTTTTCCCTCTTTTTCTCCTTTGTATTTCTTTTTGTCATTTTTCTATCCTAGCTTCTACCATAGTACACTATGTACATGTCTTTCTTACTGCGTTGCAACTTTTAAGTGCTAGGAGGTCGACTGTCCTTGTACAGTTTCAATCAAATCCCATTGATCATTCCTTTCATCTCTGTTTCCTCCAGATCCTTTAGCTGTTAGATCCCCCATCTGTGACAGTCTTTACTTCGTAGGGCCCTAGCCAATGCATTCTAAATTTACTAGGATGTTGAAAAAATTTATTGTCATGGAGAAAGACTAGGCCTCCTTCCTTGAAAGTCTTCCTCTTGATATGTTTGTCATGCCAAGCTTTGTCTCTTGCTTTCTATACTTTTTGATGAAATCTTGCCAAAATCCTATCCTCTTCCATCTCCATAGTTGGTTCAATCTTTCCTTTATTGCACCTCTTTCTGTCATGTTGGTGATTGTTTCTACGCGTAGGATGGGTACCAAAAATTCTAATGGTACTATTGCTTCCTACCCATACACCAATCTGAATGATGTATGTCCTGACAGCTTCTTACATTTAGTCATGTATGCCCATAGTATCGTTGATATCTTCAAATCCCAATCATCCATGTTGACATTGCAGATCTTTGTCAGAGAATTCTCCAAGATCTTATCGAAGGCTTCTACTATTCCATTTGCTTGTGGATGGTATGGTGTACTCTTCTGATGATATACTTCAAACTCCTCAGTCATAGCCTTGATAGTACTATTGATAAAGTGGGTACCTTGGTCACTCATCAAGATCCTTGAATAACCAAATCTAGTGATCACTTGCTCAAATAAGAAGTGTGTTGTTCTCTCTGCACTGCAATCTTTTACTGGTGCTACTTATGCCCATCTTGTTAAGTATTTTGTTGCAGTAATGATATACCTTTCTCCTGACCTTTTTGTTGGTCGGTTAATTTGTCAAATACCTGCAAAGTTACTTGTGGTATTATGGGCATATCATCCCTTCTGTTAGGTTTACCAACTCTCTGATAGACATCACATCTCTGGAAATATTCCTTAGCATCCTTGTGAATTCTTGGCCACCATAGTCCTGCGTGCAATACCTTCTATGTGGTAGCTTTTCCTGCATAACGTCCTCCAACTATTCCCTCATGAGCTTCTGCCAAAATCCTAGGCCTCTCATGTTCTAGTGCATATCTTCTCAAAATTTTGTCTGCACCCATTTTATATAAGTGTCATGTAATCATTTGATAGTCTGCAGCTCTGACTACCGAATTTTTCTTCTACGCAGTGTTAAAATCTTGTGGCACGATCCATGTACTCAAGTATTCAATAATATCAGCAAAATATTCATCAACTATTTGGACTGAAATAACTGCACATTAGGGAAGTCGTCTTCCAAGTTGGTAGGTTCTTCTCCATTTGTTACCCTTGATAGATGATCAAGTCATGCATTCAACTTCCCTAGTTTGACTATAACTTCAAATCAAATTCTCGAAATAATAATAGCCATCTATCCCCCCAACACTGGCTTGTTGACTAAATATTTGAGGGTCGAATGATCTGTAAACATCTTAAAGTGTTTGCCCAGTAAGTAATGTATGAACTTCTAAAGTGCATAGACCATAGCTAGGGCTTCTCTTTATGTAGTGTTTTAGTTATGCTCTGATTCATACAATTTTCTTCTTCCAAATGCTATAGGATGGTCCAAATCTCTTGCTCCTGGCTGCACCAAAATTGCTCCAAGTGTTATAGTTGTTGAATCTACATGCACATGAAAAGTCTTTTCCCAGTCTAGGAATAGCAGAATAGGTGTTGTGACCATATTTTCTTTTAGAGTGTCTAAACCTTGTTGACAGTCCTCATTCCACTGAAATTTTGTATCCTTCTTTAGTAGTTTTTCCATTGGCGCAGTGATCTACGCATACCCTTTTATAATTTTTTTGTAGTAGCATGTATGTCCCAATGTTTCTCTCAACTGGTGCACTGATTTTGGTGGTGGTAAATTGACAATAACTGCAATCTTGGCAAGATCCACTAGCAAGCCTTGTTTGCACACTATATGGTCCAATAGTATGCCAAAAGGTGTCCCAAAGATGCATTTCTTGATATTCAATGATATCTGACACTACCTGCATCTTTCCAACATTAGCCTTAATACTTCTACATGATATTTTAATAGACTATATACAGTCCAGTCATCCAGATACACTTCTAGAAACTGATGTATGAACTCCTTAAAAGAAGCTATTATCACCCTTGAAAATATGGTTGGTGCATTCTTCAACCCAAAATGCATGACTGTGTACTGGTAGGATCCCCATTCTATGGCAAAAGTTGTCTTGTACCTATCTTCTGGGGCTATCTTGATCTGGTGGTAACTTGAGAATCCATCTGTAAAGGAATATGCTTCATGGCCTCCCATATTCTCTAAAACTTTATCTATAAAAGGTCTAGGGAAAGGGTCATGTAGGCAAACATCATTCAGTTTTCTCAGATCTACACAAATCCTTATCCCCCCTTGTTTCTTCTCTTGAAATACCATAGGGCTTATCCATTCAGATTCTTCCATTGGTTCTATGATGCCATCTTCCAACATTCTGTCAATTTCTACTTTCACTTTCTGCTTATATATTTGATTTAGTCTATACGGTCTTTGTCTGACAGATCTAGCATCAGGTTTAAGATGTATCTTAATATCTCCTAGCTCTCTTGCTATGCATGTCATCTCTGTAAAGGTTGTTGGAAATAGGTCACTATACTCGCGCAGTAACTCTGTTATCCTTTCTATTGTTTGTTCATCTCAGTAGTCTCCAATGCTTTCCATTTTAGGATTATCAGTTGTGCCTTTCTTCACTTTTATAGGTGCAACAAATACTTTTGATTCCAGAGATGGACCTTCCACTCCTCTTTCTCCTTCAATTTCTATGATCTTAATGTCGCACATATCGTCTTCATCTGTTGCTTCTTCCTGCACATGATAGCATGACAATAGTTCTTTCACCGTCTGTCTGTTCTGTTGTTGATACTCTGTCATGAGTTCAACCTCTGATTCATTAATAAATATCACACCTCTTATCTATTTGAGTGTTGAATCCATGTTGGGGTTCTCATGTTCAAATTAGAAGGTTACTATAAAATTTTGTTGTAATGTTGTCCATTTTGCAGTGCCTCTGCGTTGTTCCTAGTCTACATACCAGTTTGATGGAATTCCTTCCAGTGTATGGATGAAGTGATGAGGCCATTCCTCTGGTGGTATCATCCTCGATAGTGTTCTGCATTTCTCTAAATGTTATTTTGGTGTCCCTTGTCCATCACATCTCTGCATATGATTGCTTCCCTGCTCTGTGTCGAATCTAATGCATAGTAGTCACTTACATTGGTACCAGTCGTTAATTGTTTCTTTATGCGCACCCCACCATCTTGCAAGTGTTGCCTTGAGTGAAATTCCTAGGGATAAGAACCTTTGGTTCTCTAACACTTCATCTTCGTATCTTGTTAGGAATTCTTCTAATTCATTTATGCCATGAAAACTGGGAGGTTCTCTGATCTTTGTACCCACCCATCTGACTACGTGGTCTATTCTTGCGCACCTTCTTGTGGAGACTTCATGTAATATCTGCTGCCAATTTTCCAACCCTGTATCTGAGCCAGAAGCACATGATGTGATGCTTTTGCAGCTGATTACCCCATCTACAATTGGTTTCACATAATATTCTTCGTGCGAGGTGGTTCTGTACAACTGGTCCATCTCTTCTAAATCTAGCCATGTTGGTTCTACAAACCTTTCTCCTTCTGAAGGGTCTAATGGTGCAATGACTCTGTAATATCTTGATTTGAATGTCATCTTCTTTTTTTCAAGTTGATTATAGCCTAGTTATAAAATTAACAAACCAATCCAAGCAATGTTGGATAAGGTGTTGTGCCATCCACTATTTGTATTACTTCAAAGTCTGCCTTAGTGCGCACTCCATCCAGATCTATTGTCACACCTTTTAGCCTTCCAAATGGCAAAACTTTTTGTTGGTTTTCTAGTTTCAACTGAATAGGTGAGTATCCTAAGGTGGGCTCTACCATACATTTCCATGTCTTCTTGGGTAACACGTTTACCTCAGAGCCTAAATCCAGTATGATATCCCCCATATTGAAATCTCCAATGTTGGCATTTAGTCTCAATTCTTTGCTTGTCCTCCTTCTCGTATGGAGGTGATTGATTGTTTTCTGTTCTAACTTCCTCTCTTCCTCTGTGTTACATCTTTCTAACATATTTTTCAAAACTTTAACATATGATGGATCATTCAGTAGCTTAACATGGGATTGCAAAAAAATATTTATGGTACTTACTTGCTCTATAGGTTGTATTTCACTGGTGTGGTCCATTGAGGAGGGAATTTCATACATTGGTATAGTCTGAGTGTGTTGCGTGGTTGATGTAGAGGCAACATCTTTCTTAAGTAACTCATGTATTTCCTCCTCGAATATTTATTTTTCTTTCCCCGCATCGAACTGTTTCTGTTGTTCAATATTCTTCTTCACCCATTGGTGTGTCGTTCGCTCCTGTCTTACTACATCAACTCCTGTCTTAGCTCCTCTGCACGTAACTATGTTGATATTGCTTCCATCATCCCCGGCTTCTACAGATATCCATTGAACATTTTGGTTGTTCTGGTTCCTCTTTTCTTGAATCTTCCCCAATAATGTTCGACAATCTTCTGTATCATGGTCTGTTGTGTGATAGTACATACATGTCGCAGGTGGAAGTGGACATTCCCTTGCATAATGTACTGGCTGTTGGAAATTGTGGCACACTACTGGATCTCTTCCTTTCCCAAATCCTCCTCTACCTTGTCCTCCACCTATGTATCCACCTCGATCCCCTCATGGTGGGTTGTACTGAGGCACCTGATTATACTATGTGGGGTTATACTGTGGTTGTGCGTTGTTATATTGAGGCTGTGCAATGATGTATTGTTGTTGCGTATTATTATATGGAGGTGGTACCTGGTTGAATTGTGGTGCAACTTCCCATGTCATCTTTTCTGCTTTCACCCTATACGTATCTGAAGTTCTCTCCCTCATAAAGTCCATCGTCCTACAATATATATCATCAAAGCCCACTGATTTGCAAAAATTGCAGTATGAATTCTTGGGTATTGTCTTGTACTTCTGCGTAATTGGACAATGATATGGATCATTTTACATATCTCCCACCATGGTCTTCCTATTAGCAAAGGGTTTGGTAGCCTTGTTTCCATGTACTGCACGAAATTTGGGCACTCATTCTTGTGGTGTCCTTATGTCCTGCATGTGGTACACCAAACAACTTCTCTTTTCTCTTTTCCCTTGTTCTGGTTCACTTGAAATGTGAGGTTCTTTGGATCCTCCTTTAGCTCTTCTATTGCTAGATCTATCTTCTGATATTGGTTCTCTTCCAGTTGTAAGGCTTCCTGCAGATCATCTGCCTGAGTTTGAAACTTTTGCTGCCTTAAAGGGTATTTCATATGTGGGAGCAACGAATTTACAAAGAGATGTCTATGTTGCATGTCAATCATGACATATTTCAACTTACCCTTCAACCATTTGAACCTCTGATCAATCTCCGAAACAAACTCACCTAGTTTATGTCTAATTTCAATCATCTTGTTCATGTACTAATCTTCTGAACTAGGCTTCTGGAATTCATTTATCAACAACTTCTTCACATCTGCAATAGTCTGTGTTGTTCCTAGTGGACTGTTTACAGCTAGACTCATGTACCAATCCAACGCGTGATCTCTTAGCGTGATAGCTAACAACACAAGTTTTGTATCCTCATCTGTAATTTGTTTTGCTTCCCAGATATTTTCACAGATGAATAAGTGCTTTTCGGGATCCTCTGATGCCTCTCCCTGAAATTTTGGTAACCTAATGGTGGGATCATGTCCTTCCATCTAGAACTGTGATGAGATACTACCTCCATGTGGTGTAGATACTTGAATACTACCTCCTGAATTGGCTCCTGCAGTTGTTGCTCCTTGTTTAGATGTACTTCCTGTTGTATTTATTTCGCTAAAATTTGGTTTTCTAAATGGTGGTGTTCTTTCTGGTGCATTAGTCACACATGCGTTTATGGGTTTCACATTGACACTGACATGGATGGGAGTTATGCCTTCTGTTACTGCCCTTGGACCTATTGTCTTCCTTTCATATGTTTCACATAGGATTTCCTCAATCTTCTCCATAGCCCGAAGATCCTCTACCTCTTCTTCATCACTTCCCAAGCCTGTTATCGGGCTAATTGTTAAGTGCGGACACAAATCAATCCCCCTAGATTCACTATGAAACTAGAACAAAACAAGAAAGTACACTACTCTTTCCTCAGATTTCAATTGTCAAACGAGAAATGGATCTAGAACATACCTTTTAAATATCGAAGATCTGACTTTGCCAATGCAATCCAAGCTCCGTCGCGAGGCTTATGGAGAAATATCTGCAAAGAAACAAAAGCCAACAAAGACAAGAATAACAAATTCTATTTGATATGAAACTGTAATGTTCCCAAGCCATTATGCCAGGAACATCATGGTTTTGGTGTCTTTTAAACTTTTTTTTGGTTGTGGTATTTCGTCAAACACTTTGTTGACCTACTTGTTTACATGTGTTTACTTGTTGAATGGCCTCTTGATTTCGGCCTTAAGGTTTATTGATGTGTTTATATGTGTGTATGCAACTATAAACAAGAATATATAACCATGGAACATACCTCAACCATATGCAATATGATAGACAAGCCAAAACATCTCAAATATGCTTTTATTCATAAAATAGAGGAACCTGTTATAATGAAGATGCCGATCTAGAATGCTCAACAGATGGCTAAGAATATAGACAATAGAAGCTGCTACAAAAGGCTCCTGACAATACAAAATAAGCCTCTAAAGGCTGGATAAGGGATGAAGACCAATGCCAAGTAGATCTGGGCCATATGAAGTGCCAAACCCTCACTGGAAGTTGCCACGTCTTACTAGAATGTTGAAGCTCCTCAACAATTCGACCCTACTGCCAAAGATGTCCAATCACCTCAAAAAAGATGCCAAACAGTAGATCGGGTGATGGCAAGAACAACCCAGGTGCCCGAATCTCCAAGATCCCTCTCAACCCCTCTAGATCTTAACCTCCTCCAATGTATGGTGCACCCCACTGGATGACTGAAACCCTAATAATTTGGCCTCTCTCCTAGAGACCTCCAACAACTCGACCAATCCACTATAATTATAGATTAGGGCACGGTAATGAATACACAAGTGCTCAACTAGGCCAAATACATGTTAGATCCTTAGATCTAGCTACCCTCCAAATAATGGTGCGCCCTCCTCTTAGGGAAATTGTCCCTCTCTCAATGCCAATCAATCCTCCATAAGAATACCTCCAAAAACATCCAATAATGGTGCTATGATACCTGCAAGGAAAACCCAATACCTGGAATTCTCGAAACCTCTTCTCCTCAGCTAGAATGAATCCTCCCTCAATGGATGGTGTGCCCCTCTTGCTGGAAACCCTCAACTGGTTCGCCCTCTCTCTATCTGCACATGTAACTGACGTAGAATCCTCCTGCAGCTGAGTATATCTGGAACTAGAATGGTGTGGGAGCGTATTGCTCTCCGAGACCAAGCTTGGGACAAGCTAGGTGGAATCTTTCACCACTGAATCGTCCTCTAGGGTTTGTTAAGTCAAAACCCTCAAAACTCCCAATGCTAGGCTCACTAGCTAAAAGCCAGATATCAAAATATGATCATACATGAATTCCTGAGCAGAGGCCCTTGCCTTTCCTTTATACTTTTTGCTCTCCTTGTCCCTCCAAAGTGACTTTCATTTTATTAATATTTAATTAATTAATTAACCTTTTTACCTATGAAAAACACCTTATCTCTCCTTGTGGCTTCCCTGACCACTGAAAGTCACTTCTCACCATCCCATCATGTAGTGTTGCTTCTCCCGATTCCAATGAACTATTACACTGAGAGGTTCCTCCAAGTAATGTGCCCAAAATGACCTCTTAAGTGAATTCAATTAACTTATAGCTCAAAATAGTCAAAATCATGGAAATCGTCGGAATGCAACAGAACCAAAGCCAACCTGTGCAGAATGGCTCATAATGATGGAATATGATGAGCAATGCAAGCTAGACCCCACAATGCCTCTCAATAACCCTTGTACTCGCTATAACCTCCATCTGGCTACTTTGGTCATCATAAACCTCTACACCGTGATGATGTCCCAAAGTGGGGACATTACAGAAACTATGTGCGTGATCAAGGAATCATACAATATGGAGAAATAACATTCATATAGGAAAGAAAAGTATAGCTATATTAAAGAAAGTGGAAGAAAGATACAACCAGATGCCTTGATGTCGTCAGGTTCCTTCCAACAGATCCTTGCTTCCCACACACTTCTAACCCAAGGATTCTGAGATCAACAATCTATCTTGACAAAGCAAAACTCAAAGCTAATATACAAGCTCCAAAAACTCCAAGCTACAAAAGCCAAGCTCAATTCAACTAACTTTCTCCATGAGAGCTCCTCTCCTTTTATAAGTTGAATAGGATAAGGTGAGGAGGTTAGGATGATCCCACTAAATCATGAAAGTGAGTAAGATCCAAACCGTCCGGAGACCACCTCACCATAGAAGCTTCTCTTTCTAGAAGCATCGAGAAGATGCTTGTTTTTCCCATGTACAGGAATTTCCGCAACCTAGCTATAGAGCAACCTGCAGAAATTCCACAACCTAGCTATAGAGAAAGGTGCAGAAATCAGGCATTTCCACACCCTGTGTATAGTGCAACCTGCGGAAATATTCCTTAATAGGGTTTTTACAAAGAAAAATACAACTTCTTCTCTCAGGGAAAGTTCTTTTCCCTTATTTCTTTAGGAATTCAGTCTATTAACCCCTCTGAAGGAAACATATAGGTTTACATCATTAATGGTCATAGGGATGATGAAAATAATGTGTAAGAGAGAGCCCCCCAAAGTATGAAGTTAGAACAAAGTGATAGCTGAAATACTTTGTCGAGTGTGTGTAGGGAACAAGGAACACATCGGTTGGAAACCTGTCAACAAACAAGGAAATAGAGTACAATAATATATCATCACTGAGGTAGGCATTGCCATACTCAGAATACTAATGACTCAAAGCATAAATGCCGACATGCAAAGATCCATGTCAAGTAAGACAGGTCATGGCCACCAAACATACACTATGGATCCCTGCAATTATGAGTCAAATCTGAACATAGCCACCAAAAATACACTGTGGATCTATGCAACAGTACAAACTGAATATACTGCAACGCAACCTTAATCCGTGAGAAAAAATTTAGGGTCTTCATCTCCACCACTCTGTAGTACGAATCTAACCATGCGAATACATGTGTTGAAGTCGAACATGGTAGAAATCACTTGATTACCGGTCATTAGTGTATACAGTTAACAAGTGCGAGAGAAATCACCATTAATGTTATTGACCCCCAAGGTACTCTGGTACAATCCAACGGATGTGAATTAATGAGTTGAAGTCGAATACTCGGCGGAATCTTCTGATCAGGGGTCAATAATGCAAACCCATTGTCAAAAGCGAGGAAACCTTCCATTGAGGCATGCAAGTTCCAAGGTACCAATTAGTTTCTAAGTCTAATTCTTGGATAATGAGTTGAAGTCGACAAGAAAAGACTCGTCACAGGAGGGTCTTAACGTATCCCCCATCAATGACACGAAATGGGTAACAAGATTTGAAGTAGATCAGAGTAACCAGTGACTCGGGACTGACTCAAGGATGGCTGACGCAATAGAAGGCTTAAGGACTACAGAAATGGCCGATGCAATAGAAGGCTTTTTGGGTTGAACTTCTCTTTGAACGTATTGATGACACGACAACTGTCTCAGAAACACTGACTCAACAATAGGGATCACAGACCAAAATGTAATCTTATAAAGGAATATGATTAGGAGACAAGAGGATTTTCCAACCTAGACACAAAGCAAGTGAAAGGGTGTGATGTCCAAAAGCGACACTTCCATAGAATACATGTTTAAATACAAATTTCTTTCCCAATTTTTCCTCCACCATCTCTGGCGAGCTCTTTATTTTTACACGAGCTTGAGGAGGATAACATATGCTTGAACTGTAAGCTCATCCTTTGGATGAGTCCCCCAGAGTATGTTTAACGAACCCTAGGAAGGAGTGGTTCGGTCCCATACGGGCCTTTCAATGTTTGTTTTACGAGTCCAAAGAAAGAAAACTCAGGGGTTTTTCATGTTTAGAGAGTCCGAAAAACACTTAAAGAGAACTCTCTCAGATCCTTTTTTGTAAATTAATTTGATGAGACCAAAAAAGTGATAATCTATCGCCCATCAAATGTTTTCTTCAAATACTTTTACGAGTGTGAAAAAAACAAGGTCACTCGGCAATCTTTTCATGTTTAGAGAGTCTGAAAAGAGCATAAAGGGAACTTCAGGGGGTTTCCTTTTTCGTATAACCTTTACGAGTCCGAAAAAGTGATAAAAGTATACTCGGTTACATTCTCATTGATTTACAAGCATGAGAAAGAACAAAGACTAAGCTCAAGATTGTTTTCATTTTTACGCAAGCTTAAAACAAAACAAAACTATGTTTGGGGTAGATTTTATTTTTACAGGAGCTTAAAAACTAAAGAAAACTATGCTTGGACCTGGTTTCATTTTTACACAAGCTTGAACCATAGAAAACTATGCTCGAGGTAGGTGGTTTCATTTTTACACAAGCTTGAACCATAGAAAACTATGCTTGCGACTTCCCAATGCATGGTTCACAAATTTGCAGGGTTGGTACTTAGCCCCCAGCTTAAGAAGCTAGCAGCTCAACTTCAGCATGAAGTCCAGAGGCTGGAAGCAAATGCCCCCCAAGCTCCGTTTCATCCAACTACAAAGGAGAATGAAATGAAGCTCCAAATACTAGATGAAGGACTTGACTCAAACAAAGAGGTGGAACAATCTGTTTCATTTTTTAACGAGCTTGACACAGGAACAAGAACTATGCTCGAGAATCTAGGTTCAATCCCCATACCTCTGTTTCATTTGTTAACGAGATTGATACAGAAACAAGAATTATGCTCTTAACCTCTGTTTCATTTTTTAACGAGGTTGCCACAAAGACGCAAAAACTATCCTTGTAATTGGTTTCATTTTTTAACGAGCTTGAAATAAGAAAATCATGCTCAAGGCTGGTTTCATTTTTTAACGAGCTTGAAATCAGAAAAGCATGATTATAGTTGGTTTCTTGATCATGTCTTCCAAGAGGATAGTTATCTGGAAGGACACCATGTCAAGGGACAAAACTCGGTCATGGCCTCCAAGAGATCTTCATTTGACGGAAGAAATACACTCTCGAAGGAACACATGTCGAGTGTCGCGATAGGGGTAAGGAGGTTAGGCTCCAATAGCCCTATCGAAGATATCACCATGTCAACTACTGGATCCAAGTCATAAGATATTGAGCGTACAACGAGAGGCTCATCTGCATCGGCAGCTGAAGGCATGGGAGACAACGCCACATAATTAACCTGTGGCGGGGGTGATATTGTCTGCATATAAGAACCATTTAGGGAGATCATCCAGTCAGGACCGATGAATGAAAGTTGATCAATAGTCACAATGCTTCCATTGCGAGGGAAATATATCACACGAAAAAGAGTGGACACAATAACTTTCATGGCATAGACATAATCTCGCCCAAGGAGTAAAGAGATATCCAAGGGGTATTGGACTACCATAAAGTCAATAAAGGCAATTTTCCTGCCCATAGTTATAGGAAATTAGGGAAGGGTCCCTAGAGGTTGACTGGTTCTTCTGTTAAAAGATAACAGATTCTACGTAACCAATGTAAGTTGAGGACAACCCAAAGGTTTCCAAGCAATAAAGGACAAAATACTAAAGAACACACCTTCGTATATCAATGTCTGAGGAACGTCCCGACCACAAACCTGTACTATAATGTGGAAAGGAATGTGAGAGGGAAGACGAGGTCCAGTTAACACACCCCAATTAAAAAGGATGGCCTCATTACTTGGAGGAGGTTCTACAAGAGAAGGAGGAATGCCCTCCGTCATGGTAGATTATGTATCGATGAGAAAAACATGGGTAGTATTGGGTTTACTCTCTAGCAGGAGAGTAGGATTGACCTATGACGAGATCAAATCGACCACTTGGGTTTCATTCTCCAAGGGGAGAATGGGGTCGACAGGTGGAAAGGGATCGACTGATTGGGTTTCACTCTCTAACGGGAGAGTGGGATCGACCGAGGATGGGATCGGATCGACCACTTGGGTTGCACTATCTGGCGGGAGAGTGGGATTGACTGAGGATGGGATCAGATCAACCACTTTGTCAACTAGTTCAATTAAGGATGTGACCAAATTGAATACATGATCAACCAGACTAACCGATGAAGGGGCCAAATCGATCATTCTATCAACTACAGGTGGGTCGAGAGTAAGGTTGCGATAAGCAACTGGAATTTGGGGCTGTGAAACAATCATGTCTTCTAGTAATTATGAGGCTTCGTCCATACGAGGGCAAAGGTGAGTTAGATGACTCCCTTTGCATAACATACACGGGAACTTGACTCTACTTTTCTTCTTCCCAACGATATCTTGACTAGTTGACGGGAGGTCATCAACATGTTGTTCAGAGGTTGATGACATGGGTTGGCAAGGTTGTGTAGACCATGCTTCTATAACCTTGGATAGAACAGAGCAATCCTTAAGAAGATGGCTACCCTTACAAAGTCTGCAAGGGTACTTGATCTTACGGGTTGTTTCGATGATCTTGGCATCATCAACACTCCCAGTATGATTAATAGTAATTGGTTTCTTTCCAACATGTCCAGCAGTGGTTGGAAGTTTGGACCCTTGTTTATTTTTATTCTTCTTAATCTTTCGTTTCTTCTTCTTCTTATCCACCGAGTTACTAGCTTTAGAGATTTCACTTGGCGAAGAAGATGAAATGGAAGAAGACCTTGCAAGTGAAGAAGGCAAAGAAGATCTTACTGGTGAAGAAGGTGAAGGATCAACATGAGGTTGATGTTCTTGGGGGGAAGTGCTTGCAAATGAAGCACTAACTGCATTCGGGACTACCTGAGTGGAAAAAAACCATACCGGTAATCCAATTGTGAGACGTGGAAGGCTCAAAGTAGTGATGTGAGGAGGACCAATGTTTCCATAAGAAGGAAAAAAAAAAGGTTCCCCTGGCGCAGAGGTTCCTTCATTGGTCATTCCGGGAACTGACGCCATTAAAAACAAAACTCCAACCTAGAGTCCACTAGGGAAAACAAAGAACAGAGGCTAAAAATGTAGTAAGCAAGCAAGCAAATAAAACCTTCTCACAATGAGCACACTAGTTGGTGATGAAATCCAACGTCGCGAGAACAAAGTAAGAAGGGGATGAGATAGAGCGGGTGGAAAGGTTACGTTGACGACCTGCTTAACAGACTTACACCCTGGTGCAAGCTCCCACACATAATCATGGGTATACCGTCCAAGGAGCCAGAGTAAGTTTGACCAACGTCGATTCCAGGTATCGTGAAGACTTGCCCCTCCATAGTCACCTCGTGTAAAGACCATAAAGAGGTAGGCCACTAAGGTTACCAATTACGACAATGATGCATGGGGAAACAATCGACAGTCCGATCCATGCACAAAGGTAGAGTATCTAGCCCGAAATCAACTCGAAAGGCTTCCACTCATCATTGTGGGTATACCTTTCAAGCGACCCCCATAATACGCGCAATCTCTACACCAAGACCAAAAAAGCAGGGTGAGTAACTCTGCCAGTCTCAATGCGACCTCAGGTTTGATCCTTGTGTGAGAAGGGCTTCCCAGGACAAAATTCAATAAGTCGATTTACCGCTCCCTAACTCAAGATTCTATGTTTGTTTACATCTTTGGAAAGTTACCTTTCACACCTATTCCAAAGCCCTACAAATAATCTAATGTAGGTTTGCTACCAGAAAATATAAAAATGTCTTATCAATTTTTGTAAGCGCTTTATTTTTAAGGCTATTGTTACTCAAAAGGAAGATGGCGTGGACAATATGGTGTTTTGACCGACTCGAAAGTTATGCAAAGAGATGAAGATGCAATCTTTTCATTTCGATGAAAGCTATGCTACGAGAAGGAGAAAACATTTATCATTCCCAAATGTATAATGTCCCAAAATTTTACTAAACTCACCAATATCAAGATTTTCAAGAAATGAGACAAAGAGACTGTACACCAATACACGATTCTTGCCCCCCCCTCCCCCCACCCACGAGGGGGAAACAATTTCGAAATTCAAATTCAAGACAAAAAAATGCTAAAAACCATGCAATTTCACTACTTCAAATGCAAGGATGCCCCCAATCTAATATAAAACAAGAAATTAAAACTTTTTGTTTCAAAGGTAGCTAAAAGCAATAGCAAATAGATATGAAACAAAGAGACCCAAACAATTTTCTCTTTTAACATGAACTATTCAATAAAATAAAAAGAAATTCTTTCACCAAACACTTCTAAAGAAAAAAAATGCTTTGTAACTGAAAGACACTCAAAGCAAGAGATCAAATCTTTCAAAAGCAAACAAAGTAAAGATGGCTAAAAGCAACTCAAAAACTGTCAAGCAGACTATAAACAGTCAAATACAGGCTCCAAAATTTCATCCCAAGTGATCAAGGCAAAACTAGGCATCAAAAGACAACAAGACCCAATCCAAAAAAAATTACAAACACCGTCGCAGGCCAACAATAGCTTACAGTGCGGAAATCAACAATTTCTGCAAGCTAGCAATGGGCAGAGTGCGGAAAGTTCGCACTGGCCTAAATAGTTTGGGTGCGACAATCTAAAGTTTCCGCAGGTGGCATATAGAATACAGTGTGGAAACGTCTGTAAACACAAGAAAATTGGAAAGAGGGTAAAGGAACTAAGGAAACTTTCAGAGCTAGAGAGTCTAGATTGATCCCCCACAGACTCGGAGAATAGAACCTGGGCAATCAAAGCAAGAAAGCAAGACAAACTAGGAAAATAATCCATCCCCAGTGGAGTCACCAATTTTTTTATTGGGCTAATTGTTAAGTGCAGACACAAATCAATCCCCCTAGCTTCACTATGAAACTAGAACAAAACAAGACAGTACACTACTCTTTCCTTAGATTTCAATTATCAAATGAGAAATGGATCTAGAACATACCTTTTAAATATCAAATATCTGACTTCGCCAATGCAATCCAAGCTCTGTCACTAGGCTTATGGAGAAACATATGCAAAGAAACAAAAGCCAACAAAGACAAGAATAACATAGTCTATTTGTTATGAAACTATGTACGTGATCAAGGAATCATACAATATGGACAAATAACATTCATATAGGAAAGAAAATTATATCTGTATTAAAGAATGTGGAAGAAAGATACAACTAGATGCCTTGATGTCGTTAGGTTCCTTCTAACAGTTCCTTGCTTCCCACACACTTCTAACCCAATGATTATGAGGTCAACAATCTATCTTGACAAAGCAAAACTCAAAGCTAATATGCAAGCTCCAAAAACTCCAAGCTACAAAACCCAAGCTCAATTCAACTAACTTTGTCCATGAGAGATCCTCTCCTTTTATTGACCCCTCTGAAGGCAACATATAGGTATACATCATTAATGGTCATAGAGATGACGAAAATAATGTGTGACAAAGCCCTCTTTATCTGCTATGGCTCTCTTCTTGTTATTCATATTATATTGGTAGGGTACTCCACCGCACGTTTTTCCAGCTGTTTCCATGATCTGCTTGATCTGGTCTTCCTCCATCATGATTGGGTCCATGCCCCCCTACTTCTTTCCCTTATTGATTTCTTTCTCCATTTCTCCATCTCCTGTCAGTGCTTCCCCCCTTCCCCCTTGCACATAAGGAAGTTTAGTTGTTTGCTACCATAGTCATCACACCGTTGTTATACAGTAAAATCTTGATTGAGGTATACAACGACCAAATATATCTACCTCTAGGTCATCTCATAAACTCTTGCTCTACTGTGCTGTAGGACTTCACGATATCTACTGCAAATTATGTGATAAACCCTGCAACAATATTGTCTAACCAGAAATCTACTACGCGTGTGAATTTGTTATTAACTTGTTGTAACTGCATGATCTCCATAGGATTCCACTCGATCTCTCTGATTCGATTTCTAGGGTGGTTGTATTTTAGCCTCAATCGACACCGATGCAACAAATGCAGGAAATCACATAAAAATACCTCATGTAGGTCGTTGAACACATACTTGTCCAGATATTTGTGCAGTGTTAACTTAGAGTTTTTGTTATCTTTTTGCACAAACTCAAGCTCCTTTTTTTTTCAACCATCTTTCGATTTTCGCCTTCCTTGGATTCCACGGTCTAAACATTCCTTTTTATACCTTCATTCTCTTATGGATCCCACTCACTTAATCCCATGCAGTTCCAACCGACAACATAACCATTTGTTGGTTATTACTCCCTGTTTTTATCTACTTCTTGGACTAACCGAGGTTCAGGTCTGAACAGGTTTCCAACAAAACCCTCTAAAACTATCGGCCCTCCTAGTAAACTAGAAGGAAACACAACAGACAAAATGTATTGCGCAGTCTCACTCGAGATAAATCTATGGGTGACTACAATGGTCAGATGCTTGCAGTCTAGGAAAGAGTGGGGATACAAATAACGGTCTCACAGAATTATCCATTCATCCATTTATAGTCTAACTACTTACAAAAGGTAGACATGCAATCAATCACAACACATGACATGTGTGTTACCGTGGTTCACCCCCTCTTGGGCTACGTCTACAAAGATCTGGCTTCTTGTGCTCTTTTATTCAGATTTTTGTAACATATGGCGTCGCGCACACTATAATTTTGATCATACAATCACAAAATAGGTTCCACAACCTCGATGAGGCTGACTAGATAACACCAGACTCCTTAGGCATCAATCTAACCCTCAAGGTCTAGGTACTTGACTCTCCTATAGCTCAACAACTTACAAAATTGGTATCAGGTCTTACAATAGTTTCCTTAACCGAACATAGCAAAACTTATGACTCTCGACCTAGACCTCCTAGGTACTTATCTATACTAGCTTTTAACTTATCAACTATTACAATCTCTTACAAAAACCCTAACCCTAACATGGTTAGGTTTTCCTACATGTGCGCCTTGCATGCTTTCCTCCTTTGCATGTGGCTTTTCCCTCGCACGTGTTTCTTTTCCTACCAACTGCTCTTCTCCAAAATTGGCCTTATCTTCCTAAAATAGACATTTTCTCCATTTTAGGCCTGCACCCAACATTTTCTCGGTTCCTCGATGGCTGGTCTATAAAACTGTCAGATAATGGACCCGTCAAGTCAAGTTTGTCAACCAGACCAGAGTAAACTTAACAAGGCACATGTTTAAGGTGGTCTAGTGAACCAGTGGCCCAGTGTTCCCGGTGGCCCGATGTTCTTGATGGCCTGGTGTTTCTAGTGGCCCAGTGGCCAATTAAGTGAGCCAATGATGGTGACCGGTATCATTCCCTGGTGGGCAGTGGTCCTGGTGTCCAGTTAACAATAATGTTAAACAACGAAAATTTTGAGCGATCAGTGGAGAGGTCTACAAAAAGGATAAGAGGGTTTTAAAGACGACCCATTTGTGCCATCATTTTTGGTATTAGAGAATAATAACTCTCTTGGAATTTTAAATCAGAACCCAATATACTCACGAGCTGAGATAAAATTAGCATATGAAGATCAACACAGGCCTAGACCTCTAAGAATATCTACAATAGAGGATATGCAGACAAGTGCAATTCCAGTAACCGAAGTTGTGTAGAAATGAGAAATATTATTGTGTTCAATGGAGGAGAAGCACAAATCTGAATGAGATCTAAGAGGTAAATATGTATTTTTAATTTTGCAGCTAAACGCTAGCAGAGTATTTTTGTGCAGGTAGCAACAAAGAAGAGATTGGTGCCAAAAACCCTTACAACTAGTGAAGCTAGAGAAGGGAAGGTGAATCTCTTAGAATATTGTGAGTATAAGTGTAGAAGCTTAGAGGAGCAAAGAAAGATCAGAGGGTTCTAGTAGAGAGAACCAAAGATACCAAAAGGTTAGGTTCAAAAGAACCTTTGTGAGGTATTGTAGCAAGATGAAATAGACTTGTTATTGTAGAGGCTATTTGTAGCTCATTGTTGAGAATTGTGAAGCTCAAAGAGATGGAGATGAATAGAGACAAATGAATGAAGGGTGCAGAGGAAAAAATCCACAGAAAGATGAGTGATGAGTAGCTGAGATGAAGGAACAACTTATTGTTGTGATGAAGCTTCTACAAGAGAGGACTAGGGAAGACCAGAGAAGTGGGTAGAATTTGAGGAAGAAGGTCAAGTGGCATATTGTGAAACTATTTGCAAGAGAGTTAAGGAAAAAACTGAGACACAGGATGAATGTTTGGTTGAAGATAGAGAAGAAACTCAGAGAAGAAGAGTATGGATAAAAATCCATGGAAGAGGAGACAAAAGTTCACATCTGTGAACTAGAGAAAGGGATAATACCCAGAGAAAAATATTATGAGGTGGATGAGAAATATGATGACAACCTCATGGAATGCTCATATCAACACAAGGAAGAGATGCCAAAAGAATCTAGAGAGACAAAGGAGTCTCAAGGTTTTCAAACTAATTGTTGGTTTAAGTGTGTGTTTGTAAGTATTGAAGAGTGTGAAGATGGATAAACACAAAAATATGTCATAAGAGAGAAAGGGACAACATTGTTTCATAAAATCAGTGAAAAGTGATATCATGCATATTCAAAGAGTGCAGATGTTGAAGACAAACTGACAGAGAAGATCATCCTCACAGTGAATAAGACAGAATTGGTTTATGAAGATATCCATAAGAAGGATAAAGAAATTGAAGAATGACACTTAAATGCAGTTCCAACAAAATATGACGAGGACTTAAAGCTTTTGGAAGAATGGCTAGCAAAGCCCAAGGTTTGTGGAGATTATATAGAGGTTACAACATTGAAAGAGGAAGATGAAGGATTTTCTCATAAAGGCATAAAATAATGTAAGACCAAAATATATTCAGAGTTAAGAGGAAGTACATAGGGAGTTAGCAAGACCTTATGGTGATTGAGGGCAGATTATAGGGTAATAGAGATGTCTTGTGGATAAATGAGTCTCCAGTGAGTGAGATGGCATATATTGAGGAAGAAAATAAACTAGAAGAGGATATGAAAAGTGGAAAGCAAGAAGAGAGACAAGAAGACATAATAGATACACCTAACAATAGAATAGGTGGAAAATGGATGCAGAAGACATTCAAGGAAGAAAGGTCAAAGAGAAAATTGTAGGACAACATGAATTAGATCATGAATAGAGTAAATAGAATGACAAAACACTCTTTCATCTACACAAAAAGAAGGTAAAGAACAAGAATTTGTATGGGAAGGCAATAAGAGGATTGGAGTTCAAATTGTAACCAACAGGTTGGAAAAAAAACAGGGGTTCCAAAGGAGGCCTATATGAAGGAGGAAACAAGTTATGCATATCTGAAGGACAAGGCGGAGGACCAACAAGTTATTATATGGTGGATTGATGAACATAATGGAGAGCAAGTTATTTTTTGGAATGTGTTTTTTGTTTTTTACAGGGGCAGAAAGAGAAGGAAGCATGAATTCTTCCATAAAGAAACAAATGAAGGTCAGTTGGATACACGAGCAAAAGGAAGAGTTAGATATTGATTTGGAAGAGTTTTGGAAATTCTTGATGAAGACTCACAAGTGGGAAATAAAAGAAATGGTGACTAACAATCAAACTCAGTTGGTATAAGATGATTGTGGAATTAAGGCAAATGAACAACAAGAAAGCAAAGTGTGGGATCCTAGAAGATCACATGCAACAATAAAGAAACAATTCATTCAAATAGATGGACAACAACAAAGCAAGGTATGGGATCCAAGTGGACTTCAACAAGTAGAATATCATTCCTAGGAGGCCATGAAACTTTTGTACCCTGGAAGTTTGATGCATGAGCATCTCCCCCCCCCCCCCCACCCCCCAAGTCAACATTGAAGTTTCAATCCTCTAGAAGGAAAAATCATTGTAAGAGGACATGGTTCCTCATGTGAATGTAACTAATAGATAAGGATTTAATCGATAGTGTTTATAGTCAATAGAGTTGGGGAATTTAGGGTGTTATTGTTAAGTAATTAGTTTCAATATTTTTAGGGATTTAGTTGATCTGGAAGCATCAAATTCCTCATTTATATTTGTAATTCCTCAAGCATGAGAGGAGTAGCTAGGTCTAGAGAAGCGCCCAAACTGTGAAATCAAGCCAATAGAGGTAGATAGGTAATCTTGGGTTTATAGAATCCATGTCCAAAGTTGAATTAATTAAATCAATGTTTTTGTTGTAACGTACCCAACACCTAGCTGAGAAACATTACGTGCAAAAACTCATTAAATTATTAAGATTTACTGCTAATCAAATTCTTGTAGCTTACTAGCCACATATCACACACATATTTGACCGTTTGATTGATACTACAGTTCTAAATGCATCTAACAACGTATTTTAAACATGAATACAATTGTTCAAGCAACAAAAAACACACAACATTCATATAAACTATCTACACAACGAAATTTAACATAAGGACGGAAGGACGGAACATAAACACGTATTTGTTAATGATTAACCAACTGGATGAAAACGAAGGATGAACCTCCCAACCATATGCATCGCTGATCATTTTCTCTCATCAACAAGCCACCCTCAAGTTGAGGCTATGAGTTCACAAGGAGATCCAACCCACTAGCTATCCACTCTCCACACAGAGCAACCCCAACCCAGCTCTAGTCTCACAACAATTCCAAACCTCGAGCTCTCTCTTTTCCCCACAACCCGCACTACCCAAGGAATGTACCCCCTTCACTACTCACTATCCCTCGAGATGTACCATTTGTTTATCAGGGCCACTAGTGCATTCGATTGGCCAGGAATCACTCAGCTGGGAACTCTAGGAACTCTCAATTGTTTCATGTTTTCTCACAACAACCTTCACAAGGCTCTGAGATATTTTTTCAATAGGAAATAACACCATATGCTTACAACCTGATTTACCAACACACAAGCCTCTATCTCAGCATAAAAACATAGCCAAAAAATCATTGTCTTCAAGTATACCATGGTCGGTCCTCTTCTCATCCCTCTGCCCTTCTTTGCTACCCCAAAATCTTTATGTAAAAATCATCCCCTATTCTGCATACAAATTTCCTCTTCTTCCTTGCTTGCTTGAATCACACTCTTCTAAATGATGATTGTACCCCATCCCATTCTCTCCAATAGCTATGGGATATGACCACTCACACCCACCCTCTTAAATGAGTTTAATGATTGGCCTCACATACACTCAATCAACCAATAGAAGGTTATACACAAATATAATAATTTCAGGAAAGCGGGTTGGATTAATACCCATGAATAATTCCCCTTTGGGCCCCTCTCTCTTGTGGAATCATAGCCCCCCATCGTTCTTCATCTCTTTCATATCGCAACCATCGATTATTATTTTTATTAATTATTTCAATGTTCATAATATGCAAATTCGGCCCCCGACCACATTAAATCAATATAGGCTCTTCGTCCAAACATATCAACTCACCAACCTAATTCACATTTATACAATTACATTATAATTCACATGGATTATAACTAGGGATTTTACATCCCCTCCTCCTTATTTTTGCACTCTCCTTAGTGCACAACACCCTACATGTCTAATTTCATTTTACAATCCCGACTCCTTGTCCAATAATCAACATATAGTCTCTCTAACCCGAAATCATAAAGGAATCCCATCCTAAAAAAATTACATATGCACTCTGGCCCTAATACCATAGATACATAGGCACATCTGGCTCCCAAAATCACAAATAAAAAGGCCCCCTGGCCCGAAAGATATATAGAAGCCACTGGCATTCTCCTACAACTATCCTGATTTCCATCAGCTCTCTTCCTCTTGACATGTCCAACACAAGGAATGCACCATTCGTTTATCAGGGATAATCCAAGGGATGAGGCATTTGTTTATCAAGATTAACTCAAGTAATGTGCCATTCGTTTATCAAGGTTGACCCAAGGAATGTGCCCCCTTCACTATCCTCAGTCCCTTGGGTTGCACCATTTGTTTATCAAGGTCTCTCTGGCATAGGTAACTAGGAATCTCATTGCTTGGAATCAAGGGACTCACTGCTAGGAAGAATATCAATAAAATAACCAACATAAACCTCATTGTTGCAGTGAAAATCACATTAGAGTTCACTCTTCAGGCCTGACAACCTGGTTCTTCGACAATGCAACTCACACATGAGTTCACTCTTCAAGCCTAACAACCTGGTTCTTCGACAGTGCAACTCACACATGGGTTCACTCTTCAGGCCTGACAACCCAATTCTTCGACAGTGCAACTCACATAGGAGTTCACTCTTTGGGCATGACAACCTGGTTCTTCGACAGTGAAACTCACACTAGAGTTCAATCTTCAGGCTTGACAACTTGGTTCTTCGACAATGCAACTCACCCTCTAGGCTTAGGCATCCCTTTCACTGTTATACAGTTCCTCAAGTGATCCATCATTTGCCAAGGTGTTCTCACACAAAAAAAATCCAACTTTCTGCTAGACTTCCACTAGAAATATATAACATGTGGAAATCATCCCATCTGCATTACATGCAGGCAATTAGTATGAGACATCATCATATAATTATAAAAATTTCAAATATGTTTTACACAGGAAAACATAATTTACCAAACATGAGTCTTTTTGCTCATAATTGTTTGGCTCTTGCAGTAGTAGATATCAGTCTTCCTTATGGGCTTACATCATTTCCATATCCAATACCATTCCACTTGCAATTTTCTTAATTCCATGCAATCGAACAAATTGTTATTATATCGTAACAATTTTCAATTATTAATTTCTCAAAACTTGTTATACAGGAAAATAAAAATTCTCACGCATGAGATTTCTGCTCATTATGTTTGGTACTTGCAGCTGTAGATATCAGTGTTTCTTATGGGAATACATCATTTCCATATCCAAGACCATTTTCCCTACAATTTCCTCAACTTTCTTGCAACCAAACAAGATTGTTAGCACTCGTGCATATTTTTAGCAGTTCATGAAATGATATCATAATTGTATCTTCCCAACAATTCAATAATTTCCAACCATTATTCACATTAAAACGGAATTCTACCATTCATCATATTATCTAGAATGATATTATCATTCATTGTACATGCATTATCAACACATCAAAATTTTCATAATGCAATCAAACTTTACCAATAATTAAGACCAATGTGCCAATAATCATGGCCACATCTACACAATGCATCATTGCATTGATTGTGGAATACCATATGTTCATGTCATGTATTCTACCATGTGAGTTGGAAGGTATGGCACATGCCTCAATACACCATCCAAAATCTTCCCCACACCCCGTTTGATCCTTTGGATACCTTCCTCTTCAACCCATACACAACACTAGGAACATCATGCCTTAGTGTTATTTATTGTAGGCAAAAAGGTTGCAGTCCAAACCTCAATTACATAGGGAATAATCATCACTCACTTGGATGACACTATATCCTTTCCATATCCAAACTCATCATGGCCTCACACATGACCATCTCAATGACATTCATTGTTATAGCAGGAGTAATGTCTTCCGACTTAACTCGGTTATGAATTCATAGCCAACATAACATAATATGCAATTAAATTTCCCATAAATGCATTCAAGCAATAAATAATATTTGCATACTCAAGGCCTCCCTCCTTTTCATCGATTCAAATATTGATATTAAAATGAGAGAATTCTCACCTCCATTCCCTTCAACATTTATACATTATAACAACCACAAATGCATACATGCATGGTTGTTATCAATTTAATTGATGCGACCTGATATTTTTATATTTGTAGAAGCTCGTCGACTCCCTTCACTAATCTTATTGGTCAACATTTTATCCATCCTCATTTGTCTTCATAAGCATGGATACCGTAAGCAACAATATCATCATGCTATAATCATGTTTCCTGGATACAAAATCCATCATTAGTTTTATTCAAATATCATAGCATCATTATATATATATATATATATATATATATATATATATATATATATATATATATCAACAAACTACTCTTAGTCTATAATCATGTCACCAACATGTTCAGACATGTCTACATGTACAAACACATTTGATCTTTCATGCCTATTTATGCACATGCATTCTATCTTTAGTCTATGCATCATGCATCAATTCTATAACGCAGTCCAATGCATATCTATTTTCATATTAATTAATTATTGAGATTTATTGTTGTAGATGGATGTTTTTGAATTTCTGTACAACCCTGTTGCCTTGGGCACTACTATTTTTCTCAATTGTACACCACTAACCCCTATTCTACACCTGCTAGCCAAGCCTTAATTGGTCATCCTGCATTTCCAGCCACTAGCTATTCCACTAGTGTTTCCATCTCACAACTACTTTATGCAAAGAATTATGTCCTAACATCTTTTGGCTAAATTATGGATATTCATAGTTTTGTAACATGCATTATTCCAGCTGAACATTAACATTGCAATCTAATTAACCACTTCCCCATTTTTTTGACCAAACTGGCCTTGGAATACCATTATCATTGACTGACATTTCAACATTCTAAAATACTTCTTTCATGTCTTCTTTTTAATATTCCTTGCTGCCCATGGCTTTGCTCAATATTAAATATCTCTCTTCACTTCATTGAGTGATTCAATGTGAAGCACTTTTTGTCCATTCAAGACCACCCTACTCTAATGGAAATGCCACCCTTTTCCATTTGCACATGTAACTTGTTTTTTATGTGCACTATGATAATAGAGGCATCTTTCTTGCTTGTGTAATTTTAGACAAGAGTTGCTAGATCATATCTAACAATTCCTTCTTCCTAGATTCCCATGCTTTATCATAGAGTTGACTAATCCAACCATAAGTCACACCTCATGTCATGATATCCTTTCTCCTTCTCTTGCAACAAGCTTTGTTGCCCTTACTATATTTCTATCTTCAAGGTTATGGAGTCATCCTTGCTTCTTGTGCATGCAATGACATTCTTTACTTGTTGGGTTCATACCCTATGTGAAAATATCTATTTACCTTCATTTGCAAGCCATTCAATCTCTATAGCATTTGAATACTAATATTCCTTTTCTTTTATTTAGACCCTTGACAACCTACCAACACCTTCCCCGCACTTTCCTTTGCAGTTCATTGATGCTTCAACTATCTGCACAAGCTTGACCTCTTTCTTTTCCACACTAATCATATTATATAAGTACCCATTTACTACAACAACCATTTTATTATCAAAATTCGACTGTAATACAATGGTAACTATCTAAATATAATAATAAAAACAAATTTTGGAAGGTTGGCCTAGAGTGGCATTTTCAACTCCATTCAACATCGAAACAATGTTCAGAGTTCTTACAAGTTGTATAAAAAATGAACTATGCATACTTCTCATAGAAGTTTCCACATAACATTCATTGGCAATAATGTCCCAATATGAGTGACAGTGTCAAGTTTCAAGGAAGGACATTTTGAGGACATGATATTCTAACACATGATAAGTGAGTACGGCTGCAAAATGTACTAATGCAAGCTACATTGGCATATCCATTGTTTGATAAGATCATCCACATCTAGAATGGCATCTTTGATCATCTATTTTCATATCTATAGAAACAACATTACCAACACCTCAAAGATATAGTTCCCAAGATCATTTTGGGACATTAAAGGTCTATTTCTTTTGTGAATACTCTAGCCAACAACAAAATATCATTACTTACTTTTGTGAAACACTCATCTTAACATATTTGAAAGGTTAAAAATTGTTCATTGATGATGTATACTAATACATGATTTATACATTTCATGATTTCTCGACATTAATGACAACACTTACATTTCTTTTACTGCTCACTTGTCACAACGCGGATGGTCTATCCTTATGGTCATAATTTACACTGAAAAAAAGACACCTCCTAGAAATGATGCCAAAACTTATGCCTAAATCATTCATTGAAGAATTTTGTTTTATTTGTTTCTAGCATACATGTTTACTTCCAGAAAATTGTTTGGGATAGAAAACAAAAACTATTGAGGAGACATTCTTTACTCTTGACTCAAGGAAAAGTTCTTCGAAGAGCAAGTGCTTCATTTTTTTACTTTCCTACATTTAGTTATATTTTTTTTTATTTGTTTCTAGCATACATGTTTACTTCCAAAAAATTGTCTGGGATAGAAAACAAAAACTATTGAGGAGACATTCTTAACTTTTGACTCAAGGAAAAGTTCTTCAAGGAGCAAGTTAAAGCATTTGTAGGAGGTGGTTGTAAGTTGTGTTGGAAAGTCGTCAAATAAGAGTATTGATAAATTATGGGTGGAATCAAACCAAATAGATAGAATAATTTGTAAAACACAACCATTGTCCTTTGACCCAAAACAACTTCCATAAAATGCCAAGAACTGAATTGAGAAGGAATTGCAACATGGGTAGATAGCATTTAAAATTATTCAATGATATTAATGTTATGAGGAAGGGAGGGTTCTAAAACTTTTATAGTTCACCAAGCACACAAACGAGTCATTGATAAATGGGGACTAATTTTTGTTCTTATACACAACTAGAAACATAATTTATCATGCTTCTAGGGCATAATATTTCAATTTGAGAAATAATATAGGTCCATACACAAATATTTAACTAGTGACATCATTGTGAATTAAAAGATGCTAAACAACACCATTGGACAAATAGAGAGAAAAATCCAATGTAATTTACATAAAAGAAAGCATAGGAAGAGTATACGCTTTATATCTAATGTCCTGATTTCTCAAAGAGAAATTGTTCCTAAATATTCAGTTCTAGAGCCATGTGACTTTGGAACCATTGGAGACTTGAATGAAATGAGAAGTATGTTCTAATACAAGGTGAAATGTAGAGTTCAACATGAAAACCTCATGTATATGTCCAAAATAATGTTTCAAAAATGTTTAATCATCTCACAAGAATGTTGTGTGCCCTAACTCCAACCATTTACAAATATGACTATACATTGAAGTTAGATGTGCTAGCTTGTAAAGTTGGTTTGTTTTTATAGTAGTTAGGGTTTACATTAGGCATGAAAGATGAGGAGGTATCAAGCCCTATTTTTTTTAAAGGCCTTTCAGGGCATTGTCGAAAAAATTCTTGCAATTCACGAGACTGATAGAAAAACTCACTTTGTAGTGAACTCTTAGTATGGTTTAGAGAACCTATATCTTAGTGAGAAGTGGATATGGTGGTCCACTTCATGAGAACATCATGAATGCATAACATAATTCCATATATCCATAATAAACAATATTTTATTTACTATCCATTTTACATATTTACTTGACATCATATGTGATACAATACATGTATATAAATACACGTAAGGAATGATAAGTCATATCCTTGGAAAATGTCATGACTTATCATAGACATATAATTTACATTATATTTCCTATTTACATAATAAAAAACCTACAACATATTATTACATGATAAGAAATGTAATATACTTTAGGTGCATTACAAAACTGTTACATGATAAGAAATGCAATATATTTTAGGTATATTACAAGTCTTTTGTAAGGTAGCTAGAGAGGTAGTGGGGGGGCAGAGGGGTGGGCAGAGGGCCCATAGTGATAATAGTGGAGGCCATTCAATGTAAGGTGGACTAGGCCCACTATATTATTAAATAAGGCCTACTATGGTAGTTAGATATAATAAATGGGTAATTAGATATAATAAATGTAAGATGACTTCTTAGAAGGTTGTACTTCTAGAAGATTCCTCCTCTAGAATGTTCTTAGGTAATAGAAGTATTATATAAAGGGGTTCAAATGTAATGGGATATGAAGAAGAAGTATTGTATTTGGAGCAGTAGCTCAATAGGAGGATGCCCCCTCGAAGAGGCAAGTGAACAGGAGAGGATCCCTTCCATAATAGGATCCATTGTATGGTGTTGCCCTACCTCAAGGGTTTGATAGTAATAAAGGAGATTTTGCATATCTTTCTTGTATATCTGTTGTGGTGTTTTTGTATTCAATCTTTGGTTCTTAACAAGTGGTATCTAACAATTGGACCCATAGTGATAATAGTGGAGGCCATTCAATGTTGTTAGAAAAACAGGACCACGGAGCAATAAAATAAAACAAATGTGGAAACAAAAACACAGAAGATACACAATACAAGAGAGACACAGATTTACGTGGTTCACCCAGTGTGGGCTACGTCCACCAAATAAATTGTCAGGTCCTTCCTTTATTATTATCCAACAAATGAAGGGATACAACCTACAACAAACCCGCTGTAACTTCCTCTTCTTTCTCTCACAGTCTCCTATCTCATAATACAATATTCACCATCAACCATAGCCGCAATACATTTCCCTCATAAAAGAGGGTTGCCTTCTAGGGCAAAAAACTCTAACATAATTTCTCCCGTTAGATCTGCGACCTTATAATCAATGGCCCAKATTTAAAATGAAATTACAATATACTTTTACAAGGCAATTTTTCCTTCGGGGGCTTCGCTCTCGAACCCCCATCGAGGGATGCTGCCCCCAAACCTCCGCTGGGGGGCCGCTGTAACACCCTGTTTCCCCCAGTCTATAAAAATAACTATACTGGCCAAGAACTATCGCAAACTCAAAGATGTGAATGTGTGATTTTGAATGGACCTTAGTATAAAAGGTCGACGAATGTAAATAATGTTATGAATATATGTTGCAGAACTGCTGGGAGGGGGATGTGCTGAAAAGAGACCACGATGGCCGATGAAAGGTGGTGGAAGGCACTTGAAATGCTGGCCTTAACTTCCACCAAAACCAATACCGTATTTGGTCTTCATTGGCTCGAAGATCAAGAGCGGCTCGCTGGCCCCAAAATGAATTACTCGCCAGGTTGGTAGGTGAAGAGGCTCCTCATGAGTTAATGAGGGATGGGGGTGAACCGCCCATCCGTGGAAGCCTCAAACCTGACCACCGCGGGGAAGTTCGTGCCACACGCAACCTCGCGAGAAAATAAAAGGCAGGAAAGAGGTGTGGAAGGGGGGCAGTTGCGACAGAGATCGCAAGAGGGAAGAAATCAGAAGGACTCTAGAAAATACACAGAGTGATTGATAAGCAGAGAAGAAGGAGAGTAACCTTCATTCTCGACTTCTGACGAAGAGAGACTCAGTCTCACAACATCGTGGTCTAAGCTCAAGGGTGGCTAGTGGTAAATCCATTCAGAATCGCTAAGCCTACGGTTGGGTGGAAACGAGCACCCCTCTTAGCAGTTGCATCAAACCAGGTGTTTTTCTGATAAGTGTTATATCTCATATCTTGAAATTAGTATTCTGACATGTATGTTCATGGTTTGTGTAATTATAAATGGTTACAATGTAAGACTGTCTATATGGTGTTTTGTTTAGAAATGGTGGCTGTATGCTTATATTGGAAAGACCACCTATGGCATATATATATTTATATACATATTTTGACTGCATGCTTATGTTGGAAAGACCACCTATGGCTTACGTAAATACACACACACACACACACACACGCACACACACATATATGTGTTTTGAACGGATTCAGTTTTCAAGTCTGTTCTCGGGAAATTTATTCCCTTAATTGTCTCAAGTAATGCCCTGGATAGATCTCCCCACAGGGACACCCTTTTTGGAAAGTTCATCCAAGGATCTGCTGGAGGATTTTATGGCGTAAGTCTTAAAGCCCTGCACGAGAGAGAATGGTCCTCTTAGACTTTGACATTTCGGTATTTCGGCACTCAGGGTACCTAAGTGCGAGTTCCATTGTACTCACCAGTCCCGAAACCCCGACGCGCAAAATCCTGAAATAACACCGGGTGGATGGGTTAGGACATTTCGGTGTTTCGAAACCCGGGGTACCTAAGTGTGAATTCCCTTGTACTCGCGAGTCCCGAAACCCCGACTTGTGAAATCCCAAAACGATAACGTGCAGATAAGTTATGATATTTCGGCGTTTCGGCATCCATAATACCTAAGGGCGAATTCCCTTGTACTCGCAAGTCCCGAAATCCCGAAATGACAGCGTGTAGCTAAATCTCGATATTTCGGCATCCGGAATACCCAAGGGCGAATTCCCTTGTACTCGCAAGTCCCGAAATCCCGACTTGCGAAATCCCGAAAAGATAGAGTGTGGAGAAGTTATTATAATTTGGAGTTTCGGCTCCCGGGAAACCTAGGTGCGAGACCTCTTATCGTTGCACAACTCGAAATTCTGATGGAGGAAACCCCAAAATAGTGGAGCATGTTTAGAGTTTGGTGTTCTGGAGTTTCAGCTCCCAAAAAACCTAGGTGCGAGACCTCCTGTCGCCGCACATCCCGAAATCCCGATGGAGGAAAGCCCGAAATAGTGGAGCATGTTTAGAGTTTGGTGTTTCGGAGCTTCGACTCCTGGGAAACCCAAGTGCGAGACCTCCTATCGTCGCACATCCCAAAATCCCGATGGAGGAAACCCCGAAATAGTGGAGCATGTTTAGAGTTTGGTGTTTCGGAGTTTTGGCTCCCGGGAAACCCAGGTGTGAGAACTCCTGTCATTGCACGTCCCGAAATCCCGATGGAGGAAACCTTGAAATAGTGGAGCATGTTTAGAGTTTGGTGTTTCGGAGTTTCGACTCCCGGGAAACCCAGGTGCGAGACCTCCTGTCATCGCACGTCCTGAAATCTCGATGGAGGAAACCCAAAAATAGTGGAGCATGTTTAGAGTTTAGTGTTTCGGAGCTTCGACTCCAGGGAAACTTAGGTGTGAGACCTCCTGTCGTCGCACATCCTGAAATCCCAATGGAGGAAACCCCGAAATAGTGGAGCATGTTTAGAGGTTGGTGTTTCGGAGTTTCAACTGCCCGGACACCCAGGTGCGAGACCTCCTGTCGTCGCATATCCCAAAAACCCGGTTAGCAAAACCCCGAAATGGACCAGCATGGATGAGTTGTGATGTTTCGGTGTTTCCGTACCCGGGATACCCAAGGGTAAATTTCTTGTCCTCACATATCACGAAATCCCGATAGGAGAACTCCTGAAATGGATTAACACATATAGTTTTGGTGTTTCAACGTTTCGGTAACCGGGATTTCTAAAGGTCAGCTTTCCTCGTATTCGCCAGACGCGAAACTCCGAGGGATGAAACACAAAAATGAGTTTGGAGGATATATGGTTTTCGGTGTTTCGGCACTCGTGAAACCAAAGGGTAGGAACCCCTTCTCCTCTTATACTGGGAAAACCTGGTACACGAAATCCCGAAAGGTGGAGTGCCATGTTTTAATCTGAGGCATTTTTAGTTATGACAAACCATTGGTCCCCTTCGGATTTCGACACTTCGAGAGACAAGAGATCAGGGGAACACATGCATCGTGATTTCCCGAATCGCGAAAGCTGGAAGTACCTCTCCGGTAAGGCCTGTGGTCATAACCCACGATCACATGGGTAAGGATAAGGGATGGTAGGAACTGCATCAGGCCCCATAGGAAGTCAGGGAATTCTGTTCCTCGGTGAAAAGAAGGGAAAAAGCCGAAAAATCTCAGTTCCCATAGTGGGTGTGTTACAAATTGGTATCAGAGCATGGTTACAACACTTGTCCTGCTTGGGCTCATGAACGAGTTGCGCAGGAGCTCCATTCGAAACACTCCTAAAAGGAGTAACCCCCCTGTCTTAACCTTTGTAATCACAAGTCGAGGTTAAGAATGAAAACTCCTATTGTGCGTGTGCATGTGAAAAATATGAATTATGTACTGGTTATAAATGAATATAAACATCAACTAACAACCAACGTTTTTCTCTTGCACACAAGCGGAAGATCAGTTGCGGGAAATTACAGACGTATAGAATGGTGACTCACCATGAAGTGTGGGAGGGCTCCCACAATAGAGATGAAGAGTCTGACAAAAGGAGGGTGGTAGGGACCCCTCCAGATCTAGCTGAGACTATGAGGAGCCTCATGGTTGAATTACAAAGTTGCAAGACTAACAACGAGAGGATGATAAAAGATCAAGAGAAGCAAACAGAAACTAATGCAGTTTTACTGCAGAGCTTATCCGACATACAAAGACAATTGCAACATGAACCTGAGACACATAAATGTGGTCATGTCAGTGGCCACACTGAAAGAAGCACCTCGAGAAAGGTCCACCCCAGAGATAAGGGACAAGCGTAGGAGGATTCTTCTAGAAAGGAAGCTGGCGACTCAGAGGGATCTTCTAGTAGCAGAACTAGTTCTCATTCCCGAAGAAAATGAAAGAAGCATAAACTTTCCAAGAGTCATAATCTCGAAGAGTTCAAGAAGGCCAAAACACCCTCCTTTGACGGTGAAATAAAGAAGCGAGAGGAAGTGGATGCCTGACTGCTTGGACTAAAGAAATATTTCAGAGTCCATGACTTCTCAGAAAATTTGAAGGCTCGAGTGGCCACCTTCAACTTGAACGGAAAGGCTTCCATTTGGTGGGAAGACCTTAAGAATGTGAAAGGGATTCACGAAGAAGACCTGTCTTGGGAACGGTTTGATAAATACTTCAAGAAGAAGTATCTATCGGAAAAATATTTCCACGAAAAGACTAAAGAATTCTATGAACTTAAGCTGGGGCAACTCACCATAGAGGAATATGTCAACGGATTCCTTGAGTTGCTGAGGTATGTACGCTACATAAAAGCAGAAAAGGCAAAGGTGCAATGATTCATCAATGGACTACCTAAGGACTACTAGAACATAATTGAATTTGATGAACCAAAGACCCTAGAAGATACTATCCGAAATGCAAGATATTGTTATGAACAACTTGGGCATCAGACATAACCTCGGGAAGGCTGGAAACCGAAGAATAGTTCAGTATTTCAAAGAAAGGGGATTAAATCCCCAAGATTTAAGAACTATAAGAAGAACTGAAGGATGAGCTTCCCGGCCCATAGTGTACACTAGCAGAACTTTCCCTCCTTGGGTGGAAATAAAACCTCTGGATCTGTACCAGTGAAGGCTGATAACCCAAAGAGAGAACCTTTGAAATGTTGGGGTTGCGGAGAAGAACATCTACTGAGAGACTATCCACACCAACAACATAATAGTCAGAGAATTTACAGCATGCAGGAAGCTACCACCGTCAATGATGTGGCCAGGAGTGTGCCACAAATTTATGCAACCTTGGATAATAACCAAGTAGACCACCAAGCTTCAGTGGTGGAAATGGAAGGTATGATTTCCAACCATCTAGTGTCTATTCTGATTGACCCTGGTTCAAACTTGATTTATATAGCCCCGAAGACTGTTGATAAGTGTAAACTACAACCACATAAACCTACCAAGACATGGTTGGTATAGTTAGCCACTGGCACCAAAAGAAGGCTAGCAGAGGTCATACCAGCCTGCCAATTAATGTTGGGTGAATTCCCCACCCAAGCAACCCTTAACATGTTACCCCTGGGATCGTATGATCTGTTAATTGGTATGGACTAACTAGCCGCCCATAAAGCCAGATTGGACTATTACCATAAAACCTTAGAATGTGTAAGTAAAGAAGGAAAAAGGATAACCCTTCAAGGGATCTGAAAACCTGTCTTAGTGAGACGAATATCAACTCTACAAATGAGAAGGTATTGCTGAAAAGGATGTCCCCTAAATGAAATACAGGTGTTGAAAACAATTGAAGGCAACAAACCAAGCCTCGAAGACCACCCTACCCTGAGAGAATACATAGATGTATTTTCGGAAGAGGTACTGGGTCTACCTCTGAGAAGGGACATTGACTTCTCGATATAACTTGCACCAGGAGCGGTGCTGGTGTCTAGAACACCCTACCGGATGAGCACACCTGAACTAGTTGAACTCAAATTGCAATTGAGAGAAATGATGGATAAGGGCTATATCCGACCCAACGTGTCTCCATGGGGAGCACCAGTCCTATTTGTGAAAAAGAAGGATGGTACCCTTAGACTGTGTGTAGATTATAGACAACTCAATAAGGTAACCATAAAGAACAAGTACCCCTTGCCCAGGATCAATGACCTGTTTGATCAATTGGGGGGTGCGTCTATTTCCTCAAAGATTGACTTGAGGTTGGGATACTATCAAGTCCGAATCAAGGGTGAAGACATCCATAAAACTGCCTTTCAAATGAGGTATGGTCACTATGAGTTTGTGGTAGTGCCATTTGGGTTAGCCAATGCCCCTGCCACTTTCATGTGCTTGATGAACAATATACTCAACAAATTCCTAGATAAATTTGTGCTGGTTTTTATTGACGATATATTAATTTAATCCAAGAATGGAGAAGAGCATGAAGAGCATCTTAGGCTTGTGCTGCAAGTGTTAAGAGAACATCAGCTCTATGCCAAATTCAACAAATGTGAATTCTTCCAGAAGCAAATACATTACTTAGGCCATGTCCTATCTGAAGAAGGAGTAGCAGTAGACCCTGACAAAATCAGGTCTATCATGGAATGGCCTTCCCCAAAGGATGTTTCGGATATCAGATCCTTTATGGGATTAGCAGGATACTATAGAAGATTTATAAATGGATTCTCCAAGATTGGTTGTCCAATGACTGCCCTACAGAAAAAGGGGACAAAATTCACATGGACACAAAAATGTGAAGACCTCCTATCGTTGCACATCCCGAAATCTCAATTGAGGAAACCCCAAAATAGTGGAGCATGTTAGAGTTAGGTGTTTCAGAGTTTCGTCTCTCGGGAAACCCAGGTGCGAGACCTCCTGTCGTCGCACATCCCGAGATCCCGATGGAGGAAACCCCAAAATAGTGGAGCATGTTTAGAGTTTGGTGTTTCAGAGCTTTAGCTTCCCGGAAACCCAGGTGCGAGACCTCCTGTCTTCACACATCTCAACATCCCGATGGAGGAAACCCTGAAATAGTGGAGCACGTTTAGAGTTTGGTGTTTCGGAGTTTCGGCTCCCGAGAAACCCGGGTGCAAGACCTCCTGTCGTCACACATCCTGAAATCCCGATGGAGGAAACCCCAAAATAGTGGAGCATGTTTAGAGTTTGATGTTTCGGAGTTTCGGCTCCCGGGAAACCTAGGTGCGAGACCTCCTATCGTCGCACATCCCGAAATCCTGATGGAGGAAACCCCGAAATAGTGGAGCATGTTTAGAGTTTGGTGTTTTGGAGCTTCGGCTTCCGGGAAACCCAGGTGTGAGACCTCTTGTCGTCGCACATATTGAAATCCTAATGGAGGAAACCCCGAAATAATGGAGCATGTTTAGAGGTTGGTGTTTCAGTGTTTCGGCTCCCGGGAAACCCAAGTGCGAGACCTCCTGTCATCGCATATCCCAAAAACCCGGTTAGCGAAACCCTGAAATGGACTTGCATGGATGAGTTGTGATGTTTCAGCGTTTCGGCACTCAAGATACCCAAGGGTAAATTTCTTGTCCTCACATATCGCGAAATCCCGATAGGAGAACTCCCAAAATGAATTAGCACATATAGTTTTGGTGTTTCGGCGTTTCGGTATCCGGGATTTTTAAAGGTCAGTTTTCCTTGTATTTTCCAGACGTGAAACTCTGAGGGATGAAACCCCGAAATGAGTTTGACGGATATAGGGTTTTCGGTGTTTCGACACCCGTGAAACTGAAGGGTAGGAACCTCTCGTCCTCTTATACCGCAAAAACCTGGTATGTGAAACCCCGAAAGGTGGAGTGCCATGTTTTAATCCGAGGCATTTGTAGTTATGAGAAACTATTGGTCCCCTTTGGATTTCGACACTTTGAGAGACAAGAGAGCAGGGGAACACATGCATCGCGATTTCCCGAATCACGAAAGCTGGAAGTACCTCTCTGGTAAGGCCTTTGGTCATAACCCACGATCACATGGGTAAGGATAAGGGATGGTAGGAACTGCATCAGGCCCCATAGGAAGTCTGGGAATTTTGTTCCTCGGTGAAGAGAAGGAAAAAGCTGAAAAATCTCAGTTCTCGTACTAGGTGTGTTACACCCGCTTGCCCCCAGACCTCGCAGAGGGGGTCCCCCCCCCCCCTCTGCACTCCCCTGCGTGGAAGAGTGTACATACTTCTGGGGTGTAAATACTTCATGGGGTATAAACACAGCTGATAGTAAAAGACCTCTGAATCAGGAAGATAATCAGGCTCCACAACCAACAATCTCCCACTTGGAGACTGATCTCAACAACTCCACCGCTGTTGTATATGTTGGACTCTGAACCTTCTTGGACCTGGAAAATTTCTCATCTTCATGTTCATTCTTGAAGACCAACTGAAACTGAGCAGGAACTCAGTTTCTCCCTGGTTACTCCTTTTGTTAACATGTCTGCAGGATTCTGGCTAGTGTGTATCTTTTCCAACTTCAAATGTCCATCTTCCAAGGCAGATCGTATGAAGTGGTACCTCAACTGTATATGCTTAGTCTTCTAATGGAAGGCTTAGTTCTTTGCAAGATGAATGACACTTTCACTGTCACAGTACAACCTACTATTCTCTTGCTTCTTTCCCAATTCCTCCATAAACCTCTGTAACCAAATCATCTCTTTACAAGCCTCTATAGAAGCAACATACTCTGCCTCTATTATTGAAAGTGCAACAACCTTTTGCAGTTTTGAAATCCAACTTACTGTTGTTCCACCTATAGTAAACACATACCCTGTGGTACTCCTCCTGCTATCTTTATCACCTACCATATCTGAATCAACATATTCTTGTAGAACAGTTTCTGAACCTCCAAAACATAAAGCATGATTAGCAGTACCTCTCAAGTATCTAAGAATCCACTTTACTGCCTCCCAATGTTCTTTACCTGGATTGTTCCTATATCTGCTCACAACTCCCACTGCATGTGCAATATATGGTCTTGTGCAAACCATTGCATACATCAAGCTGCCAACTGCTGATGAATATGGGACCCTAGACATGTATTCTATCTCCTTCTGTGTCTTGGGACACATTTCCTTAGTTAATTTGAAATGGTTGGCCAAAGGTGTACTAACTAGTTTTGCATTCTGCATTCTAAACCTCTCTAACACCTTCTTTGTGTACTCACCCTGAGACAAT
>ML776686.1:1844953-1883188 GCA_009831015.1 Picea engelmannii | reverse complement strand
TGAGAAAAGAATGGGCCAACAACTTGGATATTGTTTGCATGATTTTGTTTTCTTCTTCTTCTTCGTCTCTCTCTCTCTCTCTCTCTCTCTCTCTCTCTTAATGCCACCAACAAAATCAACTTGATCACAGATCAACGAAACAACCTAAAAACTTGACCACATGCCAGCGGAAAGACCGCTCTAATACCAAATGAAGTGGATCTAGTAGTCCACTTTATGAGAACATCATGAACACATAACATAATTCCACATAAGGGGTTGACTAGAGGTGTGAAGGGTCTAGAAGTAAACAATACCACAAACATTTTCGAACGAGGTCCTGTGTAGAAGAATAAAGATAAAGACACTAAAGGAACATCGCTTAGAGTGAATACGTCTGTGGTTTTGAGCCCGCGGTCACAAGGAAAGTGGATTGAAGGAAGCACTTGTGCAGAATTTGAATTATGTACCAGTTTAAAGAGCCTATGGAATAATTTGAAAAGATTGGCACACAACCATTCCATTGCCGCTACAAGATCATGTTTGCACAAAATGGGTGAAAGTGACTTTTTCGGGAAGCCATAACTTTCAGCTCATAAATCAGATTGGGGCATGGGAATAGTCATTAGAAAGATGATTAAGAGGATAATAACATTGAATTGTTATAATTTGGAGAATGATGATAGATTTCTTCATGAATTGAGCAGAAAAAGGACATGTAGCATTGTTTGGATTTTTTTTTATAATATGCATAATTCTAACAAAATGGTTGCTTGCACATTTTGCAGAATTAGAAGTATAACTAGATAATTTCAAGTCTAGAATTGAATATTAGAGTCATGGAAGCATGAAAAAACTTATGGAATTTGGATGAGGCAATAAAGGGCTACAAGGAAAGTAACGAAAAGTGGATAAAGAACTCGAGAACAACATAATAGAAGGATTATTATTTAGCTGCTACAAAGTGTGAATAAATTGCAGGTACAACAAAAGCAAGAATCCTCACATAGGACATGAAGCTAGTAGGTGAATATTGTCATTAATGGGCATAGAAAAGGAAAAGTAATTCTCCATAGCATTGAAGGTAGAGAGGTGTAGATAGTTGCAAGCTTGATGTGAAAGAGAACAAGGATCTTAGGAGATAAGGTGTGAATAGTCTCTATGTTCCAAGCACACAAGTTCTTGGAAAGGATTTTATAGCTATGATTTAGCTACATGTCTAAAAGTAATGAGATCAAGAAAGCCACTTTTGATATCAAAGTTCACAACATAAGCATAATACCAATGCAAAGAAATTGGAGATAGAAAAATGAATGCTACTTCACTTGAAAAGTGCCACTTAATGAAAATAGACTTCCACTAGGAATGGTATTAAGTGTGAAAGGTATGGTTTCACAGGGAAATGTTAAATGAAGTAATCTAATGGACAAATAGGAGTAATATTATTGATTCAAGAATGTTGTGGTAGTAGAGTGATGGAATGTTCTGAGCTACTTCATTCCAAGGTTCTGGAATGTTTCATAAAGCTAAATTTTGGATATGATTTCCTAAGAGAAGTTGTTGCAAATAGAACACCTCGATTGGATTACAGAATGGCCAAGTGGGAGTTGGTTGGAAAGTGTTCAAACCATGGAAAAGTAGTGCAGATGAGCAGAATGGGAGCACACAAGGCAACAATGATTTGAAGAAATTCAAGGACAACTAGCTACAACATAAATAAATAAATAAGAAGTGAACTAAAATAGAAATGCACTAGAGTGCATGATGCATACAATGAAGTTAGAATGCATATGCATTAGTAGGCATGTTGATAGTGAATTCTTGGTGCATATGGATGTGCATTTTGCATATGTACATGTTGGATATGCATATGGCATGCTTGTGGGCTTAGAATAGCTTGTTGTTATATACATGCAATATTGATGATATATTGAGTATGACTAATGATGGATTATGTATTCGAAAAAAAGAAAAAGAAAAAGAAATAACATGGTTAAGAGGTGAATGTTGCTTCTACATATGATTTCCATCTATGTGAAGACCCATGAGAGTGGTAGTAATGGTGATTAAAATGATGGAGGAGAAAGCCTGAGAGCTTCTACAAATACCAACTGATCATATAACATCAAGTAGGTTGATAACAACCATGAAGGTACACATTTGATTGCTTCCAATATTGAAGGGAATTGAGATAAAAATTCCCTCAGTTAAATTTCCAAGATTTAAATTGATATGTAGTGGCTGAAGGCCTAGAACATGTAAATGTTGTTGATGCTAGAATGCATTTAGATAAAATTTAGTTGCATATTTTTTTATGATTGGTTATGATATCATAACTAGGTCAAGTCATTAGACATACTCTTGATATAATAATAAATATCCATAGAGCTAGTCATGTATGAGACCATGAAATAGTTGGATATGGAAGGGATATAGTGCTATGTGAGTGTTTAATGGTATCTATTGTATATCTGATGTTTGGAGTGCAACCTCTTTTCCAACACTGAAGAGTACTTACGAATGATATCCTTGGTGTTTTGTTTGGGTTGAAAATGAAGGTATCCAAATAGTCAAGCAAGCAGTAGGAAGTTTGTGGATGATGTGTTGAGTCGTTCGCCAGACATTCCAGCTCACCTTGGTGAATGCATGACATAGTTATGTGGTATTATGTAGTCAATGCAGGGATGCATTGTGTAAATGTAGCCATGGGTATTGGCACATCGATTGCTATTTTTTTTGTAATTAATTGTTGCATTTTTAAAATCTTGTGGTGCTGAAAATACATAATGATGGATAGTTGCATTATATTGAATATGAATACTAGATGAAGTGATTGAATTGTTGTTGTTACAATTCTAAGATCACTTTTGGAGATGTTGACAATGTTACAGTGGTATTAAAGGAATTGTTGAATGCATGTATATATTAGATGGCTTAGAAATGATTATGCTAACAACTGAAATGATGTGAGTATTGCTAACTTGTGAAGTTAAGAACACTTCAAGAGATATTAGATATTGTAACAAGAAAGTTGCAGGTTAAAGTAGTCAAATAATGATGAATTATGAAAAATCTTTATGGAGGGAACCAAGTAATACAAATATTTTTGGATAGAAGAAAGAAAAGATTGGCTCATAATATCATTCCATTCAATAGTTGAATTCCATTTGATGTCAAGAATGGATGGAAGTGATTGAATTGTAGTTGTAAACAATTCTGATATCACTTTGTGAATTCTTTTTTTAATTGTTGCCATGAAAATTGTACATGAGATACTGACAATTTGTTTGGCTAAGTGAAAGTTGAAGAAATTACAACAATAATGGTCTTGGATATGGTGGGGATGTAAGCCCATAAGGAAGAATGATATCTACAACTATAGAGCCAAACATTATGAGCAGAAAATTCATGGCTGGAAATTTTATTTCCCTGTATAAAATAGATTTCATAAATTAATAGTTACAAATTGTTATGATATGCTAACAATTGGTTTGGTTGACTGAAGGTTGAGGAAACTGTAGGAATAATGGTATTTGGGTATGGTACTACTATAAGCCATAATAAAGATTGATGCCTGCTACTGCAAGAGACAAACGAATTATGAGCAGGAAGCTCATGCTTGGAAAATTTTGTTTTCCTGTATAAAATAGATTTGACATTTATGATTGAAAATTGTTATAATGATATCTCATGATGATTGCATGTGTATAATACAGATGAAATGTTGGATATGGAAGTTGGAAGCTTGAAAAAAAGGAGAACTAGAAGGAAATTGAGCTCAATGATGAAGGCATGGAATGAAAAAAAAAGTCTAGTAGACTTGTTGCAGCTGGATTTCTTGAAGCTGCAACTCTGAAACTTCTTGGTTGAGTGCATTGGAGCCCTGGAGAGAAGTGGAACATCCTAGGGGAATGCATGGCAGAGAAAGGGGTTCATTTCTTTGGGTTGTGCATGTTGATAGGGAAGGAGAGCTTGTTGGTTGGAACTGCTACCCAAAATATAAATTATGAAGATCATTATGCATGTTTTGGGCCGAAGTGCCTATGTATGCATGTTTTCTTTTAGGCCATAGTGCCTATGTATATAATCATTTGGTTGGACTGCCTGTGCAGATTAAAGACCAGAGTGCCTAGAATTGTAAGAACATCAGTATGGTGTTGTGCACTGAGGACAATGCCAAAATAAGGGGAGGGGGATGTAACACCCCATTTTTTTTTATCCCTATGAACTATAATGTATTATGTAAATATGACTTCGGTTGGTGAGCTGATAAAGTTGGAAAGGGGCCAGAGTGCCTAGAAATGTAATTCATCTATATATATTAATAAAATACATCATTGGTTTTAAGACAGAAAATGACAAAATATATAGGGGGCTATGATTCCATGAGAGAGGGGGCTTAAGGGGCTAAGTCTTTTATTATATTTTATTTACCCATAATTGATTTTATGGAGAAAAGTGGTTACATGAGCTTCTTGGGGAGGCCATGGGGTTCTTGATTTTATGTAATTATATTAACCATGTCTCTGGGTTGTTTGGGGTGGTTATTTGTTCTCGATTCATCATTTCCTTGGGATTCTTCCTCAGTCACTCTTGCTAATTCGTGTGCTCTTGGGCTGAGAATGGAAACAAATGGAAGGAGGAGGAGAGCCATTTCTAGATGGCTATAATAAATCACTGATCATTCTAGGTGGTAATGGATGCATATGGGCATGGGATTTATGGTAGTTCTGATTGAACTGTTTGCAACTGAGAATTCTTGGAGTTTCCAGCATGGAGATTTCCTGACTAGTAGCACTTGAGCCCTGGAGAGAAATGGAACAACCCGAGGGAATGCATAACATAGAAAGGGGTTCATTTCTTTGGGTTGTGCAGGCTGAAGGGGAAAGAGAGATCAAAATGGATTGTTGTGTGGCTGGGAAAACCTGAGAGCTAATTACCCAACTGTTGTGTTTTTTAGATTTGGCCTAGGACTCGTCCTCTTGGATTCATGTAGGGGTATTATTTAGAGATAAAACCCACAAATCTGATAAAGGGGAAAGGACTGGACAAACTGTTAGTTGAATTTAATTGTAAATCCATTGACTTGCATTATCTGTCAACAATCATCATGGAAATAAAACCGGGAGAAGATGAAACATAAGAGCCATCTTTGAAGGTAAACCCTAAATTCACTCAGTCCGATTGGTACAAAGATATATTTTTTTACCTTTAGAATTTGAGTTGTCCACAAGCACGGGACAAAGTTAAAGCCATGTATATCAAGATCAAGGTTGTGAAGTATTGTGTTTTGGAAGAAAATCTATTCTGGAAAGATACAAGAAGGGTATTGTTGAATTTCCTTGTTGAAGAAGAGACTAAAGACATTATTATTGATTTTCACAAGGGGATATTTGGAGGCCACCATGCTTGGAGAGCCACTGTATACAATATCCTCAGGGCTGGCTAATACTGGCTTACATTATTTTCTGATGTAAATTGCATGATCATAGCCTATGTAGAATGACATTTTTTTGCAGGAAAGAAAAATTTGCAGCTTCTTCTTATCAAACCTATCAAAGTAGAGATACCTTTCCAGCAATGGGGACTAAATTTCATTGGTGAAATCAACCAAATTTAAAGTGGGCAACATAGGTGGATCTCAACAGCCACCGATTATTTCACCGAGTGGTTGGAAGTTGTTTCCACTAGAGCAGCAACTGACACAGTCATTATCAAATTTCACGAGGAGAATATTTTGGCCAAATTTGGATTCTCTAGAAAGATCATAACTGATAATGCACAAGCCTTCAAATCTTCTAAGATTATGCAATTTTGTCAAAACTATAATATAGAGCTTGGACACTCCATTTCATATTATCCATGGGGCAATGGCCTAGATGAGTCATCCAACAAGAATCTCATTAATATCATCAAGAAGATGATGTTCCAAAAAAAGAAAGCATGGGATTCTCACTTGAAATGTGCAGTTTGGGCCGATAGAGTAAGAATTAAAAGGTCCATTGGAACTTCTCCTTTCTAGCTAGTGTACAGATTAGAAGCTATTTTCCCTATTTGGCTCAGCCTTCTGGTGATGAAGCTTCTACAAGATGAGGAGGTAGACTCATATGATATGCAAAGACGAATCAACCAACTGATTGAAGTCCAATAGTTAAGTGAGTAGGTGCAGATAAAGTCTCAAGCTCACCAAGCCAAAATGAAAGAAATCTTGGACAAAATGACCAAACAAAGAAGCTTCGTGACAATGTTGACGCAAAAAAGTGCAACTAAATTATGCCTGCAAAGAGTTGCAATGCACAAACTATATTAATTTTATCTATTATACTATATAACTAGTAGGTGGGACTCCTTAAGGAGAAAAACATTAAGTTGATTTCGCTCCTTGAAAAGTTTTGCAGTTCACAAAACAATTGACTGGAAGTGTTAAATAATTGCTTCCTGGTGTTCTATGCATAAATGGTTTCATGACATGCTTCGTTGCGCTAAGAAAATCGTCGCCATATGAGAAGAAAAAGAAAGCAAAATCCCATTGCATAAGTGTTATGTTAGTCACAATATTATGGGCATACAACTTTGTCATTGTGTTAAGCTTGTGGCATATTAAAGGGTATGGTTAAGTTTTACTCTATGCACATATATCATATAGCAACATTGGTTATCATACAAAGGTTCAATACTATATAAATCTATTGCATATAATTCGACTTATGGTAACTTTCACATATGATAGGGCTATCATATGATATGATACTTGGTCATATGGTTAACATCGTTGGTAAATAAACCTTGGCATTTTGTTGTGTTTTCTGAATATGGTATAAATATGCCTATTGGATATGTTATAAGTACAAGTTGACAACTTTGAATGTATGGATTATATGGTACATAACTCGAATCGGAAATCTAAGTTGGCGTATGAATGGTTTCCACCATGTAACAATTGATTGGTTAATAGTTGAAATGGAAAGGTTGGAAAGATTTTGGGTTTATCCATCCAATTTCGGAGGTGACGTGAATTAAATGAGAGTTATTGCACTCTCCTTTTGTTTTGCCTTCTAAGGTATACCACCTTTTTGGCATTTTCATTTGGTCGTGAATGCTCTATTGCTGGTTAGTTGAAGTTTTGAATTTTGGAACAATGTTGGTGGTTGGATAACGATCATTCGCTGTTATTTTGTGGCTATTTAGTCGACTTGGATAGGTATGGAATTTTTTTACTCTTCTGGCATCAATGGGTTACTCAGCACTGATAATTTTGGATATAAGATCTAGTCTGGTTGCATATTGTGTGTGTGTTTTAAGCGTGACTCTGTGTTGTGCATGGATATTAAAAGGACTGTGAATGATGATTTATTACATGTTTTGGGTTAGTAAGAAATAAAACAATAATTGGGTCTTGAACACCAGTGATATTTACGACCTCGGTTTTGCATGGCAAGCTTACAAAAACAGTTTGGATTTTAAAAAGAATTGTGAATGAGTATGAAAACAAAATCTCACCAGCGTTGACTGCATTTTGGTCTTGCTTTCGTGTGTTTATTATGGTTTGTAGACCAATATCATGCACCATTTGTTTATTTTTACATATGGTATGGATTTTATTTTAAAACAAAATAAAGGAAAATCTCATGGTTTGCACTACTAGAGTTATCATTTCGACTGCTTATGTATTTAGTTCAAAGGGAAATTGCAAACAATTGTTTGGGCACATTGTGTAATGACAACATGGTTTTGATTGTGACCTATGTTGGGAATGTGGATGAATTTCAAATTTCCTTCGATTTGATTCACCTCTTGCTTGTATGGGTTTAAATCTGCTTGCAATTAATGGGGTTATGGTTTTATGATTTCAAAATGATTTGAAAATGTAGGGTTTCAATTTTCCCTTCTATCTCGACTTGCTCTTATTTTCGAATTCAAGGATAATTTTGAGCAATTGTTTATCTTTAAAGAATAGATGTGAAACCCTACAAAACCCTCTATTTGGTTTCGTGGATTTCACCACCATCATTTGGGTCTACTTATTGATATTTCAACTCTGCAAATGAATTATTCTTATGCTCACAACCGAGTTGGAACTGTTATATTGAAATTGGTGTTTATATTTCCAGCCTATGCATACCCCAGTACTATATTCTTGGGTTTATTATGGTTCCAGCATGTTGATGATAACTCAGAAAAAATGAAGAACATTTTATTCTTATACAAAAACCCTACTTGGATTGCACTCTGGTTTTGAAAATTGCTTGATATAAATATTCAAACAATTATGGTATATGCAACAAAAAAGGAGTGAGACTTAGCTAAATTAGTTGGTATATGAGAGAAAAATCAAACCCTACATTATTCTCAACTTTAAAGACAGAGCTTGAACTGTTATACCTTGAAAGAATTAGAGATATGGATCTTTCATACTGGAATTTATTGAGTAGAATTCTCTAGAACATTTGTTAATATATTTTGATTGATGAATTGAACTCCAAAGAATTAAAAGGCAAATAAACTAAAGAATTTCATTTGGTTTATGATAGAGGTCTGGATTTGTTCACATTGGTTGATGATTGATGGAATGATAAGTTGTCTTCAGAAAGAACATTGATCATTTTTATTTCTTGTTCATGATTTCACTTTACGCAAATTATAAATCCCCTCATTTTTCCCAAAATCATTTTATTATTCCCATGTTTTGTTTTCAAAGAAAATGTGATTGTACATAAGCTCTCTAATTTAGAAAGTTTGATAAAGGGGAGATTTCACGTAAGAACAATGAACAATATTGAATGAAATATTCAGTAAAATAAAGATGATGATATTATTAAAGTAAAGCTTGTGCTTATGAATTGGTTTTGTTTTATAACAATAACCATTGTTTCCCTTTCATAAATACCACCTTTCATTCATTGCAAATCGAATGATATCCTATATGTCATTGAATTTCCCTATTCTAACTATGACAGTTATGGACCGAGGTGAGCAGATCAAATATGATTGATACATGCAAAGTAATGGATTGATTGCATGCATTCTTGTGTGTGTACTGATAAGAGCCAATGTTTTAAATTTATCTTTAGGCAAAGTAAATTGATGGTTGAGTAGTCTTTCTTGTTTCATATATTGATATAAATTTGTTTTAGATGATGAGTTTATTCAGCAGAGGAAGTCATCACAGAGGTAGAGGTAGGGCCAGAAACAATTTTTGGCAGAGAGATAACAAGAGACCTAGATTCTCCATACATTTTGATGTTGACCCTCAAGAATTGAATGAACTAATTCAAGTCGGTTTCTTTAACTTGGTGGGACAAGGAGTCTTTCAGCTACATCCTCGACCAGAAAGGCCTCCTTACCAACCTCACCCAAGTATTTCTAGTGTTCATGTTCCAACTCATGTGTCCCTCCAGCCAGAGGTCCCTATTAATGATGGCTGACATGATATTGTTCATCACCCTGTAGATCATCATAATGGTTGGTCCGCAGTTTCATTTCCATTTCCACCACTCAACCAACATGCCCAACAGATTTCCCACATTGCATCCCCTATCCAATCTTCACATGCAAGCAAGAGACTCAAAATAGGCATCCATGAGCTTAAGTCAAGCAAAGACAAAAAAAGTTGTTACTCATTCTAAGTCATTTGATGATTCATCTCAATCAGTCACTTCCCATGCTCACCAAGATGATGAACACTCCCAAGTCTTCAATGAAGTTCATCCTCAAGCATCCAATGAACCACACTTTGAGAAGGCCAACTTAACAAACAAAGTAGAAAAGGCAGAAGCAATGAAAAGAAGCAGACCGCTTCTCACAATAAATATGGTTTTTGATCATTTATATGGTAGAAAATCTATTTATATTTCGATCTCATATAGGCAGTATGACAATAAGTATTTTTGTTCTAAGATTTTTGCGACCAGTGTTATGATAAGGTAGTTCTCTTAGATTCATCACATTAGTTTTTAATTCAACTTAAAAACTGATGCGATGAATCTGAAAGAACTACCTTATCATGACACTAAGTCTTGATTTTTGGACAACCAATTAATATTTGCTTTCTGTAGTGGCAAATACATTTTATTTATTTGATATATATATGGATAATTTTGGGAGACATAAGGGGTTGTTCAAAGTGATTGCTTATGTGTATATTTATGAGGTCGCATGATTTATTATTTAAGTAAATTATGGAGCGACAAGGAGGAAATCAAAACTTAAAGGGATTTAAAGGAATTAGGGGTCCCACCTATTAGTTATTATTTATTTACCCTTTATCTATTATTATAATTATTTAATATTTTCCATAACTAATATTAAGTCATTTATGACTTAACTAAAGGTGGTTTGAAACTACCACGAATTCTTTTGAGAAAGATAAAAAGTTGATCGGAAGAAGGGACAAAGGAGAGAGAGAACAAGGAAAGAAGTTTATGATAAAGGTCTGCTTTTATACTTGTGAGATTAATTACTTTTATTCATTCTGAGTTATCATAGAGTCTTAACCTTTTTTGTTGATAGCAGGGCCTTATTGAAGATAGCATGATTTAAAGATTGAGATACACAATTCAATAGCTTATTCTAGAAAGGTTGATCATTTTATCTTGGTAGTCCGTGTATTTTTTTTTTGTTTGTTAATTTGTGCGAGACCTGTTGGCTACGCAATTAACCTGTGGCTTGAGAAACCACGACTCAGGGGCATCTAAGCCATCAAAATCACCCGGGGATTGCACCCGGCTTGAGCCACACCAACCCTTAACATGGTTGGATTTTTTTTTGTCCCCGCAGGTTTCAAACCGGTGACTTTAACATCACGGAGTGGCTTAACAACACACTCTGTCACCGACTGTCCTACACCTCGGGGACTCTTGGTAGTCTGTGTATTATGATTTGTTTAAGAATTAGTTTTCATTACCGATAGAGAATATTTTGCAGAGTCAGTAAATGATACTTTCGTGGCTAAGCTAATGCATATTTCTAGTCTCAATCTTCTCTTGTTTCCAGAGTCTTTTTGTATGGTGCCCATCGAATATCTCTAAATATGATCTTGGTCCTTACCCTCACAGGGGTTTGAAAAGAAGGTTATGATTGTAACTTGGAATGAAATCAATAAAATTGCTTTGCTAATTTTGATCTCACATGTGCATTCTCTGACATTACTTTCATATTTGTATTTATTTTGTTCCTTAATTCTCAAAACACAATACATATAATTTTTTTACTTTTTTCTTTTGCACAATTTAATTATAAAAAAGACAACATTGGTTCCTTGTACTTATTACTTGAGAATCAATTGATAATTTTGTCTAAGGCTATAAACCCCAGGTGATAATCTCAACTATCTTACCCTAGCCAAGTAAGATTCAAAAATTTTGGAGGGAGGTTCTTCATACCTTTTCCTCCACAGACATGAGACATGGTTTTAAAGTGGGATGCCATAAGAGAAGCAAAGGGAAAACAATGAAAATTCGACAATGTTTGGGGATATTGTGAATGGGAATTTCCTCAAACACGTCTTGTAGAACCAAATGTTGCAATTTTTTCTATCATGTACATAAATAAATATTTTTCCATTTTTTTTCCATGTATTTTTAATTTTACTTCATTCATCTTTTGTTATGGAAGCAAGTAATTAGGGTTCTAATGTTTAAGTTGTTGAGCAATTTTGTTTCACCTATTCGACCAATTTTTAGGTGCATAGGGGGCCTCTTATTTTAACGTAGACTCCATAACCCAACATAACAAAGGCACTTGGCTTATAGTTCTAGCAGACCATAGGGATATGTTGTCCCCGCTGGAGTCGATGTTAGTATTGGATTTGATCTAGTCACTTATAAGCACACTAATCAGAGATAGGAGACTGGATTTGACAAGACAAAGGCTAAAGGTAAGCTTACAAAGCTCGTAGATAAAAAAGAGATAGCATATGTCCAAGCCCCTTGAGAAATCAACAGAAAAATCTAAGTTCCAAACGTCTAGGCGCTTATCAGAAGCTTAAAAAGGGGCTAATTGCACTCAAAACAAGATTAATCCCCTTTCAAAATGGGATGTATCATGAGACCGACGCTTAAAGATCGAGCGTTAGTTAAGGTGTGTGGCCTAATCATCCAATGAGTGCAAATGAGCCTGATCAACGATGCAAAGTTGATTTTGCATGGTGAAATTGCACGAGAGTTAACATGCACATGGGGTGCGACAGTGGTTGCAAGAGCCATTGTTGAGGGCTAAATTGATCCAAAATGGATCCTGGAACCAAAATCAATCAGGGAAGGCCTAAAAATTAAAGTGCTCAGAATTGCTTCAAAACAGACGTGTGTGTAGGCCGCGTCTTTAAGAACCCAATGCAACTTGAACGGGCTCAAACAAACACAGTATGCGAAAGATATTGCGATCTGTTCATTTCACCAAATAGGCAAAAAAATGCTAACTGTACAATTCGTACAATGCTGAAATGGCAACTGACTGTACAGTCTGTACGACTGTACAGGTGATGTGGCAGATGCATTTGATGTTGACTGGGTATGGGTAGTTGATGGCTGAATGGTGGATGAGTCAGATTGTTGCACGTGGCACCACTATAAGTGTGACACATGGCACATGCTGACGTGGCAAGATCCGTACGACACGTGGATGCTAACTAGACTAGCAAGTTGAATGAGTAGGAATTGATAGCTGAACGAATCATAGTGTCACACATGGCATTTATGTGGGCTAATGTTTTGGTGCCATGTGGCCCATTCTTGGGTTGCCACATGGCACCCCTCCATTGGTTGCAGTGGTAAAATGGTTTGTGACTCCACCAGAGTTGAACCTGCGACCTCTAGGCGTGGGGAAGAATTTTGGCAGGGCCGGGCTACCAGCCTGTCCACTTTGTTTCTTAATTACTATGGTCGAAATGTATTATTTAAGTTGAAATACATTGTAATTCGATCGGAGAAAGGGTTGGGGCCTAGCCCCAACCCCCGGTGCAACCATACAACCTTTACAACATGACTCTTCTCTATATATTGGCGCGCAGTTAAAGCCTATGGTTCAGCCCCCGACGATACGTCCTTATCATATAACCTTTGGGTTTGTTGTGTGGGTGTAAATATATGGGGATAACGCCCAGTCAGTCGGGCTAGCCCACTGACCAAGGCGCGTATCCAGTGGCTAAACGACCAAGAGATTAACAACCAAGTGGGCACGTGGAAGGTAAGGTCCTGGCCACATGGGCCAAGCCACATGACCGTAGCAAACAAAGGAGGGGCTAGCCGACGGGTTCAGACAATTAGTCCAGCGCTCGGCCACATGGGCCATATGACCTAGTCCTCCGCCAGGGAAAGGGTGCCAACACCTTAATGGTGTGACAAAAACACCCGAGTTTGGGAAACATGTGTGTGCCAGGTTTTTTTTAACGAGAAAGCACACAAAGTTGGGTTTATAGGCCTGTAGGTGCGTTTTGCAGAACAGAGGATTGCAAGTTATTCGGGAAAACTCCCAGGAGTGTATTTTCTTCAATTTTAGTCAATCCAGGTGCTGGAAGAGCCCAACTAGGGTTTTTTCAACATTATGGAGCCATTGGAGCCATCTATTTGGCATTATGAGCATTGCAAAGTACTGTTTTTAATACTTTGAGCTTATGATGAGAATGAACCTTTGAGGAGAGCAACTTAGCGGGCCATTTTTGGGAGCTTCGTTCATCCGTTTTCAGTGCCGTTAGTTTTGATGGGTTCTTGAGATCTAGCAGAACACAACCAGATCATTTTGTAATACATTTGACACTTTTATGATGTAATTTTTAAGCTTTGAACATAAATAAGAAAGCCTCACCCACTAAGACAAAGGCCCAGAGACGTAGGCGATATTGTTGAACTCCGTTATCAACTTTGTTGTTTCTTTATGCTTATTTCCATATCTGTATATTTCATTATGACTGCCATGTTTCATCTTTAATTCTTCCTCTTTCATCAAATTCCTAAATGGTTAATGAACACATGCTTTTAAAACTCAACCATTGTCATTAAAAGATCTTTTTGGATCAAGTGGTATCAGAGCTAGTTGACGGTTAGTTTTTGAGTTTGCATGATTAGCAAGGAAAAGCTAAGTCGTGGTGAAGGCGAGCTTGTTGAAGAGAATCCTCAGATTGGATCGAGAAGGTGGACATCTCAAAATGAGGAAATGGCATCTAAATAGGGACTTTCTCAAGATGAGAAAGAGTTTCAAAAGACTCTCTTTTCCATGACAGAGATGGTTAAAGTGTTGTATGAAGAGTTCTTGCAGCGAAAGAGATCGGTTCAAGGGAAATATTCAAAGAATGACAAAAGCAAAGAAGAATTGAAGGAATTTCCTTCTACACCCGATTCAAAAATTATTTATGTGGTATGCAGTGGAAGTCATTCATCAATTTCACATTGTTCCCATCAAGAAGGTTCTTTTGGTGCAAATAAAAAACATACAAGAGGTATAGGTTTGAAATTGCTAAGAAAGATGGGTTATGAAGGAAAGGGACTTGGAAATAAGGTCCAAGGTATCATTAATCCCATAGAGGTCATGGAAATACCTCGTTATTTAGGATTGGGATATGGTGAAGAGGAGATTGGAGAATGCTCCAAAACATTGGAAGCAAGTGATGCTTCAAATGACCAGCTTAAGTCAATGCGCGAACAATTCATGAAAGGTGATGGTGTATCACTCCATGATGGTGATATTGAATGCAAGTCATCTCAAATAAAAGTGAAGATCGACAAGAAAGGTATAATGGTCATGGTTTTTCCAAATCTTTCTTTGATTATAAAAATCATAATCATGTAATCCAAAACTTGTGGAGTATGTATCCTTGTACGTTTTGTCATTCACCCAAGCATTATGTGGCCAAGTGTTGGAAGAGAAAATATTTGTATAAGAAATTTATGTCGACCGAGAAGGAGACACGAAATAAATATTCAACTACACAATGGAAGAAAGAGAAGGGAACACAAGTTTGGATATCGAAAAACCACTGCACTTATTGCAACAATGGTGGACATCAAAAGGCTAAATGTTGGAAGCTTAATCCGGAGCTTCGTCCAAAGAAGGAAAAAAATATTGCGCATGTACTCACAAAGGAAGAGGAAGTTCCAACAAAGCAAGAGGAACAACATGAAGGAAAAAAACCATTCACTTGGTTTTGCCAGAAGTGGATGTCACATCTTCATTGTATTTTGCTTCCATTAATGTAATCACACATGTTGTAATGATGACTTGTTATAACATCATTTTGTACAACATAGTGTTTTGTTTTTATCCTTATGAGTATGTAATTAGTAAGGTCAATTTTGTAATCTTTTGAAGGACCAAAAGTTCTTAGTGGGGAGGTGTGATCCAAAATGGATCCCATAACCAAAATGGGTCCAGGAAGGCCTAAAAATCAAAGTGCTCAGAATCACTCCAAAACAAACGTGTGTGTAGGCCTCATCGTTACAAACCCAATGCAACTTGAACGGGATCAAATAGACACCATATGTGAAATATGTCCCGATCTGTTCGTTTCGCCAAACAAACAAAAGAAATGCTGACTGTATAGTCCGTACAGTGCTGACGTGGTAGCTAACCATACAGTCTATACGACCATACATGTGACATGCCAGATGCATTGGATGTTGACTGGGTAGTTTATGGATGAAAGGTGGACGAGTCAGATTGTGAAACATGGCACCACTGTAAGGGTGACACGTGGCAAGATCCATACGACACATGGATGCTGACTAGACTGGCAGGTTGACTGGGCAGGAGTTGTCAGCTGGACGAATCATAGTCTGACACGTGGAATTTATGTGGGCTAATCTTTTGGTGTCACGTGGCCCGGTCTTGGGCTGCCATGTGGCACCCCTCCATTGGTTGCAGTGGTAAAATAGTTTGTGACTCCATTGGAGTCGAACCCATGATCTCCGGGCGTGGGGAAGCGTTTTGGCAGGGCCGAGATACCAACATGCCCACTTTGTTTGTTAATTACTATGGTCGAAATGTATTATTTAAGTTGAAATACATTGTAATTCGGGCGGAGAAAGGGTTGGGGCCTAGCCCCAGCCCTCGGTGCGACCATACGACCTTTACAACATGACTCTGCTCTATATATTGGTGCGCGGTTAAAGCCTGTGGTTCATCCCCTGACAATATGTCCTTATCATATAATTTTTGGGTTTGTTGTGTGGGCGCATATATATGGGGATAGCGCCCGGTCGGTAGATCTAGCCCACCGACCAAGGCGTGTATCCATGGTCTAAACGATTAGGAGCTTAAAAACCAAGTGGGCACACAGAAGGTAAGGGCGTGGCTAAATGGGCCAAACCACATGACCAGAGAAAATGAAGGAGGGGCTAGCCAGCGGGTGTGGATAGGTAGTCTGGCGCCCGACCACATGGGCCATATAACCTAGTCCTCCGCTAGGGAAAGGGTGCCAACACCTTAACAGTGTGACAAAAATGCCCGAGTTTCAGAAACATGTGCATGCCAAGTTATTTTAAACAGTAAAGCACATAGAGCTGGGTTCATAGGCCCGTAGGTGCGTTTTGTAGAACATAGAATTGCAAGTTATTGGGGAAAACTCCCAGGAGTGTATTTTCTTCAATTTTTTGTCAATCCAGGTGCAGGAAGAGCCCAACTAGAAGTTTTTGAACATTCTAGAGCCATTGTATCCATCTATTTCGCATTCCGAGTATTGCAAAGTATTGTTTTTAATACTTTTAGCTTATGATGAGAATGCGCCTTTGAGGAGAGCAACTTAGTGAGTCGTTTCTGGGAGCTTCGTTCATCCGTTTTCAGTGTCGTCAGTTTTGATGGGTTCTTGAGATATAGCAGAACACAACCATATCATTTTGTAATCCATTTGGCACTTTTATGATGTAATTTTGAAGATTTTAACAGAAATAAGAAAGCCTCACCCACTGAGACAAAGGCCCGGAGACATAGACGATATTTCCAAACTCCGTTATCAACTTTGTTGTTTCTTTATGATTATTTCCAGATATGTATATTTCATTATGGCTGCCATGTTTCATATTTAATTGTTCCTCTTTCATCAAATTCCTAAATGGTTAATGAACACATGCTTTTAAAACTCAACCATTGTCGTTAAAAGATCTTTTCAGATCATGAATGGTGTTTCCTGATAGGGATACATAAAACAAAACCATGTTATAAAAACATGATCATGGAGAAATAAAATAAAACAAATGCAGAAATAAAACACAAAAGATGCACAATACAATAGAGATACAGATATACGTGGTTCACCCAGTGTTAGCTACGTCCACCATGGAAGTTGTCAATTCCTTCCTTTATTATTATCCAACAAATGAAGGGATACAACCTACAACATATCCGTTGTAACTTCCTCTTCTTTCTCTCATAGTCTCCTTTCTCATAATACAATATTCACTCTCATATAAGGACACAATACAATTCCCTCGCAGGGTTTCCTTCTAGGGAAAAAAATTCTAACATAACTTCTATCTTTAGATCTGCGACCTTATAATGAATGGTCTAGATTGACTACAAAATCACAATATTTTACAAGGCAATTTTTCCAAAATATTCCTCAAGGGCCCACTAGCCCCCATGCCCTCCAACCCGGGGGGAAGTACTTGCTTCATTTAGGTGGCAACCCTTGAATCCCTAGAAGAAGGGGGCTAGGCATACCTCCATATGAATCAGGAATATAATTAGGCTCCATAACCAACAATCTCCCACTTGGAGACTCATCACAACAACTCCACCGCTATTGTACTTGTTGGACTACGATACACCTTGGACATGGAAAATTCTCATATTCACCTTCATGCTTGAAGGCTAACTGAAACTAAGAAGGAACTCAGTTTCTCCCTGGTTACTACCTTTGTTAACATGTATGTAGGATTCTGGCTAGTATGTGTCTTTTCCAACTTGAATTGTCCATCTTACAAAACGAATCATATGAAATGGTACCTAAGTTGTATATGCTTAGTCTTAGAATGGAAGACGGAGATATTTGTAAGATGAATGGAACTTTGGTTGTCACAATACAACACACTTTTATCCTTCTTCTTTCCCAATTCCTCCATAAACCCCTGTAACCAAATCATCTCTTTACTGGCCTCTGTAGCAAAAACATACTTTGCTTCTATTGTTGAAAGTGCAACAACCTTTCACAGTTTCAAAATCCAACTTATTGTTGTTCCACCTATAGTAAAAACATACCTTGTGATGCTTCTCTTGCTATATTTATCACCTGCCATATCTGAATCAACATATCCCTGTAGGACAATGTTTTAACCTCCATAACATCATGCATGAGTAGTAGTAGTACCTCTCAAATACCCGAGAATCCACTTTATTTCTTCCCAATGTTCTTTACCTGCAATGTTCATATACCTTCTCAAAAATCCCACTGCATGTGCAATATCTAGTCTTGTGCACACCATAGCATACATCAAGCTGCCAACTATTGATGAATAAGGGACCCTGGACATGTATTCTATCTACTCTTATTTCTTGGGACACATTTCCTTGGTTAATTTGAAATGGATGGCCAAAGGTGTACTAATTGGTTTTTCATTCTGTATTCTAAACCTCACCAACACCTTCTCTATGTACTCACCCTAAGAGAATGTCAATTTGCAATTTTTCTATCTCTTGTTATTCTCATACCAAGGATTTTCTTTGCATCACCCAAATCCTTCATCGCAAATGAATTAACTAATTTCTTTTTGAGCACGTTTATATCCTGCATGTTAGACCCTGCAACAAACATGTCATCTACATACAATAGCAAGATAATATAACTTCCATTTTCTAGCCTCTTAAAATAAACACAATGATCACAATGACATCTACTATAACCTTTTTCTATCATAAACCTGTCAAACTTCAAATACCATTGCCTTGGAGCCTGCTTTAGGCCGTACATGCTCTTCTTCAACTTGTATACCAAATTTTCCTTCCCTTTGACCCCATACCTCTATGGCTGCTACATATAAATCTCTTCCTCCAAATCCCCATGGAGAAGAGTTTTTTTTACATCTAACTGTTCAAGATGCAAATATTTTACTGCCACAAGACTTAAAAAGTCCTAATTGAAGTCATTTTAACAACAAGAGAAAATATTTCATCAAAATCTATACCTTTCTTTTGTGCAAACCCCTTCACAACAAGAATAGCCTTGCACAATTTTTTTCCTCCATCTTCTTCCTTCAACCTGTAAACCCCTTTATTTTGCAATGCTCTTTTTCATACATGAAACTGAACCAAGTCCCAAGTCTGGTTATTTACCAAGGAATCCATTTCCTCGTGCCTTGCTCCCACTTCTTTTTAGTGTCTACTTGCTTTACCTCTTCATAACTTTCTAGTTCACCAAAGTCACTCAACAATAAATAATACAATGAAGGAGAGTATTGTTCAGGGGGTCTACTTAACCTGGTAGATCTTTTAACAACACTTGCAAGAGTTTGAGGTGCCTGCTACTCATGTTGTTGTACATTATGATTTTCTGGTACCTTTGGAATTTCATTTTTTTTTGTTTCATCAAGCACTATGTATTCTGTGTTTTCATTTTTCTGTTTCTTTCCCTACAACTGATCTCTGTACATGAACCTTTCATTGAATCTCTACTCCTAATGATTTTATGATTTTCATAATCCCATAAGTGATAACCAAAATCATTAACATTGTATCTAATAAAAGTACACTTCTTGGATTTTGCCTCAAGCTTTGTTCTATTTTCTTTATGAATATGGACAAATGTTTTACAACCGAAAGTATTCAGAAATGAGTAGTTTTCCTTTTTACCTATCCATGCCTCCTCTAGAATGCCACCGTCCAAGGAGCTTGAAGGCCCTTTGTTTATTAAGTAAACAACAATATCTACAACATCTTCCTAGAACTATAAGAGCAACCCTGCATGCAATATCATACTCCTTGCACGTTCCATGATTGTCTTGTTCATCTTTTCTGACACACCATTTTCTTGTTGTGTTCTTGGAACCGTCTTCTCTCTATGAATCCCATGGTATGAACAATAACCATCAAAGTCCTTACTCGATTATTCACCTCCATTATCTGATCTAAGACAATTCAACATTTTTCTTGTCTCATTCTCAACCAAAGCTTTCCATTTCTTAAAAGTATCAAAAACATCAGATTTTTTTCGAATCCATTAAACCCAAGTTTTTCTAGTTGCATCGTCAATAAAAGTAACATAATAACGAGAGCCACAAAGATATGATACTTGAGTTGGTCCTCGTACATCTGTATGCACAAGCTCTAAAATTTCACTCTTATTTTCCTTTCCAACCCTAAGAAATAAAACTCTCTTATGTTTTCCATAAACACAGTGTTCACAGAAATCCAAATCAACTTGTTTAAGATCTGGCAACAAATTTCTTTTGTGAAGTATCTGCATGCCCTTCTCACTCATGTGTCCAATCCTATGATGCCACACTGTTGTATCCACACATGTAGAAGCTAAAGAGATTGAATAGTCAACATTACTAGTACATAAATACAATGTACCTACCTTCTCACTTTTTCCATTACCAGTGATCCTTTAGTGACCTTCCACACCTTATTTGTAAATGTAGATATACAACCTTCTCTTGCCAACTATGCTATTGAAATCAAATTTCTTCTTAGATATGGCATATGTCTCACCTCTTTTAGTAACCATTGGTTTCCATTCTTTTGCTTTATTTGTACCTTACCCATTCCAATAATTTGGCATGGTTCATCATCACCCAAATAAACATGTCCAAAATGACCTTGAACATAATCTTGGAAATATTTCCTATGGGGTGTGGCATGAAATGAATCCCCTGAGTCTACTACCCAATATTTAGTAATATTATCTAAAGAAAGAATCAAAGCATCTTGTAACACATCACATGTTACATTTTCTTCCTGATTTTTCTCTTGTTATACATCTCTTTGTTTATTTGGAGCTCTGCAATCTTTCTTCAGATGTCCTTTCTTCCCACAATTCAACACTCTATCTTTCCTAGTATGGATTTGAATCCGCCCTTCCTATAATTACCATGGTTCCATGAGCTCTTTCCTCTATCCTTTTGTGTTTCCCTGTTCTCCACGGTCAACGCATTACCTAATGTCTCATATGTGCATTTCCGTCGCATTTCCTCGCTGAGGATAACACCAACAACATCATCAAATTTTAGAGTGTTTGAACCAGAGACACAGTTACTTACAACCATGACCAAGTCATTCCAGCTTTTTGGCAATGAGCACAAGATTAAAATATCCCTAATCTCATCATCAAAGTCCACTTTTACAAAAATTAGTTGATTAGTAACCATATTAAATTCATTTAAATAGTCGGCAACATAGCCACCTTCTGACATCTTCATATTAAATAATCACTTCATTAGAAATACCTTATTGGAGGCTGAGGGTTTTTCATACAGTTTAACCAATGCCTTCATCAGATCCTTTGTTGTCGTTTCTTTTGAAATATTGAAATCCACCAACGTTGTCAAGCACAGTCGTATCATTCACAATGCCTTTTTGTCAAGAATCTCTTATTCTTCATCCTTCATACTCATTTGTTGTTTTTCTTTCTCGCCCAACAACACAAAAATATCCTTCTGATATATATATTCTCCCATTCGCATCTTCCATAACTGATAGTTTTGGCCGTTAAATTTCTCGACCTCAAACTTTCCATCTTCCACCATTGCTCCCACTCAAACGAGGAACCCTCTTTTCCTCTGAGTTATGTTTCACTTTGATACCAATTATTAGAAAAACGGGATTGCAGAGCAATAAAATAAAACAAATGAAATAAAACAAAGAAGATACACAATACAATAGAGACACAAATATACGTGATTCACCCAGTGTGGGCTACGTCCACTAGAGAAATTTCCAGGTCCTTCCTTTATTATTATCCAGCAAATGAAGGGATACAACCTACAAGACATCCGTTTCAACTTCATCTTCTTTCTCTCACTGTCTCGTCTCTCAGAATACAATATACACTCTCATACACAGTTGCAATACAATTCCCTCACAAATGAGTGTTTCCCTCTAGGGAAAAAAAACCTAACACAACTTCTACCATCAAATTTGTGACCTTATAGTGAACAATCCATATTAACAACAAAATTACAATATTTTACAAGGCAATTTTCCCAAAGTTTTCTTCGAGGGCCCACTACCCCCAATGCCCCCCAGTTGGAGGGGTAGATCCCCTAGAACCCCTTTCATTTGGGGGCCAACCCCCAAAAGGGGGCTAAGAATACATGCATATGAATCAAGAAGATAATCAGACTCCACAAACAAAAAACCATTACTCTAGGGTCGCGACAGTGGTATTTTGGTCTCGTCAAAGTCGCTTATCCACCTACTCAACACACATTTTCCATCCCACTCAACACCACATGGAGTCAATGTAGCAATCCACCTCAAACACTAAGGAAGTTAGAGACAACTTGGCATGCCAACAAGGCACTTTTGAGCCTATCAAAGACCACCACATATACAAAGGGACCCAATGGGATTCGAGTTGCCACATCAAACTCAGCTACACATAGGCCAAGCCTAGGGACACCTCAGCATTAACATGGACCAATATGAATATTCCATGTGTCAGTGGGTTTGTGATGATGTCAACATGACGTCACCGCATTTTTTTTTCGGAATTTTCAAAGCATGTAGCCATTGGGAAAAACGATGTGAGTTATTCAAAGGCATGATAAATAATATTTCAAGCGGATGATGGGATACACTAATAACATGCCAAATTGGTTTGCGACTATATGATACATAACAAGACATTTGGCATCACATATGCAAGTCATTTATAATCATCATGTTGTCACCTAGACCTGATAGAGCACAATAATAATTGCCTGGACATGCACGCCCATGCAAGATCCAAATCTTAGTAGATCAAGGCGAGTGTGACAAATCACTTGAACCCATCAGTTGTTTTCATAAGCATGTGTCAAACTCTTATTAGAGAAGGTCGAAAGAATAAATGAAACCAATCTGTGAGTAGTCGAGCTTCTGAATATAAGTTACAGTGATGTCAGGTGTCTCAGACGATGACCCACCTGCTCATTCTCTCCACAAATGAGAGAACTATCATTCATCCTGGCTATAGATGTCAGGAGAGTGTGTTCTACACTTCGTGAAGGAGAGAATTCCCTTGTTTGGTATCATTATCCTATATCTAATATTCAAAGGACATTCAAGAATCTACCCTATGGTGCAGTTGTATCAGACCAACTTGAGGTAGCAGCTCGAGGCAAGAGATTTGAATAGTTGGTCCTTCGTACTCTACATTGACGAGTGGTGGCTTTTGAGAAGAAGATGTTGGAAATCCTTCCAGCCTTCCAAGGATCCAAATAATTCCATGGTTGAGTGGGTCCAGCGCTGCAGACAGAAACACAATTGACCCATCCAGGAGAATCCAAGCAAAGGCTCAATTGGACGAAGAGAACACACCTCACATAGTGTCAGCGGGTCAGATTTTGGGGGAAAAGTTCATTTTTACCCAGTAAAATCAGTTGAAAAGTTGAAAGTGGTTATAAAACAAGAGATAGTATCAAGAAACTGACAAGTTGTATTCGGTTTCAAGAATCAGTATTAGCATAGATGAATGGTTTTCTCATAAACAAAAGCATTTGTAAATCAGGATACTGAGCTCATTTTTAGGGTCGACACTTTGGGGAATTTAAGAGTTTCTTACAACCAAAGTTGTTTGATCACCATCCTCAAGAACAAACAGATATTCAAGGTCCTAGGATTCATGAGATTCATCCCCTGTGCTATGTTTCAGTTTGTAATCTATTTTTTGTGCATGTGCTCTTGTAAAAGACATCCCTCTCATTTTTGGATTCTTATATCAGATCACCATTAATAAAAGCTCAAGAAACAAGTTGTATTGCATGTTCAATGTAACTGTGTGTTGTATGCTTATGATATTGAAATGATTTCCTCTTAATGTATGACCTATTCTTGTCATTTCTTTGTATGTTTAATGATGTGAAGAGGGCACCTCCATGGATTTAAATATTTAAATATGTTTATTGTTTGATGCATGATTTAACTATCTTATACATTTGTTAGAATTGTTGAATTCTTAATTGATCAACATGTTGTTCTTTTCCATAGACTATGAGATTCATTCTTTGCAGTGCCTCATGTTTATTGTGTATTTCTTCTAATTCACCATTTCCTTCACTCTTAAAATAAAATTGTTTGAAACACTCATGGACAAATGCCTCTTGGGGCTGATTTTTTTTTTTTTTTTTTATATCTGGACCGAGACTGCTTGAGGGTCAAGATTTATATAAGAGAGAGAGAGAGAGAGGGAGAGGGAGAGAGAGAAACTTACCCAAATTTTGCATAACTTTACCTACTGCAAGCATGGCTTTAAGATTCATTCTGAGTCTTAGCCCCGAGGATGCCTCAACATCGTTCCATTGACAATATGGAATATCTCAAGGGATAACACTCAACAACATTGTTCATTGTTTCAAATTCCAGCTTGAAAAATATAGTATGTTTTTCTTTTAACAGGGAAACAAAAACCATCCCTACTCCTGACCCTTCTTTAGATGAATCCTCATCAAAAAACATATTATGAACTTCATTTCATATTTTTCTATTTTAGAATCATTGATCAATATCTCTTGGTCATCTAAAGGATCTTCATGAATATTCACTAAGAGTACAGAGCTTCCCATTTCTTCACTTTCAACATACACTGGAAAAAACTTAGAATTTTTTGGATCACTTAGCTCTTGGTATGCAAATTTGGCCTCTTGAAATAATATCCTAGTTTGACCTCCAAAAATGGGAATTGTTGCATAATACATATCTAATTGCAGATTTCCTCCCATCTTATCTCCCTAGGATCTAGATAAGAGCATGCCATGAGTTACAATACATCTACCACACCCACATCCATCATGACACTTTTGGATGGAATTTGAGCTAGATGAACCACTACATCTTTAACCATACCTAAAGATTTTAAATCAAATGAATAAACATCCTTATAGGGCCTCATAATGTTCAATCCAAGCCTTTCCATAATGACTTTAGGCATTAATTATGGAAAGCGCCCGAATCTAACATGAAATTATGCAACAACTGATCATGAATGGTCAAACTAATGTAGAAGCGTGGAGTAACATTATTCATTTCCTCAATGTGTGGTCCAAAAAACACCTATGGAAAATCATCCTACAAATTAATAATGCCTGATTAAGTTAGAGGAGAAGAAATATTTACAATTTTTTCCACATCACTTTTATAAGCATGATTTTTTATCATTTATGTTAAAGGAATTGGAAGTTTAGTCTTGTTTAATTCATTTGTTAAGATAAAAGGGATAGGCATTATTATTAGGTGCTTCTTGATCTTTTTCATTTGTTTTTCCATTGGAATAAGCTCCTATTTCATTATCCATTTGTTGTTTATTTTTCCCGGTGTCTTGTTTGTCTTCAATAACTTTGGGAGGTGTTGGTTGTTTATTATACCGATATCTAAGGTCATACTTTATTTTCATTTAACCTTGTAAATTATTAGCAAATAATCTTTATTGACTAGACCAAAAATCATCATCATCCGTCTGTTACATTTCAATGAATTGATTATTAATCCCTAACAAAACTTGATAATAATTTTGAGTTATGTGAAGGGATTCTCTCATCTTCTAACCAATTTAGTTTTCTTGATGGATCATTTTCTTCAAGAACCTATTGATCAAATTCTTCCCCATCTACTTTATTGTCAATAACAATATTTCTTATAGGAGGTTGTATGGGTGGTTCCTCAACTCTTTTCATTAATTGAGGGTTAAATGGCCTCCTAAATTGACTTCGCTTTCTATTGGGATTATTAGATTTATCTGAGTAGGGTTCTATTCTGTTGGACTAGAATTTTTGATGCCAAATTGTCTTGTAATTTTATTGGAGAGAGCCCTAATGAGTTTTGTCATCTCCTCCATCTTTGCATCCTAGGAATTTGAAGATGAAAATTGGGTAGGAGTCTCTTCCTTTCATTTCTTTTTATCATTATTTTCACATTTAATTTTAATCTTTCTAGAGGAAGACATATTTCCTTTAATATCAACTGCATGATTTTGCATCTTATCTAAATTCACAAACCTCCACTCCCTTAACATCATAGAAAAGTCAACATCATGTGCATCTACGTGAGTGACCTAAGATGCTACTGCAGAGGGTCTAATAGTAGTGGGAATCTATTGTAAAATTTATTGAATCTTTTGTTAAATTCTACCATGGCTTCACCATTTTTCTTTCTTAATGTAGAGAATTCAGTTAGATATTATTGGTGGTCTCTTTTCTCATCCCATTGGTTCATGAAAGTGGTTTTCAATATTTCCCAAGAAGGAATTTAATATTCATGTAAGTTTCTAAACCACTTTCTAGCATCTCCCTCTAAACTTTGGACAAAAATATGCATATAGACATCCTCCTCTTCAATGGCCAAATTTTCAATACAATCTTGAAAAGCTGCAAGATGATCCTCTACAATTACCTCATTTTTGCCACTAAATTTAGGAATTATTTCTTAGTTGTCCAACATATTATGTAGATTTGGTGGGAGAACAATAGGTCCATACCTAGCAGCTACCCAGGAGTTTACTTGAGGAGGTGGAGGTGGTGGAGGTAGAGGTCCGCATGTAGCTCCTCCCCCTCCTACTCCTCCTCCAATTACCCTAGCGATAATATATCATTTAATTGATTATTTAGCTTCAAGGGAATTGGTTTTTTCCTAGAAATTTTTGAGTGAAAGATAGGAGATGCTTTGTTACTGCTAGATCGAGAAGTTTTATTATTTTTAGGAGTTTGATAAGGATCTAAATGCTCATAAAATTGACTTTTAGAAATTGAAACATTTTTTATACTAGAAATAACTAATGTTGATGAATTTCCACATCGACATATGTTTTCTTATGAAAGTATTTTCTCAGCGTCCGAATGCACTAGAAATTCTTGAGGATTAGGATTATCCCTTATATGTCTACCACTTCCTTCCAGTGTGATAAGTGGAGTCACCCAGTGAAAATCACGTTTTAGTGTTTATTTCATTCTAGTCCAAACACTTATTGTTTAAAATCTTATTCACTGCAAGCAATAACAAATTTCTACTGTCATTTCCTGAATAAATAAATAACAATTGGGTGATAACAATCGAGGAGAGTTGAACAAGCTTAGAACTATTGAACTTTTGAATTCAATATTTTGGGTTTGTCCAATGGTTTTATTTCTACTTATTGTCAAAGGCCCTCTTAATGGAGTCAATTTTCTTCACATTCTCGTGCTGGTCTTTCCTATTGGGATAAAACTTGCGAGGATCACTCAAGTTTTTATTTACTTCTTGTTGTCTATAAAACCAAATTGTAAAACTGATTCAAAATGATCATTTGATCTGTTTCCTTACATCAAAAAAATATTATAGAGCAATAGGCAGAGCTAGGGTTTGACAGTCAAGGCGAGCTAGGGTTTGACAGTCACAACCACAACAGAGAGTAGCATGAGCACCGGGGGGGTAAGGGGACCCCCTCATACAAATAGGTAGTGGTGGATAGAGGGAAAGGACCAAGAGGCATAGTTTTCAAGGCACCAACGACATGAACCTCGGGATCAGACTCAGGGAAACGACAAGAAAGAAACCAGGACAAAAACGAGAGCACGAGAGAAGAAGCTAAGGAATTTCAAAGTGAGGTACAAGAGACCGCGAAGACCAATGGGACAGAAGGGCACAACTTGTGCAAGCCCAAAACAACAATGATACCCAAGGTGATACTGGAGGACCCATAAACGCAACTCTACAGGGACCATATGAAGACGCATGTGCTCATATGCAAGTTGATGGGGTTATGGCCCACAGAGAGAACTCCGTGCAACTGGATCAAATATCACTGGAAGACAAATGGAGAAGTGGAGCTCCACCTGGGCTCGAAAGGTTTCTTCATAGTAGTCTTTATGAATCTGGAGGACATGGATAGAGTCTTTGAGGGAGGTCCATACTTCCACGCCTCAGCTGGACTGTACATGCAACGTTGGAAAGAAAACTTCTCCCCGAAAAAAGAGACGTTCAAAAAGGTACCAGTCTGACTCAGATTTTATTCCTTACCCTTAGACTGCTGGTTTCCCTCCACTTTTGAAGCAATAGGAAACAAACTAGGGAAATATGTGAAGACTTCAGAAGCCACCCTAAACGGAAGATACACATTGTACGCAAGAATCTGCATAGAGATGGACGTTTCTGGAGGACTCCCATAAGCCATAAGTCTGGAATTCAAGGATGAGAAATAGATCCAAAACATAGATTACGAACATATCCTCTTTAGATGAAGAAGATGCCATGAACACGACCACTTGATCAGAGAGAGCTCTCTTAATAAAAATCAGGAAGCGACAAACCCCAAAACACAACAGGATGGGGAAGGGTTTATAACACTAAACCCTAGAAAAAGAGCAAATAAAAATTAGAATAAAACCTCAACAAGAAATAACCAGGAGACCCAGAATAAAATGGACGGAAGGGACCAAACAAATAAAGGGGTAGGAGATGAAAGTGACTCGGTAAAATCTCAAGAGGTCAGAGAACAAGCAATAAAAGAGCCTACTGATCGACCAAGTAACAAGACATCACAGGGGAGCTGCGCAACCTTGATGGATGGAGAAATAGAAGACGACAACATTGCCATGCAAGATGCATTGGGAGATGCAGAGATGACCCTGAGTGAAGTAGGCACAGAAGACCCTGATCTCAGGGACCTAGTGGAAAGAGAAGGGATAGACCTTCCGAGCATACTGGTGCAATGGAAAAGGCAGGGAGTCAACAACGTACCAACATAGCAACTTGACCGCATCTAGTAATTGTTTCTCCTATAGAAGGAAGCCAAAGCCAGAGGACAAAAACACACACATAGGGAGATAGGACACCTAGGATTCAAAGCCAGCGAGGGACAACCACAACTATCACCCAAGTAGACGAGGAGGAAAAAAGGTAGGAAATCAAACAGTGTAGCCCTACAGGAGCTGGGAGCGCTACCGATAAATTCGGGTAAGATAAAAAAACTCTTTCCCAACTCTCCCCCACATGTTTAAATGAAGGTCATAACTTGGAATATAAGAGGCCTAAACAACCCAAGAAAGCAAAAGAATCCTTAGGACTAAACTAAAGTAGGAACAATCAGATCTATGTTTCATTCAAGAGGCGAAATGCACTACAGACAAAATGGAGGCAATCAATAAACAACAGTGGTGAAAGTACAAGATGTTAGCCATCGAAGACCACCAAATGACATGCAACATTCTCACTTTGTGGAACCCACAAATTCTAAATCTAATAGCAGCTGAAGCAACCAGGCACACCCTAATGGTACGCATGCAAATCATTGGAAAGACAGAGGAGATTCTCTGCACTAATGTGTATGGGCCCCAAGGGTCAGAGGAAAAGAGAGGAATGATCTGAGACCTAGAAGATATAAAAGGCCGAGCCACCAACCTCCACTAGATCCTGGCAGGGGACTTCAACATCATCACCTCACTTGCCGAGAATAAAGGAGGTACAAGAAGATTGGATCAGGATGCAAATGATTTCTCAAAGTTCATAGACATAGCGGAGATGGTAGATCTCAAAAATAAGAATGGCTAGTTCACCTAGAATAATAAACGGATGAACCAGTTTCAGGTAGCAACAAGACTCGACAAATTCCTTATATCGGAGTCAATCATTATGCAGGGGCTAACCTTAGATTGCAACATCCTTCCCTAGGGGGGATCTGATCACTGACTAGTTCAACTGGAAGCAGGTTTCCAAAAAACACCAAAGAACAGACCCTTCAGATTTGAGAAATTCTAGATTGAACACCCGAATTTCAAGGAAAGAATCAAATAGTGGTGGTGGGAGGAGAAACCGGAGAAAGGGACCAGGATGTTCCAACTTTATAAGAAACTTAAGTACATCAAAAATAATCTCAAAGAGTGGAACATGGATACCTTTGGGAATATAAACCAAGAGAAAAACAACTTAGAAGAACAAATGGAAAAACTCCAAGAAACTTGCATACTGGAAGGCTATACGGAGGACTGAAAAAAGGAAGAGATCCAGATGACCCAAGATTGGGAGGCGTGATGCCAACAGGAAGAAACACTCTGGTGTCAAAAGTCTCGTATCCGATGGCTAAAGGAAGGAGAATGGAACAACAAGTTTTTCCATAGAACAACCATGGACAAAAGAGCCCACAACAAAATCCTAAAGATCAAGGACCAGGATGGAATCGAGCGTGAATCACATTAGGAGATTGAGACCACTCTGGTTAAACACTTCCATGGGATAGCCCAAGAACCCAACCAAGACAGAATGGAAGCCATTCAAAGGATAACCCAACATATCCCACTCCTGGTCACAGAGGAACAAAACATCTTCCTAAACAAACCTATTACCATGGAAGAAGTTGACCAGGTGCTCCAGGAAATGCCTAATGGGAAAGCCCTAGGTCCAGATGGCTTCATAGTGGAATTATTCAAAGCCTGTTGGGAAATCGTCAAACATGACGCTTATAAGGTAGTAGAAGACTCTAGAAGGTCATCCTCCATCCTTAAAGCACTAAATACCACAATGATCACACTAATCCCCAAAGAAAGTGAAGCCAAAACCCTTGACTGGTACAAACCTATAGCGCTATGCAATGTGGTTTACAAGATAATTTCCAAAGTCATAGAAAATAGACTGAAACCCCTCCTACTTACACTGGTCTCATAAGAACAAGCATGCTTTGTGGAACGAAGACAAATAATGGACAACATCATCCAGGCCCACGAGATCATTCACACCTTGAAGCTTCAGAAGAGAGGGGGAATGATAATACAACTGGACCTAGCAAAAGCTTATGAGAAAATTAGCTGGCACTATATGGTCAAGAGCTTGGAAGCCTTTGGTTTCACCCATCACTAGATCAACTGGATTGTCAATCTCGTATCCACAACAAGCTACTCGCTACTAATCAATGTAGCCCCTACCAAACCTTTCTAGCCCACGAGAGGTATCAAACAAGGAGACCCGTTGTCCCCCTTTTTGTTCATTCTGATGATGGAAGGCCTCAACCGGAGCATAAAGAGAACAACCGCAACAGGGGAAATAACAGGTCTCAAACCCTTCGAAAATTCCCCTACTTCAACACACCAACAATTTGTGGATGATACCTTACTCCATGGCATACCCATGGTCAAGGAAATTAAAGCCTACAAATGAATCCTAGAAGATTTTGGGGAAGCCTTGGGCGTTGAGATCAACCATTCCAAGTTGATGATCTTCTTCTTCAATACCAACCCAAGTATCTAAAGGAATTTGACCAACATTCTGGGATTTGAACGAAAGACACTCCCAACCAAGTACTTGGGGGTTCCACCGATAGACAAAGTGTACAAAATACCAACTTGGGAAGGAGTAATAAACAAGTTACAGGAGCGGGTAAAAAATTGGACGTATAGATCCCTCAATCTAGCTGGAACACTGATCCTAACCAAGTCTGTTTTACAAGCAATCCCAACCTTTATGATGTCCATCTTCCCAAATCCATAGGGGATTCTACAAAAAATAAGATCCATCCAAAGGGAATTACTGTGGCGAGGCGCGGAAACAAAGAAAAAATGGGCCCTGGTGGCTTGGGAGAAAGTCTACAAGCCAAAAAGAAAAGGAGGCTTGGGGCTACATGACCCACAAGTGACCAATATCGCCTATGGGGCGAAACTCTGGTGGCGTTGGGTAAAAAAAACTACTACACCTTGGGTAAACCTATGGAAGGCAATGTATGCCCCATACATTCGTGACCGAGACAAAATCCGCTTCAAAGAAACCAGGGAAGGTTCAACCATTTGGAACCTAGCTTGGCACAACAAAGCCTGGATTCAGATACACAGCTTCTGGGAAATCAAGAATGGTAGAACAACCAGATTCTGGGAGGATGCTTGGCAACAGGAACCGAAAATGGAGAACCCGGACAGAGAGGTACTCCAATAGAAGCTAATAGTGCAAGGTAAAATTAACGTCTACCAATACTGGAAACAGGAAATGGACCACAACAAATGGAGAATATGGAAGAAGATCACTCTACAGAACAATGATCCACCCGCAACAATAGTAAAAGAGGTGGAGGAGGAATGGGAAGATGAAAAATAGTAGTCATGGAAGGAGAGGACGAGCTGAGGTGGGGACAAAAAGACGGTGTGGAACTCAACTTGAAAGAAGTCTGACACTATATAGCGGACCTGGACCAAGAAGACCCAACGTAACATTGGGATAAGCTATGGAACAACCCCCAATGGCCAAAGATAAAAAATTTCCAATGGTTAATACTTCACAACCGCATTCTAACTTGGGAAAACCAAAGGAAAAGGGGATTCATAGGTCCATCAAGATGTCATTTCTGTCAAGCCCAGGAAGAAACAACGAACCATCTCCTTAACGAATGCGCCTACACTGTAGAACTCTGGGATTGAGCGGAAAGTATCTTCCACTGTTCCAACAGGATTCGAGGTAACATTGCTGCAACCATCAATCTATGGAAAGAGAACTACAATGAACAAGAAGAGGTGAACCTCTGTTGGAAACTCACCCCAGGAATGATCGTATGGTTGATATGGAAAGAAAGGAACTGGTGCATTTTCAGAAACCAAAGCTGGCCCAAAGGGAAGATCAAGGAAACAATAATCTCCATAACATGAGATATGGTGCAGAGCCGCAATTGCCAGGTAGGTAGAGTGCAACCCACTAACTAGGATTCCCGAGTCCTAGATGCCTTCCACTTGAATGACGATTGCAACCCCAATGAATTCAGACAGTCACCGCAACTCCAAGTAGGTGAGCGCAACTGGAAGCCACCACCTTCAAGCTCCCTCAAGTTGAATTTTGACGGGGCGACGAAATGCAACCCAGGGAGAACAGGTTTGGGAGGAGTAATCAGGGACAACAAAGGAAACATCATTCGGCTATACGCTGGGAGTCTGGGCAACTCAACCAACAACGCCGCAAAATTCAGAGCCCTAGAGACTGGCCTAGAGATTCTAAGTCGGGAGGGGATGACAAACGCCATAGTGGAAGGAGATTCGACATTGGTGATCAACACAGTAAGAAAACTCCAAAATTGTACCAGAATGGGCAAAATCCAGAGACACTGGCGATTGGCACACCTACTGCAAAAAATCCAGGAGCACTTGCAGACAGGGATCACAGTGGAGTTGCACTGGGTTTGAAGGTCAGCAAATGGACTGGCGGATAGAATAGCGAATGAGGGGGTGGATAACGAAGGTCCAGAACTGGACACAATCTAGAGAAATATCCCGCAAGGTCAATTTCGAACAGATTGCACCCAACTTGCGGCAAAAAACTATGACAACAATAGTAGTACGAAAGATCACTTCTGTAGTGCACCCTTTCATCTACCATGGCTTAATCGTTCTTAAAAGGAAACTTTAACACCACATGCTACATAAATCGTACAGGTATTATATAATCCACATGCATTTAAACAAATAAACACATTCTACACAGAGTATTCATATGAGTTACTGCCATAATTAACAATCAATAGCGTTTCATACTAATTCATATACACAATAGAAATCATGATGACATAAGCAATAAAGTCATGCAAAACATGATTAAAACATAATCAGATACTTATCTTTTAACAGTGGTAGAATCCACCAACCAAGTGCAGGCCTTCCACGAACCTCCCAGCCTTAGACCACACTGCTCATCAGCTCAACAGTGGATCACCCCCGAGTTGGGACTAAGCTCCACTCCAAGACAAGGAATCCTAGGCTAGGCTGAGGTTACAGGGAAAACAACACACAACCACAAGGAAGGGATTCTCTCCAAGGAACCTCTCACGCTCACTGCCCACAGACCCTCATTCCCCACATGCCTGTTCCACCCCAGGAGTATACACCTTCTTTGTCACCTAAACAGTCCTTCGACTGCTAATCTCCCTTGCCTTGGGTTACAGGAACATGCCGGACTGGAAGTCTCCGGGCTCTATGGCAGCTACAAGGTTCCTTCAAGGAGTTCTCTCCTTCCTCTGCGCACTCTCTCACCTGGAGGGAGTCGCTCACATGTCCAACAACCCGTTCTTCCAACTTCAACCACCTCTCTCACCTGGAGAGAGTGTTGTACAAACTGGCCAACAAGCCACACAGGATCAAACACTACACGTTCACCACAATCCACGGGAATCCAGACACGAACACCCCAGGGCAGCTCCAGACAGGTGCAACAGTATAACCATGCTTAGCAGGGACGAGACACTTCTATTTTCTCAATTTGGCAACACGGAATAGACTCACACTCTGGATTCTCAAGGATGCATGACGAATCATCCACATAGGGTTCGATTCAGACTCCTGGTTTAGAACAGAGAAGGGGTGTACCAACTTTCCAGAACAAACACAGACTCTTTCCCAAATCCACGCAGGCTTCTCGTTCAGGGAATATACACACCGGCTTTCTCAGAGCTAGATACAGACTTTTTGAATCACAGGGACGCACGAAGGTTCTCTGCAGGAGTCAGGTTGGTAGTGCTATCTAGGGCTCCGTATGCATTCAGACAATCGGGTAGAATGGGGGAGGAACCCTTCTCATGGCTCACCCTGGCCGTTTTATTCGCATGCGTCAGGGTTGACACTTGTCACCCATGAAACTGCATGCGTTCCACCAGCACACATCTCCCTTGCATGTTCTCCCCTTGCCAGAAATTTAGGATAAAACATAAAATGCACATGTCTTTTGGGATAATATTAAAATATTATTCCCAGGCTTAAGCCCCCTAGGCTTAGCCCCCTAGACTTAGCCCCTATGCTCAACACTTAGCCCCTTTTCCCACCTTCCAGCCCCTAAATCCTTGCCCTCACTATGGATGCTTAGTCCCCCTTCACTCATTCATCGTGGTCGGTCTGCACCTGGCGATGTTTACAATTTTATTAAATGTTCTGCATACATACAAGTACAAAATCAGGCCCTTGGCCTCCAACCCTTAGGCTCTCTGGCCTAACAATCACATAAGCCGCCAGCTTATAAAAACTTGGCTCACCAGCCTATAAAACATAATTACAATTTCTTTCAAAACATGGTTTGCAATGGGGCTCAGCCTTGGGGACACTACAATCCCCCTCATCTTATTTTTGCACTGTCCTCAGTGCAACTTTACACAACATCTGCAAGATTTTTCAAAATTTTTCAAAAAGATGCGGGTACTCTGCCTGCATAACATCTGCATGCTCCCATGTCGCGTCCTCAGGGCCGTACCAGGTCCACTGGACCTTTAGAAGCTCTATGGCTCGATTCCGGAGCTGTTTGCTTTTCTTGTCCAATATGCGCATAGGATGCACTTGTAGGACACCTTCTGGTTCCACCTCAATCACATCCCAATCAATAACATGATTAGCATCAGGTACATATTTCTTAAGCAGTGAAACATGAAACACATTATGCACAATCATAGATGTAGGTAGTGCAAGCATGTATGCAACTGGCCCAATCCTTTCTAGGATTTCAAATGGCCCACAAAATCTTGCTGCCAATTTGGTGCAACTTCCCAACCTCAGGGAACTTCTGTTAGTTTTCACTTTCAAGAAAACATGGTCACCCACTTTGAATTCTCTATTGTTTTTGTTACTGTCAATGTAACTTTTCTGCCTATACTGGGCAACTTTCAGATTCCGTTTAATTTTTATCATTTGATCTTCCATCTCTTTGAGCAGCTCATGCCCAACTACTGCTCTGTCGGCTGGATTATCCCAGCTCACTGGAGTGTTGCACTTTCTTCCATAAAGTGCTTTGAATGGGATCATCTTCAATGATGCATGGTACCCATTATTATACACAAATTCTACCAAATGCAGGTAATCTTCCCACCTTGATGGTTTATCCATCACATACATTCTTAGTATGTCTTCTATTACCCTGTTCACCCTCTCCGTCTGACCATCAGACTCGGGATGATACGTTGTACTAAAGTTCAGATTCGTTCTGAATCCCTTGAACAGTCCTTTCCAGAAATTCGAAGTGAATTTCGGGTCCCTATCAGACACAATTGTCTTAGGAATTCCATACAAGCGTGCAACTTCTTTTAAAAAGATATTAGCAACATCAGTTGCTCTGTGGGTGGTTTTAGTGGAATAAAATGGGCTGCTTTAGTAAGCTTGTCCACCACCACCATGATTGAATCATGTTGCTTGCTTGTTCTAGGTAGTAGTTCGGTGATAAAATCCATTGTTACCACGTCCCATTTCCATTCAGGAATAGGTAAATGTTACAGCAACCCTGTTGGGTGCCTATGCTCAGCCTTAACCTTCTGGCACTCCATACATCTGGCGATGTATTCAATGATTTCTTTCTTCAAACTTGGCAAAAAAAAATGGCTTTTGACTGCTGCCACAGTCTTCTGATATCCAAGATGTCCAACATAAGCCACGTTATGCATCTCCTTTAGAATTTCCAGCTTCAACTCTCGTACATTGGATACATACACTCTGTTTTTATACAGAAGTAAGCCATCAATTCCCAAGGTGTAACTTTCCTTGGTTTGTGGTCTCTCACGCTGTTGTAGCTTTGCTACAAGACTTTTGTACTACAAATCAACATTGACAGCTTTCAAAATTCTGTGTTTCATCTCAGTCCAGTACATGCTAATGGTTGCAGCATGTAATTCGTGCACTTTTCTGCTGAGTGCATCAACTACCTTATTTTCTTTCCCTTTGATATGCTTGATATCAAAGTCATATTCACACATAAACTCTAGCCATCTGATTTGCCTGGAATTTAAGGTCAAGTGATCAAATAAATACTTCAGACCGTTATGGTCTGTTCTCAACTTGAATCTCTTGCCCATGAGGTAATGTCTCCATTTCCTCAAGGCGTGGACGATTGCTGCCAGCTCTAAATCGTGAGTGGCATAATTCTTCTCATGCTCCTTCAACTTTCGGGATTCATAAAAAATTACAAATCCCTCTTGGCTGAGAACTCCTCCCAGCCCCTCCTTACATGCATCTGTGCACACTACGTAATCCTTATTTGGATCTGCAATCTTCAGAATTGGAGCCTTGGTTAGTAGCTGCTTCAATCGTTGGAAGCTACTCTCACATTCTTCAGTCCACTGGAACTTCTTCTCCTTCCTTTGCAAGGAAGTGATAGAATGAGCTATCTTTGAGAATCTGGCTATAAACCTCTTATAGTAGCCTGCCAGACCCATAAAAGATCTAACTTCTGCCACATTCCTTGGCACTGTCCATTCTCGAATGGCCTCTACCTTTTCAGGATCCACAACGATCCCTTCTTCAGATATAATGTGTCCCAAGTAATGGATCTGCCTTTGGTAAAATGAGCACTTGCTCAATTTTGCGTACAACTGGTGTTCTCTCAATACCTGCAACACCATTCTCAGGTGTTTCTCATGCTCTTCCTCTGTCTTGGAATACACCAAGACATCGTCCAGGAAGACTATGACAAACTTGTCCAAATAATCTCTAAACACTCCATTCATTAAGCACATGAAAACAACAAGCGCGTTGGACAGCCCAAACGGCACCACCGTGAACTCATAATGACCGTACCTTGTTCTAAAGGCGGTCTTGCCGATGTCCTCATCCTTTATTCCCACTTGGTGATATCCATATCTGAGGTCTATTTTTGAAAATATTTTCGCATCCTTCAATTGATCAAAAAGATCATCAATCCTTGGCAGAGGACACTTGTTCTTGACAGTGACCTTATTCAACTGCCGAAAATCAATGCACAGCCTCAACGTCGCATCTTTCTTCTTCACGAATAGGACTAGGGCTCCCCAAGGTGACACACTGGGGTGAATGCAACCTTTCTTTAGTAGCTCTTCGAGCTACAATTGCAACTCTTTCATCTCTGGCGTACTCATTCTATAAGGAGCCTTTGAAACTGGAGCTGCTCCATGCATCAAATTTATAGAAAAATCGATGTCCCTCTTCGGAGGTAGTCCAGGTACCTCCTGAAATATGTCCTTGAATTTCTTAAGTACTTCGTGGTCTTCCAGCTTCGAGACTTCATCTCAGAATGCTTCTTCCACCCAAGCTGCAAATAATTAACAACCTTTCCGGTAACGTTTCTTCAGCTGCATGGCTGAGATTTCCCTCACAGCCATGGCTCTGGGAATTCCTTGGACTGTTACCTGATTTCCCTCTTCGTTCAGGCATGTAAACCTCTTGTTACGACAATCCAGAAGGGCATGGTGCTGGTCCAACCAGT
>ML776686.1:1799861-1844903 GCA_009831015.1 Picea engelmannii | reverse complement strand
CCATTGAACATGACTTAACCAATTCAATGACCTTCCTCTTGGTCCCTGTGGCCAACTGCACTAACCAAGACTTCTCATGTTTGCTTCTCGTTAGATGTAAACTTTCCACCACTCTAGGATCTACATAACTATGGCTAGCCCCTGAATCAATTAAAATAGCAAGTGGTCGATTGTTGATTGTACCTTCCACTTCAATCACGTGTGATTAAAATTATGCTTGCTTGTTGTCCAGGGCTGCATAGATCCTCGACATTCTGCTGCCCATATCCTCCACTGTTTTATCTTGCTGAACAGTATGGACAATTCTTGCTTTGTCTTTTTTGTGGGGGCAGTCTTGGTACCTATGAGTACCTACGTCATCGGTTTCCACCACTCTTGCTTTTCTTCTCGACGACTGGCATGTGGTACATCTCCATGTGTCCACGTCCATTCCTAGTAAAATCCAACGATCAGATCTTTCTCAGATCTATGGCACAATTCCTTTTGACGTTTCAGGGTTTTGGGCATCAGAAGTTCGTGCATCCACACATCTTGAACTTCCATTTGCCGAAATCACAAAATCACTGTCTACTAACTTACTTGATCCAACGGTCAAGTTCTTCTCCCATCTCCCCAAATCGTTGATTTCTTTTTCAATCATAACCGCTACCTCAATCAACTTTTTCGTTGATTTCTGCAGAATCAGAACCCCCGAATCACCTATGGAGGCCTAGCGCAAGCTAGCTCTTTCTGTCTCTGTCTGTTCCCATGTGATCGTGGGTAATGATCATGGTTCAAATAAACGCAATGCCTCTTTGTATTTCACACCTCGGCACTACAGTGATGTCAAACCGTTCGACTTTGTAACCGTCGAACCTCGACAGGGCTAGCGACCGACCAATAGGGACAAATCCCTACAGGGTTAGCAAATGGCCAATAGGAACAAATCCCAACAGGGCTGGAGAAAATCCAATAAGAGAAGGCCCCATCGCACGGTTAAGTGGAGTACAGGTGGCAGAGGGAAAATGCAACATGGTATTCAACAGGACAGGAGGGGGCCCCATTTCACACACGACACTATTTCGGACCCCCCCCCTCATTAAAGGCAGAATGACAAGGGGGTCCCAGAATGAGGCCTCAGCCGTAGATCTAGGTGGGTGGACTCTGGTCGTCCAGATCTGCTCGCTACTTACCTTAATCCGCATTCACGCCCCAACTTAAAGACGACATCTCTTCCTCACATCGAACGGTCGTTACAGACCCTGAGATTCCCTGAAGGAATCTCGTCCGTTCATCGGGACTTAACCACATGCTAACGTCTCGACATTATGGGTCGGGATTTATCAAGGTGAGAGCCCGAGTTCTTGTCAACGGAACTCCCGAATCCCTGATCCCTAATTTTTTGAAATGGGTAATCTCTCGACACGTCGCCTCCTTAAATCAGTCGGTCCAGATGTATCCCGGGATTTCCACCATGGAAAGTCCCAATCCCTTGTTACCAGGACTCCCGATATCGCGATTCCCGATTTTCGAAATGGAAAATCTCACGACACGTGGCCTCCATCGTTCGGACGATCTAGATCTATTTTGGGGCTTTCGCCCCTATTCACTGGGGTTTTAACCCTCGTATATCTCTTGACAGATCCAACGGCTGTCGGGTTTTTCGACGGAAATCTGACGGCTCAGACGCTTCCTAACTAATTCGAGATTTCGCGTATCGCGATTTCCACAATCCTGTGCAATTCCAAAAAGCTTTAACCCCCGTGCACACTTTCCAGATCTAACGGTCACGAGGGTTCACCTTCCCTCCCGAACAGATCCTAAAGCTCCCACACTTCTGGTGTGGAGTCCTCTCTCCCTATGGACTTATATCACACTGGCTGCGGTTTCATAATGCCGCTATACCTCTTGAGCTTAAAAACTCGTCAAGTAACTCCTTGACGCTTTGGAGCAAACCAGGGTCCGAAATTGGCCTTCCAGGCCCAATTTCCCCTTGCATTCTCGGTCCAAAGACCGCTCCACTAGCCCATCTAGGCTCAATGTCGAAACCTTGGCTCTGATACCAAACTGTAGTGCACCCTTTCAGCTACCATGGCTTAATAGTTCTTAAAAGGAAACTTTAACACCACATGGTACATAACTTGTACATGTATTATATAATCCACATGCATTTAAACAAATAAACACATTCTACATAGAGTATTCATATGAGTTACTGCCATAATTAACAATTAATAGCGTTTCATACTAATTCATATACACAGCGGAAATCATGATGACATAAGCGGAAATCATGATGACATAAGTAATAGAGTCATGCAAAACATGATTAAAACATAATCATATACTTATCTTTTAACAGTGGTAGAATCCACCAACCAAGTGCAGGCCTTCCACGAACCTCCCAGCGTTAGACCACACTGCTCATCAGCTCAGCAGTGGATCACCCCCGAGCTGGGACTAAGCTCCACCCCAAGACAAGGAATCCTAGGCTAGGCTGAGGTTACAGGGAAAACAACACACAACCACAAGGAAGGGATTCTCTCCAAGGAACCTCCCACGCTCACTGCCCAGATACCCTCATTCCCCACATGCCTATTCCACCCCAAGAGTATACACCTTCTCTGTCACCTGGACAGTCCTTCGGCTGCTAATCTCCCTTGCTTTGGGTTACAGGAACAGGCTGGACTGGAAGTCTCCGAGCTCTATGGCAGCTACAAGGTTCCTTCAAGGAGTTCTCTCCTTCCTCTGTGCACTCTCTCACCTGGAGGGAGTCGCTCACAGGTCCAACAACCTGTTCTTCCAACTTCAACCACCTCTCTCACCTGGAGAGAGTGTTGTACAAACTAGCCAACAAGCCACACAGGATCAAACACTACACGTTCACCAAAATCCACGGGAATCTAGACACGAACACCCCAGGGCAGCTCCAGACAGGTGAAACAGTATAACCAGGCTTAGCAGGGACAAGACACTTCTATTTTCTCAATTTGGCAACACAGAATAGACTCACACTCTGGATTCTCAAGGATGCATGACGAGTCGTCCATGTAGGGGTCGATTCAGACTCCCGGTTTAGAACAGAGAAGGGGTGTACCAACTTTCCAGAACAAACACAAACTCTTTCCCAAATCCACGCAGGCTTCTCGTTCAGGGAATATACACACCAGTTTTCTCAGAGCCAGATACAGACTTTTCGAATCACAGGGACACACGAAGGTTCTCTGCAGGAGTCAGGTTGGTAGTGTTATCTAGGGCTCCGTATGCGTTCAGATAATTGGGTAGAATGGGGGAGGAACCCTTCTCACGGCTCACCCTGGTCGTTTTATTCGCATGCGTCAGGGTTGACACTTGTCACCCATGAAACTGCATGCGTTCCACCAGAACGCATCTCCCTTGCATGTTCTCCCCTTGCCAGAAATTTAGGATAAAACATAAAATGCACATGTCTTTTGGGATAATATTAAAACATTATTCCCAGGCTTAAGCCCCCTAGTCTTAGCCCCTAGGCTCAACACTTATCCCCCTTTCCCACCTTCTAGCCCCTAATTCCTTGCCCTCACTATGGATGCTTAGTCCCCCTTCACTCATTCATCGTGGTCGGTCTGCACCTGGCGATGTTTACAATTTTATTAAATGTTCTGCATACATACAAGTACCAAATCAGGTCCTTGGCCTCCAACCCTTAGGCTCTCTGGCCTAACAATTACATAAGCCACCAACTTATAAAAAGTTGGCTCACCAGCCTATAAAACATAATTACAATTTCTTTCAGAACATGGTTTGCAATGGGGCTCGGCCTTGGGGACACTACAACTTCAGTAATGGAGGTGCAGAAGGAATTGAAGGGCATGTAGGTTCCAGGCAGAATCTGATATCCCACCAATCAAACAAGGTTACAAATGTAGGTACAAATCACACATTAGGCAAAGGCACGACACCACGGTCCTGTCAATAGAAATAAGTACAAGGGTTACACGCGAGAAATCATAACAGATAACCAACAGGTGACGAAGGACGAAGGACGAAAAGGTTCACCATGGTCAAGTCTGGGTACACCTCACCCAAGTACCATTATGGGGCAGGGAAATGACTGACGTACAATGTATAAGGAAAAGCATTGGTGCAGGGATTACAACAAGGCCATCAAGTGCACACGCTCTGGAACAGAGGATACAGACCAGAAGGGCCACCTTGATGAGCAGGCCATGATTGCAAGGATGGGACCACAGCCAGGTTAGCTCCATAAAATGAGGTATAACAGAAAGAGGAACAGACTAGAGCAAAGAAATTACAAGGGCCACCTTACATACCAGAAAGGGGTGAAGCAAAACAGGAGAAGAACCCAACGTAAAAACTACCATATGCAAGTGAAGATGGTACGCATGAAGAAAACCAACAACAAGAGAGGCCCCTAGGGGACAAAACCTCCACCAAGCGCCCAGAGGATGACAAGATTGAACAAGCAGTCAGGGAAGCAAAGAGTACCTTCCTCATGCAGGTCGATACAAAGGGAAAGACGATCATCAAAAGATGGGAGAGAGAAATCAACAATGAAAAAACTAATTCAGGAAGCGGTGGGGATAAGGGACCCAAGAGCCACACAACCTAGAACAACCCTCTACCACAGGACGGTGGAGGAAGCATGGAGAACAAAAATGTTGATAGGTAAGATGTGTGTGGACCAGAAGGAGACCAACAAGACAAAAACTAGGGACCAAAATAAGGTGCTCACAGGTATTCTGAACCGCCTCAACAACCTGGAGGTGAGTGCAAAAAGACTTGCGGAGGACCAACAAAGCCAACAGGAAAAAATGGAGCGACTGATAGGGCAATTCCATCTTTATCTACGCTATGTCCACCATATAGACATTACTCCAGCCGATAGAAATGGAACCCCAACGTGCATCAGAAAGATATGCCTGGTGGAGCAGAGGGAGGAGAACGAGGCAAGGAAGGATGGAGATGAAGAGCACCCAATCAACTTGGACTAGCGCAGGACCAGCCTTGGTCAAGTTTCTCAGGGTAAGAGCAAACCCCACTATGCTTATGCTTTCTCTGTTTTCGTTATGATGTCGTTTTTCAAACTGGATTGTGGAGGTTTGGGTCGGTTTCCCATGGTGGTGACCCAGGCCTCCCCTTCTATATTAGACATTGCTCCCCTGGGACCCCAGATCTGGTTTCTGTTTTGGCAGATCTTGGGAGTCCCTATATCGTTTTTGTATTATAATTTTCTTCAGTAATATAGATTCTCACACTCATTTACAAAAAAAAGAATGATTATTTGATCTTCTAAACCAATGGGAAGGTGGGATTACACTAGATTTGCATAATCCATTCAAAAAATGAAGTCATGAGGAAGAATGACTCACATCTACATTCGAAATATCCATTCTTAAGAATCACAAAATAAAAATTCAACATTTTATTCCCCCACGATGACACAAAATTGGTTGTTGTTCCTCAGTCTATTCTATTAAGAAGAATAGTGCCAAGGCACCCAATTAAGTAAAAATATCCTTTCTGTTTTAGACTATTTGGAAGGATCAAGTAGCATGAGGGGATAACCATCTAATAGTAAATATTTTGAATTTATTTTTAAGAGTTGTCCAATAAAATTGAAGAATGGGACTAATTTCAAGTACAGAACTTGAAAAAATTGAAATAAAATGATTACAAAAAAGTAGAGTTCAGAAAAACTGGCTTAATGAATAAATGTGATATTTGCATAAAGGGCACCATATTCTTCTCTAACCAACATTAAAGATGAATGTCAAATGAAACAATGAAATATAGAAGAACTAATTCCTTTAAAATAAGAAAAAATTCAGTAAAAAAAAAATACATTACAAAATGAGTAGAAACCATAAACAAAAATAAAACATAATAATGAAACCTCCATATTGCATTCATCCCCAAACCTTGGTATACTTCAATAATACAGTAATAGATACTTTAAATATAAAATCAAAGTTAAATGATTTACAAACAACAATATGTGAAACAAGCAATCACAATTACAAAATCATCATGTGAAACCACAATGAAACTTCTATTGTATGCAAAGATTTGAATGATAACAGAAATAGGATTTCATGGAAGTAAATCCAAGCAAAGATTTTAGACTTAAAATATTGAAGTTTGAGGTAAAGAAATGAAAAATAGAGTACTGAGATTTTTTGAATGATCGAAAAGACTATACGAAGCAAGTCCATGAATCATCCTAGAAACAATACCCTCTACTCAGTTCTTCCTTTGCTTATATCTTTATCTTCAACTATTTTCATTTTTATTATGAGATAATAGTCATTATAAATAGAAATAATTGTCTCAGGCTATTTTTGTTTATGAATATTTTTTTCTTCTTTGCGTGTTTGCCCCCATGGAAGCTAGAACTAATGTTGATGTGGATGTTGACACTAACGACGATGTAGAAATTGGCATTGGCATGCAAGATTATGTGGAGACGGGACTTAATAATGGAGTCTTCTTTCTTAATCTCAATATCCTTTGCCAATCATTACCCTCTAGGATTTTATAAATCGACATCTTAGATCCTGCAATGCATAGTTCTACATACAAGTCATAACATGTAGGGGGTAATTTTTTTTTGAATATTTTTAAGTGTTGAGTAACATAAAATCATTAGATATTTTTTCAGAAATAAGTCTCCCTCTGATAGGACCAATTGCATCAATGAATTTTTCATGATTGATCTTTGTATTTCAATATCTTCTTCATATTTGTCAGTAGGATAAAACCACCTCTAATAATTTCATGGAATAGGAATCCTAAGCTCAAATGATTCAAAAAATATAGCTCTCAAATTATGCCTAAATTGTAGGACTGCTTGACATTTATTTTGAATTGATGTTATCAAATTATGTTTAATGTTCACTATACTAACTTCCATAATAAAAGTAGTTTTGTCATTAATTTTCTGGCCTCAAGATCCTCGCTTGTCCTATTATTTAGGAATTTCATGACATTATTGGAAATTTAAACTTTGTTTCCTAATTACTCCCAAACTCTTTTCACCTTCATGCTCATATCTCTCTCTAGATTTTATGTTTCTTGAAGCACATTGAAGTGACTTCTCATATGTTGCATAACTGATTTTATTTGGTCCTGGATATAATGATTATCTCCCACCAAATATTTCCTTGTAGAGATTTTTTGATTGATTTTTTTTTTCAATTCATCAAATTCTACAATCTTTTGACAGGACTCAGTTATATGCTTGTCTTTCTGAGCTATTCAAATTCAAAATGTACCATTTGTTCATTAATTATATCAGATAGAAAGCCAACATAGTTAAACTTGGTTGGTTGTGCTATTTTATGGATAAACCCTCAAATGGCTTCATCAACAAAATTATCATTTTCAAACTTGAGTATTATGCATATAATAGATATTATTTCCATAACTGACTCTTTAAATAAAGAGGAAGTTAAAGGAAAAATTGAATCTGACATACCGGTGCCCACTGGGAACAATGTTGTGAGAAAAGTTATCTTGTCTTCCACTGATAGTGAATTAAAGTGATTTTCCATTTCATCTTCATTAATCCTTTCTTGATTTTCTAATAATGATAACAATTCAGATATGGCACTCTGTGTAACTGGGAAAAGTTCATGATGCCCTCTCTTATCTCTCACTGGGAAAAATTCAAAACAAATCTCGATAAACTCAAGAAAATGAGAAGTTGTAGGAAAAATAGCCTATGCAAGGCCACATGCCCAAAATTGAAACTCTATTGTATTGTCCTGGAATTGTGATAGAGTTTGATTACGAAACTCTCTGGAGGTTTTATTAGCTAAAATTGTTGCAATAACATCTGTATCTTTATCAATGAAGTGTTTTAAAGAAGGGTTTTCCAGATCAATTTGTTGAGTATTCTTTATTCTTTTCCTAGGGGCCATTGTAATATGTGTTTAATCTTTATCATGTAATTAAGCTAAAACCCATTTCTAAAAGTTTTCTTGAAACTTAAAGGAATTTTTCACTAGAGGTACCTATACAATCTTGCCTTAAACAACTTTGGTTTTGATAACCCATCTTTGGCACCCATCTCCCTACGTTGAAAAAATTGCATTCGGTATTGTGTTTTTCTTATAGTGAAAGGGAGGTTGACGACTAAAAATGAGGTTTACGATTATGTGCATTTGAAAATATAATTTAAACCTCGATTGGAAAAATGCATGTCATCCTCCTATTGGCCTAATTTATGTCTTGCATTGGTGCATTAAATATTTCCAAGCACTTAAACGCATTGGAGGGAAGTGATGTGACACAATACTATTAAGTGGTATCGAGACTTTTAGTAAGTGGTTTTTTAGATAAACATTTATCCTCGACACCAATCACAAGAAGCCACGTATACCTTAAGTGGTTTGGTTGTATTGGGCACTTTTGTTCCATTAAAGCTCGTCCACTTCCAACTCTCGAGAACTTCCTCAACCATTGATCACCTTTTATTTTCCATCGTTAGATCTAGGCATGGATTAGTTTAGAAAATTCTTATTTTATGCCCTCGCCTATTGTTGGAGTAGGTATTTTTGGTAGAACAATGTAGCAAACGAGGCAGATTGGAACAAGAAGGATAACGCACCACATTTTGAGGAAAACCAACGCACGCGACATGATTTGCGGAAATCCAATGCAGATGTGGACAAACCTAACCATGCTAGGGTTAGGGTTTTGGAATGTATTATAAGATTTTAAACCCCAATTTTATAGTATAAATAGAAGAGGTATAACGTAGAGGGAGGCATCTAAATTTATCGATCTATTCTTTTTCATATATTTTGGAGAGAACTATTTTGAAGAACCTTTTTGAGTTGAAGTCTATTTTGAGAGTTGTAGAGCTTAGATGGAGTCAATCTGAAGATGGAGTTGAGGTTCAGGTTGCAATATGTGGAGCTTGGTGTGATCCTGGTCTGCCTCACTACTCTCTATTATCGTATGATGTAATGCGTGCAACGCCTTTTTGATGAATAAGAAAGAAGCAGAAGATTTTTGTGGATGTAGCCCCAGGGGGGGGTGAACCACGGTAAAACTTTGTGTGCAATGTGTCTGAATGTATTTACTATTTATGAAGTTATGATTGAATGGTTAGATAGATGAATGAATGGTTTTACTTACAACGCGCACTAGACTAGATATGCAGAATGAATGGATCTGATGAATATTGTAATAGAATGCATGGTTAAGTAGAAATAGAAGTAATAAGAACAACCACAATCCCAAGATCATGTGCCATATATATTATTACAACGACAAAATACTTAACTCGATGGGCTAAGGCAACGCCAGTGAAGGATTACATCGCATAAACTGCAACACGCTTTCTATTTGAAAATGTAGTGACAAGGTTTGGATGTCCAAGAATATTGATGAGCGATCAGGGGACTCACTTTATTAGCAGTACAATTGAGGCAATGCTTGAAGAATTTAAGATATACCACCAAAAGAGTACTCCTTATCACCCTCAAGCTAATGGGACAATGGAAGCATTCAAAAAGATTTTGGAGAATGCCTTGATAAAGATCTGTAATGTAAACATAGATGATTGGGATTTGAAGGTACCAGTAGTACTTTGGAATTATAGAACTACCTGGAAGAAACTAATAGGAAAAACACCCTTTTGGTGTATGGACAGGAGGCAGTAGTTCCCTTAGATTATTTGATACCAAGTTTGTGCATTGGAACCATAACATATATGACAGAAAGTGGCACAATGCAGGAAAGATTGGCTCAACTGATGGAATTAGAAGAAGATATAATAATGGCATGTTTTCATCAATAGATACAGAAAGCAAAGGATAAAGCATGGAATGACAGACATATAAAGAATAAGAAGTTTAAGGAAGGATATTTGGTTTTCCTCTATGACAATAAGTATTTGCAGCACCTAGGGAAGCTCATAATGCATTGGTTAGGGCCATATCAGATAAAGTCTGTCACAGATGGAGGTGTTGTACAACTGCAAGACTTAGTAGGCAAGGAAGTTCAAGGAATGGTGAACAATAGTCGACTAAAATTGTATAGGGACGGTCAACATACTAACTCTCAGTAGTTGTAGCACAACAAGTAGACTTGTACATATTGTAAATAGTAGGAATTAAAAGAAAAAAAAGGTAGAAAAAATGAAGAAAGAGCCAAAAAGAAGTAGTTAGAGGAATCAATGATACTTGGGAATGACAGCGCACAACAGATAGAAAATTGGTGCGACATAATTCAGAAGATTATGTGCAGGAAAATTAGACATCGCGCGATGGAACGAAGAAATAACTGGAAAAACGAAAAAACAAGTTAACGGAAAAGAACGAATGCGCCAGAACATTAATGACAAGGTTTATAAAAAGGGAAAAGCTAGGAAGAGTTCGACACTTAGAGTTTTTTTAGATACAGAGCACTTGAGAGCATGAATAAAGGGTGATCAAGCAAAGAGGCATGCATTCACACGCAAGTCAAGTAATATGGCACCCCCAAAGGTTGGCGCTTCCGGACAATATGTAAGAGTGACCCGATAGTCAAGATGGAAGAAGGAAAGAATGGCATAACCTGAGAGTTTTATGGAGCTAGGGGATGTTACGACGTTAGATATAGAATCTATCAGTCCTACCAGAATAGAAGAAGAAATATCAACCACAGAACAGGTGCAAGCGGGTTAGAGCATGGAAAACCCTAACGACATGGCAAAACCTAATCCCAAAAACTTTAGAGAAGTGGAGGACATGGAGAAACAAAAATAGAAATTCATCGCAAAAGAAGTCATGGTCGAAGATATTACACACCAGCAAGAAATAAAGGGTGAAGAAGAAGAAGAAGCCGAGGACAAAGCTACAGAAGAAAACCCAGCCACGATCTAGAAGAGGAAAGCACCAGGCGCAATAGAAATCACTTTACCTTACGTCTCAGATGACGTAGTTGCAATTGAAGATATGCTAGGAAAGGTGCCAAAGTTAAAATATGCAGATCATGATGTGACAGATATAGTGAAGTTTCCTGACCTTGCGCGAGAAAGTTACTTGGAGAATAGGGGGGAGGTAGGACCCCTGGGGAAACCCATTTTGGAGCCCGCGCAGTGGATCACATGATTATACAACTCGAGCATTATGAATTTACTAGGCATACCACATTTCAGGCGTGTTAAAAATGTAGGCCTTTGTGTGAAGCAATCGTTGGCCAAGGTACATGGAGGTATCTTGTGGATGGACAAGTCGATCCCTATAGATATATATCTCATAGCCAATATTACAAGGTTTCCTACCAATGATGTAAAACTAGAAGACTACTTGGAGAACAAGGCAAGGGACAAATAAATTGCAGAAGAAGTTAAAGCACAGTTCGGGACAAACAGGGGAACCAGGAGAATAATCATAAAGGACATCAACGATCCTACGACAAATTTTTCCACAAAGTTGATGGCTTGCAAACTTCTGAGGAAATGTATAAAGGAAGAGGCCCTGACAGTAGTGATAGTGGTAGTTGCACAGTGCGCAAAGGGTGTCGTGTTAAGCTAGGTGCCATATTTATTGAATCAGTTTCTGATAGACTACAGGGATGTGCATGATAGTGGGACAAAATTCCATTAATCTTAGTTATTGATACTGATAGCTTTGGTGGGCTAGAAAGAGCCCAAATTTTCATCCTTTCTGAAAAAAAAGGGAAATGTTGTGCAACACGATACAAAACCTTATGGCAAGTAAAAGAAAATAAGAGCCAATAGGCAAACAACGCAATATTTTCCATGTTCTTGGAAGATATGTAGCATAAGACATTCAATGTCTGGAGGATCCCAATTGAAGTAGTTCAAGAAAATGAAGGGATTGCCAACTTTAAAGCTTCAAGACACCATTTTTGGATTTAGACCAAAAGGGATCCAAAGCAGGAGTGGTTGGGAATGAGGTATTGTACATTGTGCGAGGAAGTATACTAGATCATGAAGGATTGATCTGTGCAATGGAAGGCCCCAGTCACACAAATGAAAGGAAAAAAGCCTAAGGATCAAGTAGAAGTATGAACATCAAATAAGACAGACAGTCCAACAGATAATACAAGGAAGGTTGTATATTATGGTCAAACCTCAGGAAGTAGCGTAGCAAGCAAGAAGCCAAGAAATAAAGATATTGTGTCAAGGGTAGAAGTGAAAGGGGATGGCGAGAAGGGGGATAACTCTCATCCAAAGGAAGTACAAGATGAGGAAGCAAAAAAGAAGAATACTGAGGCGCAAACCTCAACCCCACCAAAAAATAGGATTAGAACACAAGAGGGAGAGATAAGGAAGAAGATGAAGTATTAGGAGAACCCTCCAGTACTTACTATTACAGAAGACGTTGTAGAATTCATCGCAGATAAAGTACATGATAGAGGGGAAAATGCAGTACTTGCAGTAGAGGCACAATGAGAGGAGATTATGGAAAAGCTAGCAGAAGTTCATGACATTGCACAAAGGTTGTAGCTAAGTACATCGCATCATCCTACAGTGCAACAGAAAGACAAAGCACAAGAGGCACCATCGCAAAAGAAACATGAAGAGACAATGCAAACATTAGTGAAGAGAAGTGACAGGTTCAAGGTCACACCATAAATGTTGGCAGTAGATGAGAATATAGCGTAGAAACCAGTGAAGGACATAGAACAACTGGAGTTGGTTATGGAAAACATACCCACAAAGGCACTATATGGGTTACAAGTGAGCATGATGTAGGAGGCTTGGTCTAGAGCTAGGGAGGATGCCACCAACCTAGCACTCGACTGAGAAGTTAAGGAGATTTTGCAGGTGACTTGTGAACAGATAACTCTGGAGAAAGAGAATGAGAAGCAGTGCACAAATAACTTGGAGAAGAAACTTGCAGAAGTATACAATAACATACCAGACCGCGCCAAGGGAAAGAAGGTAACAACAAAAGATAAGATACAAAATATTGTGCAAACAATGGAGAAGTACAAACATGAGATAATGGACTTAACAAGAAAAGTAACTCTGAGCACACCTCCAGAAGTACAGGAACAAAGAGATCAAGAGGCTATTACGCACATAGATAACACAACGTAAGTGGTAAAAAAAGTGGCAGAGTTATATGATAGAACTTCACATATTTGGACCACCCTGGAAGAGGATGAGAAGATCCGACAGCTGGAGCAGAGAGAGGAAAAGTTGAACGTTGCAGTTCAGGACTTGAAGAAGAGGCAAAAGACCATGGAGATATCCCTAAGATGAAAAGTTGCGTAGGAGCTAAGAAATTTGCAGGCAGAGGTAAACACTACACAAGAGGAGAAACAAGTAAGGTAGGCTCAATTGGAGCCATTTCAGCAAGAGGCTGAAAGGATGATAGAGGAATTGCAAACATAGAAAGCTAGCTAGGAACATGTGCATACAGAAAGCAGGGAAGTGATGAAAGAGCACGTGACAACGCAAGTTTTGGAGATACTAGCAGGAAAGAGTGCACAAGCTAAGGAGAAAGCGTCAGAGTTGGAAAAGAAGTTCCATGCATTGGAGGTAGAGATGCAGAAGGTAAACTAAGTTTGAGTGGCTCGGGATGAGCCGCATGTTAGTATTGAGGGCATGTTGGAGCAGGCATTTTTGGGAAAAAAGTGCAACAAACGAGGCAGATTGGACCAAAATGGAGAGCGCGCCATATTTAGAGGAAAAGTAGTGCGCACAACAGGATTTGTGGAAATCCGATGCATATGTGGACAAACCTAGTCATGTTATGGTTATGGTTTTGGAAGGTATTGTAAGGGTTTTTAACCCAATTTTATAGTATAAATAAAAGATTTCTAAGGTAGAGTGAGGCATCTAAATATATCGATCTAATCTTTGTCATATTTTTTAGAGAGAACTATTTTGAAGAACCTTTTTGGGTTGAAATCTATTTTGAGATATGTAGTACTTAGATGGAGTCAATATGGAGATGTAGTTGAGGGTTAGGTCACAAGTTGTGGAGCTTGGTGTGATCTTGGTCCGCCTCACTACTCTATATTATCCTATGATGTAATGTGCGCAACGCCTTTTTGATGTATAAGAAAGAAGCAAAAGATCTTTGTGTACATAGCCCCAGGGGGGTGAACCATAGTAAAACTTGGTGTGCAATGTATTTGAATGTCTTTACCATTTATGCAATTATTATTGAATGGTTAGAGAGATGAATGAATGGTTTTAATTACAGAGCACACTAGAGTAGATATGCAAAATGAATGTTATGAATGAGTGGATCTGATGAATATTGTAATAGAATGCATGGTTAAGTAGAAATAGAAGTAAGAAGAACAACCCCAATCCCTTCCATGACTACAGACACCTACATCCTGTAGTCACCCATAAACCATCTTGGGTGAGACTTCATTGTGCACTATGTGCGTGTTGTAGCCTTCCGGTTTACCAGAAGGGATGATGGTGATAAGGGTTTTGTTGGAGAGCTAAGGTAGAACCTGGGTCAGCCCATAATTCCTACACCTATGTATTTTATGTCCTTTGATTATGCTGTCGTTTTTGGAGTGCTTTAAATATAATCTCTCTTCACTAAAAACTTTACTATACCTATTTGGAAATGCAAAATTTTGAAATTTAAGATAGGATTAAGGCTTTTTAAATAACAAAGAATTAGAATTGAATTTATAGTTACAACACTTTTCCATGTAGGTGTTGATGTTTTGTAGCTTGAACAGGTACTTCCACATTGGTTTGTGTCTAACATGTAGAATTCATCATTAATACCTCTCGGAACTTTGGAAATTCACTTTAATAATTTAATTATTAAAGTGACTGTCTTTTTATAATTAATGGAGGTTAATTTAAATAAAATTCCTAAGTTTTTGGCATAAGTGATTTAAGTTAATTAAATGAATCTTAGCCATTGATCTCAAGTGATGGAGACTTAATCTCGGTCATTGATCACTTTGGAGGTTAGGTTTTTGGCTCATCTCAAGATTATAAAAGGCATCCAAGGGAGAGGATAAGTGACACATTTGTGCAAGGAGTCAATCACTCAATTGAGTGGAGAAGGACTTTTGCTCTGCAGATTCAACGAGAGAGAAAATTTTTGCAGTCGAGAAATTTCTAGCAGGTCGTATCAGGAAAGGTAGAGGTCGAGATATTTTCTGGAGGGGTTGTACAACCCGCAGAAGTAGCGAGTTAGGATATACATCTCATGACAATGGTTGTACATCGTATGCTTGGGCAGTATAGACCGACGTACATCCAAGTGGGCAACAGACAAGGACAAGAAAGGGGAAGAGGGTTTCGTGAAGGTGAAATCATCCCAGGTTTTTTTGTTGTTTTTATTTTCTCAGTGGGCCATTATCCTAGTAAGGAAGCCCTCATTTTCTATAACAAAATCATCTCGTTGTTGATTTTCCATTAGGGGATTTTCCAGGTGGTTTTACCCAAAAATATTTGTGTACATGTGTTTTGTTTTCTGTTTTACTTCCACTGCAATTTTCTAGTTAAGAATCTCAGTGTACTTTTATTCAATAAATCTGCATTTTGTTTCAACAAGGATTTACTAGGACTTAATTGTCGTGACTAGGGTTTAAGGAAATGTAACATGGTATTAGAGCTAACACTCTGAAGGAGATCCGAAAAGGGTTTTGTCATCGGTTTTACAACCTATCTAAATTTCAACAATTTATATTCCTAATTAAAATTCTTATTTGGAGATGGTCGTAACCTGTTTGAGGTTTGATGACAGATTGGAGGGTGCATCTAACTTCATTCCTTGGAAGGAAAGGGTTACATTAATTCTAACAGAGAATGGGTTGTGGGAGTTTGAAAACACCATTGTGACCCCACCAATGGATCCATAACAACTATTCATCCATAATCAAAAGGATGTGAAAGCCATGAGGATCATCTTAGATGCGGTAAATGATAATTTGATTCATCACCTTTCTAAGAAGAAGTCAACAAGGGATATGTTTGAATATTTGAGAAATATTTTCCAAATAAGTAATACAAACATGAAGATGGTGTTGAGGGGAAAGTTTAGAAACACCAAAAATGACCAGATCAGATACAGTTACCAGCTATCTCACCAAGATCACTCAGGTTCATGATTAGTTGGCAGCAGTTGAGGAGGTCATGACAAATGAAGAGATGGTGTTGATGGCCTTGAATGGTTTCACTAATCCATGATCCCCATGAATCAAGGGCATCGTCGCATAAGACACACTTCCCAAATTTAACAAGCTATGGGATGATTTCATCCAGGAGGAGATTTAGGAGGAATCTCTAGCAAGACAACAAAAGGGTGGTGATGAGAATCTGGCTCTTGCTAGTCAAGAAAGGAAGAGCAAGGGAAAGTGTTTATTCAAGAGGAATATAGGTGGAGATTCAACTTCACGGGCTAGAAAGAAGAGGGATCTGAGCAAAGTAAAATGCATTGTGTGCCACAAGAGTGGTCACTATGCTTCACATCGTCTTGAACGAAAGAAAGGGAAGATTAAGTCTCAATAGGTAGTAGCATCTAAAAAAAATCAAGTCAAGGAGTTTCCTAAGAGTTTCAAGAAGGATTTCATGTTAGTATATTGTCTTTCTAGCACAATTTCCAAGAGTGTTTGGTTCGTGGATAGTGGGGCTTCTCGTCACATGATGAGGACACATCCGTTGTTCACTAGTTTGTCAAATAAGGACTTGGATTTGGATCTGGATACTGGCACCAATGCCAAGTGTGGTGTAGAGGGAGTTAAAATAGTCATATTTCAATTGAATTTGAGAGTTTCTCTGGAGGTGGCATATATGTTGTATGTTCTTGAGCTCAAAATGAATTTTCTATCAGTTTTGGCAATGGATTACATGGGATACACCATCACTTTCGAGGATGGCTAGGTTCTTATTTAGCCCAAAGGATATAGACCTAACTCAACATGAGTTCTTGGTAAGAGAGAGGGAAATCTATACACTTTGAAGGCCCAACTAACACATGTTCTAGTTCATAACAGTGATGACCTATCTAAGCTTTGCACAGGAGGATGGGTCACTTGCATCATAGAGCGCTACCTGCATTTAGCGAGATTATCACTGGTCTTCTAGAGTTTAGTGTAGAGCAATATGGAGTATGCAAGGTGTGTGCTCTTGGCGAGAATTCCAAGGTTTCGATTCCGAGTAGCGAGACCAAATCCAACGAGATATTAGATCTAATACATACCGATGTATGTGGTATGATGTCAGTAGAGTTATTGAATGGGTTCAGTTACTTTCCAACCTTCATGGATGATTTCTCTAGGAGGACATGGATTTTCTTCATGAAGACCAAGAGTCAAGTCTTCAGTTAGTTTCGAGAATTTAAGGCTCTTGTGGAGAATCAAATATGTAAGAATATTAGAGTTATAAGGTTAGATAATGGGTTGAGTACACCTCAAAATAATTCAACTATTTCTGTAGGGAAACATGGATAAAGATGGAGCCGACAATACCTTACAACCCACAACAAAACATGGTTGGCAAAAGGAAGAATCGGTCCATCATTGGAGATGTCAAGGCGATGATTCATGACCAAGATCTGCCCATGTTCCTTTGGGTAGAGGCATGAAATACGACAATGTATGTACAAAAAAAGAGTCCTCGTAAGGTCTTGGAGGAAAAGAATCCAAAAGAGGCTTTCTTTGTAGTGAAGCTAGAGATTGACCATTTTTACATTTTCGGTTGTCCAAAGTATATCCATGTACCAGCAGAGAAGAGGACAAATTTGGATCCCTCATGGGAGAAGGGCTTATTTATTGGTTATAATGAGACCTTAAAGGCAAATAAGATATATATTCCAATGCAAATGAATATCATGGTGAGTCGAGATGTTAGGCTTCAGAAAAACTTGGAGGGACAACTAGTTCCATATGGCTCTTCCAAAAGTACCTTCCTCTCTAAAAGAGAGTGTTGATGTTTTGTAGCTTAGACAAGTACTTCCACATTGGTTTGTGTCTAACATGTGGAAATCACCATTAATACCTCTCAGAACTTTGGAAATTCACTTTAATAATTTAATTATTAAAGTGAATGTATTTTTATAATTAATGGAGGTTAATTCAAATAAAATGCCTAAGTTTTTGGCATTATTAATTTAAATTAATTAAATGAATCTTAGCCATTAATCTCAAGTGATGGAGATTTAATCTCATCCATTGATCACTTTGGAGGTTAGGATTTTGGCTCATATCAAGATTATAAAAGGTAGTCAAGGGAGAGGATAAGTGACACATTTGTGCAAGGAGTCTATAACTTAATTGAGTGGAGAAGGAATTTCACTCTATAGATTCAACGAGAGAAAAAATCTACAACCATGAAATTTCCAACAGGCCATACCAAGCAAGGCATAAGTCGAGAGATTTTTTGGAGGGGTCGTATATCCCGCAAAAGCATCCATACAAGTCATACAACTCGCGGGAGGGGCCATACAGGCTGTCATACAACCAAGTGGGAAGTAGACATGGACAACAAAGGGGTAGAGGGTTTCGTCTGGTGAAATCATCCCATGTTTTGTTGTTGTTTGTATTTTCTCAGTGGGTCATTATCTTGGTAAGGGAGCCCTGGTTTTCTATAATAAAATCATCTCGTTGTTTATTTTCCCTTAGGGGTCTTTCTAAGGGTTTTTGCCCAAAAATATCTGTGTACATGTGTTTGGTTTCTTGTTTTACTTCTGCTGCAATTTTCTAGTTAAGAATATCAATGTGATTTTATTCAATAGATTTACATTTTATTTCGGCAAGGATTTACTATGAATTAATTGTCGTGACTGGGGTTTAAGGAAATTTAACAGTAGGCAATTTCTTAATAGGAGAACTCATTAATTCTTCTTCCATCCAGTCATGAATCTCAACCTTCACCCACCTCTACCACATCTTTGTTACTTTGCATTTATTAAAGTTCAGATAACGAAACCATGTTATTGTCTCTATGACAAAGCCAGGGTCTACATAAGGTGTCCAACACATTCCCAATGTAGTCTAGTGCACTGGAAAAATCAACCTTTCAGAATGAAGGAGGTCTCACCTAAGGCATGTATGATAGTTTCCATATGGTTAAGGAGTAGATTATTAAGGATTTATTGGAGGTATGCATTCCATTTCTTATCCATATTTGGTCAAGCTAACATAATGAATTTCATGCACATCAATTATAACAACATATAGATCAAAGAGATAGATCAAAAAGGAAAACAGATAGGAAAAACAACTCTCCATTATGTTAGTAGAAGGAAAAATATAGTATATCCCATCTGCAAAACACATGACAGAGATTCTAAATCATAACCCTCCTCACTACATATGCTAAATACTAGCAATTGTTACAATAACAACTCCAACTTTCCTATATATAGGTGATTGGATTGGTTATAGAAGATTCTTTAATATACTAGAGAATCTATGTTGATTCCTAGAAAAAGCCCCATGTTAAGTATAAAACCCCTTATTAAGCCCTACATATTGAGTTGTTACATTTATAGTGTTATATTAATATGTCGGCTAGAACCTTTCAATGTACCCTTTCATTATAATTGTACCATTTGTCTCTTGTATATACCAAGGAGACCTAGTCTTATGATAAATATATATTGTCTTATGAATTGGTTATATTGTAAAAGGAGGTTTCCCCCTATAGTGAACTATATTCATTGACTTCTTATCATTTTCAAGGTGCTTGGCTCATAAAATTTGGTGTTAGAGCATCGATCGTAGGGTTTTGTTGCTTCAAGCGAGTCATCTTGGAATTATCAATATAACTTTTTTTCTAGAACACTTCAGATAAAGACATTTAGAGGTTAGTTAGGAGACATATCACATTACAACTAGTAAACATTTCAGGCTCTGGTTCATTGTATTTTCGGAGATATAGCCTACAGAAGATAGGGTTTGTGACTCATCTTGAAATCCATTTTAAACGAGTCATCTTGTATTTTTCGCTATAACTTTTTTTCTAGGAAGTTTCAGACAATGAAATTTTGTGGCGACTGAGGATAAATGTCATACTATAGGTGGTAAAAAGTTTAGTTTCTATTTCACTATACTTTCATATATATAGTCCATGGAAGACAAATTTTGTGACTAATCCTAAAATCAATTATCTTGGCATTTTCGTCGTAGCTTTTTTCAATGAAGTTTTATACTCTAAAATTTTTAAAATCCTAACTTGACACAATGAAGTAAATGTGGAAAAAAAATTAGATTTTGTCTCGTTGTATTTTATGATATATTTCTTGTGAAAGTTAGGGTTTTTTACACAAGTGATTTTTTTGTGATTTTAAGATCTTTTTCCATGGTTAGCAAGCTCATTTAAAAAAAATATTAGAGACATGTTTCAACATCTTTAAATAACATAGTATATGTCGTTAAGTGGGTAAAATTGTGGTTAGGGAGGAATACACATGGTTTCAAGTGGTTGGAAACACATTGTTTCACTTGGTTGGAAACCCATGTAGCCTCTGTTGGTACACCTTCAAGTAGTGCCGCATTAGATAGTACCTATAGATGGAATATCACTTCCAATTACCTTTGGGCATATAGGAATTCCCTAAGGTATAATTGAAACCAACCCTACATAAGTTATTTGGCCATCTCGTTTCTATAGTACATCGAGAACAACACCCAGGGAGACCACTCTCTAGTACCTGCGTAGTATGGCTAAGGGCACTGTTGAGCCTCCTTAGTTAGTGCCATGAGATATTGGGCCTACTACTATTATTGGACCTCATACATATATCAGAGAGCTATATAAAATGACACTCTCTTGCCCTTACTTAGAACGCAGTAAATTTTTCCCATGGATCCAAAGAAATATCCAAAATTTATTTCACCAAGTAAACCTCCAAAGAGCTCAACCATGATTGAAGAAGGAGAAGAGATTTTTCACCAAATGGGAAAGTTAGAGAAGAATATGGATGAAAATAGGATACAAATGGAACAGATGGAAAATAAAATGGATACAAAGATGGAAGAATTAAAAATTTCCATGACAACCATATTTTTGCGTAGCCTGGATGAGAGATTCTCTCAAGGAGATATCAGGACACGAGGAAATCATATAAATTTGGAGGAAATAAAGATTGACCCCCAAAATCATGATTATTCATCACCTCCAAATCCACATCATTAGGGGTTTCGCTTGGAAACAAGGAACTACTTAATTACCAAGATCGATATGACGAAGTTTGATAGTAAAGATCTTATAACATGGATATTCCATATGGAGCAATTATTTGATCTACACCAAGTGCCAAGATTACAAAAGGTAACTATTGCATCCTTGTATTTAGAAAATGATAAATTTGTTTGGTATCAATGGATTTTTGAAGAAAAAAATATTCTATTATCTCTTGGTCCATTTTTACGGGAGAATTGATAGAACATTATGGAGGTAATAAGAGCAATACATTCTTTAGTCAATTGATAAATCTTCAACAAAAAGGTCCAATTACATAGTGTTGAATTTATGCTTATACTGAGAGGGGGGGTGTGAATCAGTCTAAGTTACTTTTTACTTTAATTGAGAATTCATTAATCATTCATTAACTTTAAAATAGTAAATGCATGTAAACTCAAATCACAATACATAGATTTTAACTTAGAAACCCTTGCGGGAGAAAACGACAAAAACTTGTATTTATAAATGTTTTTATGCACCAACCTTCTATGACAAAGCTTGTAGGCACCAACCTATTGGAGACACTAATCTCGTCATCAAAGCACCAACTTAACAAGTTATTGTGTAGTCACCAACCTATTGGAGACACCAATCTCCTCAGCTAAGCACCAACTCAGTAAGACATGTATTGGCACCAACCTAAGATATTCATACACAAAGTACTTCTGACTTTACCTACATGCTTCATACTTCATGTATTTCATATCATCATCACACCCTTAACTTCCATGGTCCAATGCCTCTCTTTGCTTCATACCGCAAACATAGCTTCAAACCCTAGTCAAGTATAGCCTTCATGCCCTAGCGAACCTCATAGCATCATTCCCATAATATAATTCTAGATTGTATCATCACAACCTCAAAATAACACACTTTGCAAAATTATGGACCTTATTCCTTCATATCACACCCTTAAAACTCCAAGAAAACTCCTCTTGCACCTTTAGACCATGTTGGAAAGGTCTCAGAATAAGATTTCCAACCATATAACATATGCTCCAATTTGAACTAGGTCTTCATAGTAAAAATGCCTTCGAAGATAGGGTATCCAAACTGGGCATAAAAAATCCAAAAACAATATTTCCAACAATATCCATCTTGAATTATTAATCTTGGACATATGTAGTCTCCCCTTATATTTGACATCAATGACAACAATATTTCCAACAATCTCCCCCTTTGTCATTCATGGAAAATGTTAATCAATTCTGATACTCCCCCTTTCTGCAACTTTCCATGTGTCTGCAATTCTTCCTCTATATGCAATTTCTCCCCCTTTGACATCAATGGTAAAGGGATGCCCCCCTAAGCTTGTGCTTCCCTTTACTAATGAGATGAGAGAGATATCGCTCCCATACAACATTTTTCTCCTTTGACTTCATTGAGAACGTATACATTGCTTGGGGTTCTATTTACATTTGCCATTAATCTTCTTGAACTTGTTTTCCTTATCTCACATCCTTTAGAATGAAATGTGAGGTTTTAACCTTGATCACACATTTTACTGACACTTAGAAGATTATGTTTTAACCCTTCATCATATAAGACATCTTGTGTTTTAGTCTTTCTATTATCAACACTAACAAAACATTTTCCAACTATCCTTGCCGAAGCATTATCCCCAAAGGTAACGTTGCCTCATTTTTCTTCCTCTAGAATGAGAATTTTATTTTGATCCTATGTCTTGTGTTTTGAACATCCACCATCAATGTACCATTGGATTCCTTTGTCTTGAGCATACATTACAAGTCCACATTCTTCCTTCTTCGGTTCTTCTTACTTCCTTTTCCACACCTTTGTGTATTCTTTTCTATGCTTGGCAGGAACATGTTCTTCCTTATTTTTCTTAGGAGACTTTGTTATGTTGCTTCTACAGTCACATGTTATGTGCCCATAGTTATTTCACTTATAGAAATCAGTATTGTAATCAAGTAGGGGAGAAAATGAATTGTAGTTTCTATTAACAAACCCATGAGAAGTTCTGGTTTTATTGGTCACGTAATCATCCTTTGAGGTTTTATAAGAACCTCTATTTCTATCTCTCACGTGATCACTTCTTGCATAATCTATACAATCTAGTGCTTTATGACCAAATTATTGCAAGAAAAACAATATCCAAGAAATAGATTTTGGTACCAGGTTGTGAAAGGTCTTCTTAGTGGAATGACTCTTCTGAACTCATTCTTGTGAGAAGAATCAGATTTTTGTTGGTCATCATTTCCTTTCTTACTGTTGCTTTCATTAATGATGGAGCCTTTGAGGATATTGGCGTAGATTTTAGTGTTTTCTTCATTTTCCTTTTCTGATGGCTTTGTAACCTTAGTGCTTGCATCTACCTCGGGGGTCTTTTGTTTTTCCTCATAGCCAACACCTATCTTGATGAATAGTGACCTTTGGAAACTGAGAATATTATCTAAGATTTCAGTACTCTTTCCAAACTTCAAGGTTTTCTCTAGTTCCTTTCTTAAGAAAACTATTTCATCTTCTAGCTTCTCATAATTTTCTTCCTTTTCTTTCAGTTGACTTCTTATCCCTTCTTCTATCCTTTTTTCCTCTTCCAGTTGAGTTTTCATGATGATAATTGTTTTTTTGTTTCATCAAGATCATGATCATTCTTTTCATATTTATGTAATTGTTCCTTCTTCTTTTTATTCTCTCCCATGAGTCTATCTATTTCTTCTAAGGCACTAAGAAGTTCTGCTTTAAGAATCACTTCGCCATCAATGTCTTCCGAATCTGAATCTGATTTTTCTTTCCGATTGTCTTCATTTTATTTATTAGTAGACTTTTTTTTCATGGCTATGAACATGAATTCTTCTTTGCCAATCTCAGAAACATATCCATCATTTTCTTCAACACAAGTTATTGTCCACTCTAGAGTAAAAACTCTTCTTCTTAGTATATTTTCATCTTTTGTGTCTATAAGGTTTGTTTTTATTGTTATGTTCTTCTTTATCATTATTATCCTCATCATCACTATCTTTCCTTTTTGCACATGGGAATTTAGCAACAAAATGTCCTACTCTACCACAATTAAAACATTTGAAGGGTAGCTTACCTTTGTATTTGCCAAGTCCTCTTTTTAGTTTTCTCACAAATTTTGCTTCTTCTATATATGATTCATGGTTGGAACAATCACATAATTTGTGTCATTTTGTCTTCTTTGATGCTTTGAAAGCTACTTCCTTCAGTGTTGGATTTCATTATTTATCCTCATCTCACATATAGTGAGAATCCTGTGCAATTATCCATTGTTAATGAATCAAGATCATTCATTTCTTCAATGGAAAAAACTTTGACATCAAATATTAAGGGGAGTGACCTTAACACCTTTTGTACAATCATTGGTTCTTCAACCTTTTCACCAAGTTCTCTGATGGTGTTGCGAATTTCATCAACACGGAGAAGATAGGCTGCAACATTCTCTCGATCTTTCATTTTTAGGCTCTCAAATTGTCTTCTATGAGTTTGGAGATTTGTCTTCTTAACCTTTTCATCGCCTTCATGGATATTTTGAAGCTTGTCCTAAAAAAAAAAAATGATCTGCCATCACCTTGATAAACTTGGATTCTGATAGACCACACAAGATGACATTCATGGCTTTTGCATTATTTTCACTAGGATAATTGTTTACCGTATTTGTTGGTGGAGTTGTTGCGGTTGTATAACCAGTCACGACTGATTTCCAAATATCAAAACGAAGGGCCATTAGATATGTTCTCATCCTTATGCTCTAGAAGGCATATTTTGTTCCATCAAATAACGAAGCCTTGTTTGTGGGGAAACCTTCTTAATCAACCATGTGTGTTGTTGAGATCTACCTTCCATTGGTTGGAATGATTTCTAAGGGACATGCTTTGATTCTAGTTGTTGAACTTATACTTATACTTATAGGGGGGATGAATCAATATAAGATACTTTTTACTTTAATTGAGCATTCATCAATCATTCATTAACTTTAAAATAGTAAATTGATGTAAACTCAAATCATGGTACACGAAGTTTAACTTGGAAACCCTTGCGGGAAAAAACCACAAAAAAATATCTTTATAAATGTTTGTAGGAACCAACCTATTTTCACAAATATTGTAGGCACTAATCTACTAGAGACACCAATATTCTCAATTGAGCACCAACTCAGCAAGATATTGTATAGGCACCAACCTACTGGAGACACCAATCTCCTCAGCTAAGCACCAACTAAGTAAGACCTGTATAGACACCAACCTAAGATATTTATACATAGAGTACTTATGAATTCACTTGTATGCTTCATGCTTCATGTATTTCATATCATCATCATACCCTTAACTTGCATGCTACAACACCTCTCCTTGATTCATACCCCATACATAGCTTCAAAACCTATTTAGATTTAGCCTTCATGCCCTAGAGAAACTCATAGCATTATTCCAAAAATATAATTCCAAAATGTATCATCACAACATCAAAATAACACACTTTTCAACATCATATACCTCAGTCCTACATAGCGCACCCTTAAAACTCAAAGAAAACTCCTCTTGCACCTTTAGACCCCAAGAATACTCTCCAGTTTCTCTTTCGCAACTCAGATCTCTTCTCTGCACCTCAGACTTGATCTTCTTGCTTGGATCCTGTTCAAATTGACACATCTATCATGTATTTATAGTGTTTATGTGCTCACTTTTAGGGTCGACCTGCAAAGACTAGCTGGGTCGACTTGAACTTGTTGGCTGGATTGTTTGAAAGAAAAATGCATATCTCCTCGTTCCCAAGGATTTAGAGGGAATACCATATACCATTGGAAATGTATCATATTAGGTTTTCCAGCCATATAGCATATGCTCCAATTAGAGCTAGGTATTTATATTGAAAATTCCTTCAAATATAGGGTATCCAAATTGAGCATAAAAAAATCAAAAATAATATTTCCAACAATCTCCATCTTGAAATCCTTATATTGGACACTTGTAGTCTCCCCATGTCTTTGACATTGGTGACAACAATATTTCCAGCATAAAGCACATTCAAAAATTCCAAAAGCTCGGTCTCAAGATAAATAACATTCCAGAGGATAATTTGTTAAACTTGTTTTTTGGCACTTTAAAGGAGAACATTTAGCATGAGATGCATCTCTTTGAACCTAAATATCCAGAGCATGATTTCAGTATGGCAAGGAAAGTTTTAAAAAAAAATATGTCTACTATAAAGGTGGACACTAACAACTATATAGAGCACCATGTTCCCTCTCCTAACCTCATTCAACTAACAAAGTTGGCACCTCAACAATGGATAAAAAAATAGCAAAGGGACTATGTTTCAATTGTGATAGAAAATACAGTAAGAGGAATAAATGCGGTGAGAATAAATTATTCTATATATACTGTGAAGAGGAAGAAGATCAAGAATCATGACCATCACAAGATATAGAGCTAGAAGAGACTACTCCAATGACATCTTGTCATGCATTGATCAACATCAGTACTCCATAAACCCTCAATATAGAAAGATATATCAAAAAGAAAAAGGTAACAATGTTGATTGATTCTTGGAGTACCCATAACTTCATCAATTACAAATTAGCAAGAAGTCGCAATTGCTTTGTACTTGCAGCACCAGAGTTTCAAGTAACGACTCATATGGAGGTACCATACATTGTTCAAGGAAGTGTCATAGTACTAAACTCAATATGGGGGAGTATTTGTTGGATAGTCTCATGATTTCCATCCAAATGGGTGGTATTGATGTTGTATTAGGGGTCCAATGGTTAAAATCATTAGGAACAATGGCCATTAATTTTCAAGATATTTTTTGAGAAGGAAAGGAAATTGAGCTTGGAGGTATCCAAGGGAAACCCTCTAAAGTGATAAGCTCTAATAACATGACAAAAGTACTCAAAAAGGGACACCATGGTGTAATTGCACAATTGTGCTCACTAAATGTTCAAGCATCTAGATTCTCTACTCCATTGGATCTCCAAATAGTTATCAACAATCATTCCAAGGTATTTGGAGAGATACCTAAGGGTCTTCCACCTGCTCAAGATCATTACCATGATATTCATTTGCAACGAGGAAGTGTACCACATGAAATTAGGCATTATAAGTATCCATATGCACATAAGAGTGAGATTATCTGTATAATCCAAGAAATGTTAGAGGCTAACATCATTCAACATATCCAAAGTGATTTCTCTTCACCAATAGTGATGGTTATGAAAAAGGATGGTTCATGGCATATGTGTCCAAATTATTTCCAGCTCAACAAAATGACCATAAGAGATAAGTTTCCTATTCTCGTCATTGATAAATTATTAGATGAATTGCATGGAGCTATTTTCTTTATTGAGTTGGATCTTCGTTTGAAATACCATCAAATCATAATGAGGTGGGAAGACATTCCCAAAACATCCCTTAGAACACATGAAGGTCATTATAATTTTTTGGTTGTACCATTTGGACTTAGTAATTCACCTTCAACATTTCAAAGCTTGATGACTTCTATTTTGAAACCCTTCCTTAAAAAATTTGTGTTAGTATTTTTTGATAACATAGTAATCTATAGCAGATCTTGGTAAGAGCATGTATAACATGTTGACAGAGTATTACAACAATTGGAAGAGCAACAACTTTATCCAAAGCCTTCCAAGTGTGCCTTTGGGGTTCAAAAAGTGGAATATTTAGGTCATATTGTATCTCATGAAGGTGTCAAAGTGGACCCTAACAAAATTTAAGATACGAGTGAATGGCCAATTCCCAAAACCTTGAAGAAAATTAGAGGATTCTTAGGATTGACGTACTATTATCGCAAGTTTGTCAAGGACTATGGTCAAATAGCATCACCTCTAACAACATTATTAAATAAGGATGAGTTTTCTTGGACTAAAAAAGAAACCAAATCTTTTACAAATATTAAGGAGGCTATGTGCACGACTCATGTCTTGGCCACACCTGATGTTATGATCCAACGCCTTAAAAAATGATAAAAAGTTAATGATTACAATCCACTTCAAGGGGGAAACCTTCATGTACAATATACCCAATTCAGAAAACAATATGATATGAGATCATATGATCCTAAGACTAGGTCTCCTTGGTATATATAAGAGACAAAGGGTACAATTATAATGAAAGGTTACCATAAAGGGTTATAACCGACATATAATTGCAATGTTATAAATGTAATAATTCAATATCTAGGGATTAATAAGGGGTTTTATACATAAAATAGGGTCGTGTATAGGTATTAACATGCCCCTACCCTTCAAACAAGTGTTGTACTCAACACTTGACTAAATGTAGGTGTTTCTACATGAAGAACTCCTCTTCCCATGTTGCCTCTTCCACTAGTAGGTTCTTCCATTTGACGAGGTACTTCATGATTCCTTGATTTCTCGGTTGCTTTATCCTTGTTTCAAGGATTGTTTCTAGTTCTATTATGATTCTCCCTTCTTCATTAATCTCTAGTAATATAGTTTGGACAGGGATCTTGTTTCTAATTACCTTCTTTAAGCAAGAAACATAGAAGACTAGATGTACATGTGAAGATGGAGGCAACTCCAATTTGTAACCCATACTTCCAATCCTTTGCAAAATCTTATAGGGGCCATAATATTTAGGTGCTAATTTAGTGTCCTTCTTTTGTTGCTTGAGGAACATCTGTTTATATGGTTGTAGCCTAAAAAATACCCAATCCCCACCTTCAAATTCCCTTTAACTGTGATGTTGATCTACTTGTTGTTTCATCCTATTTTGTGGAACCATAACCAAGTTTTCCTTCAATAGTTTGAGAACCTCTTGTTGGTTCCCTATCTGGTCCTCCACTGCTTGAACCTTTGTATTCTCTTTCAAGGGTGATGTAATGGATGGAGGATGATATCCATAAAGTGCCAAAATTGGGGACATTTTTGATGAAGTATGGAAGGATGTGTTGTACCACCATTCCACCAAAGGAAACCAACTGACCCATTGTGTTTGTTTATTGGATGAAAAACAACAAAGATACCCTTCTAGATATTTATTCACAATCTCAGTTTGTTCATCGGATTGAGGGTGGTAAGATGATATGTGAGCCAGTTGAGTACCCAAACAAGAAAATAATCCATTCCAAAAATAAAATTGGATCTCTGTCACTTACAATAATCTTAGGGACTTCATGTAACTTTTGAATTGTTTCCATGAATGTTATCGCTACCATACTTCCTTTAAAAGAACGAGAAATAGAACAAAAATGGGCATACTTTGTCAGTCGATCCACTACTACCATGATGACAGTCTTTCCTTCGAATTTGGATAAACCTATAATAAAATCCATTGAAACTTATTCCCAGCGTTGACTTGGTATAGCTAATGGTTGTAGGAGACCTGAAATCTTGATTGTTTCTCCCTTATTATGTTGGTAGACTAAACATTCAGACACAAAATTTTGAACATCATTTTAAAGACATTCCCAGAAAATACCCTTCTTGATCATGTGGTATGTTTTCAAGAATCATGAATGTCCTCCTATAGGAGAAGTGTGCAATTCCAAAAGGACCTTTTGTTTGTGCTAGGAATTCTTACATAAATATAGGCGATCATGACACCATAACAAATCATTCTTCCATACACAATTTTATAATGAACTTGGTTCTTCATGTAGTTGTTGCATGATGTTGTGTACCTTTCGATCTTGATTCCATTCTATCCTTGCTTCTTCCACCCAATCAGATTACGGAATAGAAATAGCACATAGTGAACCTTTTGTTTCTTCTTCTTTCCTTGAAAGGGCATTTGCCACAACATTATGTTTTCCCTTTTGTAGATAATTTCAAATTCATAACCTAGCATCTTTGTAACTCATTTGTGTTTCTCTTATGAAGATAATCATTGCTCCAAGAAGTAATTCAAACTATCATGGTCTATTTTTATTTTGAAGTGTCTTCCTATTAGGTAAGGGCGCCATTTATGAACGACATGCAGTATGGCCAACATTTATTCATCATAAATGGGTTTGCCTAAGTTTTTTCCTTTAAGTTGGCTTCTATCAAAGGCAAGGGGCCTTCCTTCTTGTATTAAAACTACACCAATTCGATGGCTTGGGGCATCACAATCCACAATAAATGTTTTTGTAAAGTCTGATGTGGCTAGGACATGAGTAGTACACATAGCCTCCTTAAGTTTTTCAAAATATTTGGTTGCTTCTTCAGTCAAAGAAAATGCTTCCTTATTTAGTAATGTTGTTAGAGGTGTTGTTGTTTGACCATAGTTCTTGAAAAACTTGTGATAGTATCATGTTAACCCTAAGAATCATCTAAGTTTCTTCAAAGTTTTTGTAATTGACCATTCCCTCATAGCTTTAATTTTGTTAGGGTCCACCTTTTCACCTTCATGAGATACAATATGACCCAAATATTCCACTTTTTGAACCCCAAAGGCAAACTTGGAAGGCTTTGCATAAAGTTGTTGCTCTTCCGATAGTTTTAAAACTCTGTCAACATGTTGTACATGCTTTTCCCAAGTTTTGTTCTAGATTAGTATGTCATCAAAAAATACTAATACAAATTTTCTAAGTAAGGTCTTGAAAATAGAATTCATCAAGCTTTGAAATGTTGAAGGTGCATTAGTAAGTCCAAATGGCATAACCAAAAACCCATAATGACCTTCATCTGTTCGGAATTTTTTTTTAGGAATGTCTTCCTGCCTCATTCTGATTTGATGATATCCTAAATGAAGATCCAGCTTAGTAAATAATTTTTCTCCATGCAATTCATATAATAATTCATCAATGACAGGAATAGGAAACTTATCTTTGATGGTCATTTTGTTGAGTTGTCTATAATCTAGACACTTACACTATGAACCCTCTTTTTTTGTAACCATCGCCGCTAGTGAGGAGAAAGAACTTTGGATAGTTTGAATGATGTCAACCTCTAACATTTATTGGATCATGCACTCAATATCACTCTTTTGTTCATATGGATACATGTAAGGCCTAATGTTAGGTGGTACACTTCCTAGTTTCAAATGAATAGCATGGTCATGATCTCGAGCAAGTGGAATACCCTTAGGCATTTCACCAAATACCTTGGAAAGATTGTTGACAACTATTTGGAGGTCTAATGGAGCAGAGGTGATTTGAAAATGATATTTTAAAGACTATGGTTAATTTTATGCATGAGTTGATTTAGCATTGAGAAATTGAAGAGAAGAAGAAGATTTTAATGAAAGAATGTTGCAGCCATAATAAAGAATACATAACAGAAAATAAGCACTAAGAAAAGAAAACCATAATGCCAAGATTTTTAACAGAGTTCGGCAAGTTGCCTACGTCTTCGAGCCTTTATCTCAGTGGGGGAGGCTTTCTTATTAATATTAAATGCTTCAAAATTACATCATAAGTAGCTCAATTGGATTACAAAATGGTTTGGTTGTGTTCTTCTCAACCTCAAGAATCCAACACAACTGACGACACCGAAAAAGGTTGAGCATAGCTCCCGGAAATGGCCTCCAAAGTTTGCTTCCTCAATGGCTTCCCTACATAAAAATGGCTTAAGCTTCATGAATTCTTCATCATTCAGTTGTTTCTAAACCTCCTTGGACTGTCAAAAACACCTTTATATATATATTGAGTTGGGGTTCACCTCCCAACTTCCTCCCAATATCTGACCTCAAATCGGGCTCCAGATCCCCCAAAAATGCGAAAAATCCATTAATATCATGCTAAAATCAACATAAAATCCAATAACTATAGGTAAAAACCCACTTTTGAAAACAAATGTGCGCGCCAACCCATTTTACTTGGGCACTTGGTCACATGTAGGTGCCATGTATCCTCAGCTGGGTCGCGCCCCTAGTCTTTGGCTCTTGGTCTTCGGTCCTTGGTCGTATGGCTCCACATGGCCATGTGTTGGTGTAACGGGTGTTATAACTCCCGCCTTGGTCGTATGTTGTAGTGGTATCCCCTTGGTTCTCTGAAAATGGTCACCTAGAAGAGCCCTAGTCTGCAGGTTGGCCCCACCGATCGGGGCTTATCCCCTAAAATCCGCACCCAAATCAACTTTAAATACAAAGGAACTAGATTGTGGTTAAGGCCTACGATGTAGCCCGCCCGGTCGTGTCCTTGGTGGTTAGTATGTTTCCCATGCCTGGAGGTTGAGGGTTTGAGCCTATCGGATCACAAACAAACTTTTGACCAGTCAACATTGGACTTATCTGGGGTGCCACGTGGTGCCCTGTTATTGGGCCACATGTCACCCTGTGATTGGTTCGTACAACTGAGTCACTTGCCCAGTTAACTTGCACAGTCAACTCTGTACACCACTCACTGCCATGCATCAACCTATCACTACCACATGTCATTCATATTTCCACGTGTCGAACATTCACTAGGCCATTTTATCGTACAAAATGACACGTTAGCATCCGTACAGTCCACGTGTCAAATTCGTACTGTGCCAACTCAGCCTGAAAATGCCAAAAATGCATGCCACGTGTCAGCCTCTGGTGTTGCCACATCACCCTGTTGATGTCATCATTACATCATGATGGCGTCACCTACCACATCACGCTGACGTATTGTGGACGTCAGGAGTACGACCTCTAACTGTTGACTTTGACTTTTTTGCATGTTTGGGAAAAAGTTTAGAACACAATAACTTTGGCATACGGTGTCCATTTTCGAAAAAAAACATATTGTTAGAATCAACATAACGAGCCCTATGAAATTGCGCATCTAATTCAGAGAACTTTGAAATTTTTACCTTCCTGGATCCATTTGGATCATGCCTCCCCACTAAGACCTTTTGGTCCTCCAAAAGGGTATTAACCACTCATCAAGTGTGGGATAGGCCTCCCACTTGTCCTTTGTCTTTAAACTATGTCCTGTGCACCTGTCGCATCATAATCAATTGCATAATAACCATGAAAACTGAAAGCATATTGTTAGCCATTTGAACTCATTCACATCATACTGAATCCACTACCATCCATGTAGAAAACATTAGTAGCGATAATATCAGAAATATGAATGCAAATGAACCAATATGTTTGATGGGCTTTCATGACATTAACTTATCTTGAAGCAAAGTATGATTGAACTCCCATCCTACAACCATCTCATGTTCATGCTTAAGATCAACTGCTTCATTTGGCACAATTATAGGTGTATTGCTTGCATAATTTTCCTTCTTTAATTGTTCCATTGTTCGAAGAGATTCATTTTATATGATGAGGTTGTATACATATTATATCCCTTCTTTAGTTAAGTGATATTAATTATGTTACCTGTAGAATATTTCTTTGTGATCATATAAATAAGGGCTACCTAAGACCATTCCACATGTTTCTAGCAACACCACATCACATATTACATCATCCACATACTTAGATGTAATTGCAAATTTTATGATACATTGCTTTGTTATGGGCAATTTGTGATCTTTTCTTATCCAATTTAGTGAATAGGGTTTGTGATGCATCTTAATGTTTAATCCTAATTTCTTAACCACTTCTTCCAAAATTAAGTTAGATTGAGATCCGGTATCTATTAATGTGTCGATCTTAGTATGTTTCATTATGATCCTTATATGAAACAACTTACTTCTTGAATCAAAATCATCACCAATTTTACCTGTCGATCCAATTGTTGTAATCTTAGACTCATCACCTGAATCTGGTCCCAAGTCTGTTGGTCGTGTTGTTGTTGCAACTTTTTGCCTCCCTTTGAACCACTTTGGTATCTTCTATGGGTGCAATTTCCAATGCTAATCATTGTGCCCTTCTTTCTTGCAATGCTTCAAGAGAGCTTATCTTCCTTCATCGTCACTAAAATTTCTTTCTTCCCATTGCCTTTGCCTTTGCCATTTTTGTTTGAAGATGATTCTCCTGATACACTAACTCCAATTTTTCATGTTTCAATGTATGTTGCTTGGAAAGAAACCTCATCAATATTATTAGGTCCAAACATAAATACAGTATTACGAATATAAGCAGTCAAACCTCCTATATACTTCATAAGAGTTTCTTGTGTAGTTAATGGAACATATAACATCAAAGCCATCTTACGAAATTCATTTGTATATTCCTGCACCAATTGTCCTTTTCTTAACTTAAGACTTTTCCATTCAATTAAATCATTTTCCTTATATCCCAATGGATAGAACTGTTTCCTAAGTGCGAAAATTAAATCATGCCATGATGGAAAAATCTTACCCACTTGTTAAGTTCCATGTTGCATTTTACTTTGCCACCGGATGAGAGTTGTGCCTTCAAGACGAAGTGATGCCAATCTAATTTTGGTTGCCTCATCTTTGATTTGTTTCACATTACAATATAAATCCATCTGTCTAACTGATCCAGGTGGATATTGGTGGTCACCCACCTTTTCCAACTGGCTCAAAACAACGTTATGGCAATTTTGGCAATTTACTATTTTTAGCAGGTTTTAACTTTCGGGGCCATTTTGAGGGCCTAAATGAAGGTTTTTCTAGATAGAGGTTCTCAATGATAATCGAAGGCATGATTGAGCCCCCAAAATGAATCTCATCGAAGATACCTTTCCAACAAGCTATCACACGCCTAAAACAGAGATCGTATGCAAAAGTTACGACCCCGGGAAGTTGATGCACCAACTTACCCAAACGGGGCCCACATGACTTTTGGCGCTTCATCTCCTAGGGTTAGGTTTTTGGATGTCTAGGACTTTTGGCATTCCCGATTATTGTAAAAAGGCCTCCAGAGCCCCATTGTAATCATATTCTTGCGAATGCGAGCAACCGTCACATCTCTTCTCAGAGATAAGCTGCCACCATTCTAGCGAGTCTTTCACTCTGTATTTTTACAGTCTCTGTACATTTCTCTGATTAATAGAAATTGTGTATTACTGTATATCTATGTTTATGGTTGCATCTCTGATACATTTCTGTTATATTATTGAATATCTACAATATCTCTGTGCATTTCTTTATTATATCTCCGCTCTCATTTCGTGCCAAAAATAATCCGGATCACTAACCCAGTTATCAAGTTTCTTGTCATTAACTTCACCATCATACATAGGTAAAACAAATTTCACATCAAGTTTAAGTAATGGTATATAAGGCTTATGTTTATGAGAATGTTTTCTTGCAGTAGAATTTGAACTTTTACTTGAAGAAGAAGATGGAGATGAAGGAGGAGGTTTAGGAGGGTCCTCTCCTTCTTCACTTTTGTCTTTCTATGAAGATTCCCCTTGAACTAGTCTCTTTCGTTCCAAGTAATCATCATACAACACTTTTACCATCTCCAACATGGCAAAGAAAGTTCTTTGAAGCTCTCTTTCATTTTGAGAAAGTCCTTTTAATGTCATCTTCTCACTTTGAGATGTCCTCTTTCTTGATCCAATGTCAGGATCTCCTTCTACAAGCTCTCCTTCACCATGACTTAGCTTTTACCTAGTAATCATGTAAACTCAAACAAACAATTGCCAGCCTACTCTGATACCACTTGATCAAAAAATGATCTTTTAAAGACTATGGTTAAGCTTATGCATGAGTTGATTTACCATTGAGAAATTGAAGAGAAGAAGAAGATTTTAATGAAGAATGTTGCAGCCGTAATAAAGAATCCAGAACAAAAAATAAGCACTAAGAATATCAATCCATAACGCCAAGATTGTTAACTGAGTTCGACAAAGTTGCCTACGTCTTCGGGCCTTTGTCTCAATGGGGCAGGCTTTATTATTAATCTTTAATGCTTCAAAATTACATCAGAAGTATCTTAATTGGATTGCAAATTGGTTTTGTTGTGTTCTTCTCGACCTCAAGAATCCAACACAACTGATGACACTGAAAAAGGTTGAGCGTAGCTCCTGAAAATGGCCTCCAAAATTCGCTTCCTCCATGGCTTCCCTGCATAAAAATGGCTTAAGCTTCATGAATTCTTCATCATTATGTTGTTTTTGAACCTCCTTGGAATGTTAAAAACACATGCTTTATATAGATTTTGAGTTGGGGTTCACCTCCCAACTTCCTCTCAAGATCTGGCCTCAAATCAGGCTCCATATCCCCCAAAAATGGGCAAAATCCATTAATATCAGGCTAAAATCAGCATAAAATACAATAACTATAGGTAAAAACTCACTTTGATAAAAAAAAAAAAAAAAAACAACAACAACAACATGTGCACGCTAGCCCCTTTTACTCGGGCTCTTGGTCACATGGAGGCACCATGTGTCCTTGGCTGGGTCGTGCCCCTGGTCTTTGGCTCTTGGTCGTATGGCTCCACATGGCCATGTGTTGGTGTAATAGGTGCTATAATGATCCAGGTGGATATTGGTGGCCACCCACCTATTCCACTTGGACCCCCAACATTGTTTCTTTCAGTTTAATAAATTGTAGCACAATTTACTATTTTTGGCAGTTTTTGGGGTCCTGAACTTCCGGAGCCATTTTGAGGCCCTAAATGACGTTTTTTGGGCATCAAACTCCAGCGTATCAGCAGGTACCAATCGAACCGTCGGATGTGTGGAAGATTGCCTTCAAAGCCAAGGAGAGCCTTTTCGAATGGTTGGTCATGCCTTTCGGGTTGACGAATGCTCCCGCAACCTTCATGAGGCTGATGGATGACATATTGCGACCATTCACCAACTTATTTGTAGTAGTGTACTTGGATGACTTCCTGATCTTCAACCAGAATTCAGAAGAGCACCTCCACCACATCCGACAGATCCTCCAAACACTGCGGAAACACAAGTTGTGTGATAATTTGGAGAAGTGCACTTTTGGCATGACCCAGGTTCAGTATTTAGGATACATTATTGATGAGCGTGGGGTGCATGTGGATCCAACCAAGATCCAAGTCATCCGAGATTGGCCATCCCCGACCACTCTAATAGAGCTTCACAACTTTATGGGTCTTGCTAATTTCTACCGCAGGTTTGTGTTGGGATTCTCTCATATCACTTGGCCCTTGAGTCAAGTCACCATGGGAGGAGCAAAAGAAAAATTCTTTTGGTCAGAATCTCAACAAAAGACATTCATAGAATTGAAACATCACCTCTGTCGTGCCCCAGTTCTCACATTACCAGACTTGCAACAACCATTTGAGATCGAGACAAATGCCTCTGACAATGCTATTGGGGCAGTTCTTACTCAACAGGGGCATCCAGTGGCATATCAGAGTGCGACACAGTCGGAAAGTATCCCACTTATGACAAAGAAATGTATTCCATTGTACAGGCTTGCCGACAATGGAAGCATTACATTTTGGGGAAGGAAACGATCATACACACAGACCACCGACCCCTGTAGTTCATATAGACACAAGGGAAGTTGCAAAACGATCACCATCAGAAGTGGTCCACATATCTGCAACAATTTCATTTGAACATCAAGTACAAAAAGGGCAGCACCAATAATGTTGCAGACTGCCTCAGCCGACCACCGATCATGGAGATAACCACCGTGCTCAACTCTTGTGGGCATGAGACTTATTATTGGCCACTTCTCTACAAGAGCAATCCATATTTCGACCACACATACAAGACGCTCTTGGAGGGTAACCAAGTTCCAAATTTTCACCTCCAGGATGCACTACTATGTCACCTGGGATACCTTTGTGTTCCTTCAAGCGAGCGTGCCAAGATGATTTGGGAAGCGCACTATAATCAGATCGCTGGGCATTTTGGGGTCGAGAGAACAGTAGCAGTACTGCAGAAGTATTTCTATTGGCCAAACCTTCAACAAGATGTCGGGAAGTACATCAGATCCTGCACTACCTGCGCCATTGCCAAACCGACCATCAAGAAGCAAGACCTCTATAATCCGTTACCTACCCCTAGTCGACCTTGGGAATCTATCTCCATGGATTACATGTCGGGACTTCCTTCTACTAAGCATGGCAATGACTGTGTTTTCATGGTCGTAGACAGATTCTCGAAGATGGCCATTATGGCAGCTTGGAAGAAGAATATCACAATAGAAGTCACTAGTAAACTCTTATTTGAACGAGTGTGGGTACACTTTGGGATCCCATAGTCTATCATCTCAGATTGGGACATCAGGTTCCTCAGTATATTTTGGTCCAGCCTTTGGTCAATGTTGGACACCAAGCTCACCAAGTCCATGTCTTTCCATCCCCAAATTGATGGCTAGACAAAGGTTGGCAACAGGATGATCATACACATTTTTCTCATGTACAACTCAAAGCATCCACGCACATGGGATGAGAGCCTCCCCTATGTACAACATATCTATAACCGGGCCCTCCATGACTCAACCAACCACAACCCCTTTCAGGTGGGCTTGGGATTCCATCCACTATGTCCCATTGATGTAGCCATACCATTTGATACTACTGAGATTGATTCAGCTCATGTCCAGTATGAAGTTACCAAGACGAACAACTTCATTGAGCGCATTCATCACATTCACCAACAGGTTCATGACATATTGGACAAAGCCAATGCTAAATAAAAGCAACGACATGATCAACATCGGGTGCAACACAACTTCAAGGTGGGTAACAAAGCGTGGCTACATTTGAAGAAGGAGCACCTAGTTGGACCCCACTGCAAGCCTCGCCTACTCTGATATGGGCCATACACCATCACCAAGGTTGTAGGTGATAATGCCTTCGAGCTCAGTATCCCACCATTCCTTGGTCTGCACCCAGTGTTCAATGTGGACCGCCTTCAGCCTTACTTTCCACCTCTATTGGACACATCCAACATGGAAGAACAACTCACACCAATAGAGTTAAACCCATACTGCATGGAACAAGCCACAATTGATCGGATTATGGACACACAGATCAAGAACACCCACCAACAGAGGATCCATCTATATCGAGTTGTCGAAGCAAGCCAACTCCTTCACCAGGGCAAGTGGCTCACCAGGGACCAAGTTCAGTAGAAGTTTCCTCATCTCATGGAGGAACTCAACACAATGGGGACCATTGCTTTCTAAAGGGGGAGGAATGATCCAGGTGGATATTGGTGGCCACCCACCTATTCCACTTGGACCCCCACCATTGTTTCTTTCACTTTTTCAGTTTCCTTAACTGTAGCACAATTTACAATTTTTGGCAGTTTTCGGGTTCTGAACTTCCGAAGCCATTTTGAGGCCCTAAACGACGTTTTTTGGGCATCAAACTCTTGCATAGAAGAGTTGTTAGTAGTTGTAGTCCTCAGATAGATCTTTCTAACGATGTATCATATGTGTCAAGCATAGATAGTATGCCAAATTTATGACCCAGGGAAATTGATGTACTAATTTACCCCGACGGGGCCCATATTCTGGCGTTTCATCTCCTAGGGTTAGGTTTTTGGATGTTTAGGGTTTCCATTGTTTCTCAATAATATATAGGCCTTCGAGATTCATTGTAACAGGGAGTTCAGAGGCCTGTAGATACCACATCTCTTCTCAGAGATAAGCTATCAGCGCCCTAGCTAGTTTATTTCTATTATGTCTGTAAACAAATTTCAGTTCTTTGATATTAATGAAATGAAGTGTTATTTTCACTGCATCTTTGTATTCATGGTTATTTGTGTATTCTATTGCGTTCTTACATAAATTTGGATCAGTGGTATTAGAGCGGTCTGCTCTTTGTCAATCCTTCTTTGCATGTCCCCAACGAGGTTGGGGTATAAGGAGTTAAGGCTCGATATGGTTGAACCTTTGCAATATCAGCCTCACAAATCCCGACAATCGCCCATGGGGGACGAAAAGAAAGACAAGGGAGCAGAAGATCCTATCAAAATATTGCTCGAGGAGACCCTTGAAAAATAAAGGAACTCGATGATGGATAACTTCGTCGAGACACATCAACGATTTCCCACTGGTGGTGCATCTGCATCCAGAAGCGACTCTGGAGGCGCAACCCCTTTTAAGGTACAAGTAAACTTTGACATTCCCATATTTGATGGCCAAATAGATGCAGACGTCGTAGATAGATGCTTGAATCTATTAGAAGTATGTTTCTCGGTTCATGACTTTTCGACTGGGAGAAGATTATTTTTTCACTGCTCAAAGTCGCCCCCCATGTCAAGGACTGGTGGGAAACCTACTGTGAGAAAAAAGGATGAGGGGGAACCCTCTTTGTTCTTGGTCGTACCCACTTGGAATTATTTCTGAGACACCATCAAGAAAAAATATTATCCCGTGGGGAGCTATGAGGACAAGTACATACAATGGACTACGCTACGACAACAAAGGGATCAAGATGTGCATGAGCTGACGAATCTGTTCCATACTCTGAGCACAAAGTTGGGTATCAAAGATTCAGAGAAACATTTGGTGCTAAAGTACTGCAGTTTTCTACACAGATACATTCAGGAGGAAATGGAGTTCCTCAACATCTCCTCGCTTGGTACGACATACCAGTATGCTACCACGATTGAGTAGAAATTCAAACAGAAGAAGCGAGACTTTAGATCTGCGAATCAAAAGCAAGAGAAAGGTGCCCCCAAACCACAGAACAAAGGAAAAATCCAAGGCATGGCATCTCAAGGAAAACTGCCAAAGCCGCAAGAAAATAACAACACCGCAAAGTCGAAGAATGACATGGGAAATTGGTTTGTGTTCCATAAGAGCTCCACTCACAACACAAGTGAGTGTCGGGCCAAATAGTCACTGGTGGCTGAGATGAGGGCTTCTGAATCAGATGCATGCTCTGACACTGAATGAGAACCCGAGAAGGGGAATGACAGAGGGAAGCAGATTATCGATGTGAAGCCCAATGCCATCGTTGCCACCAAGAAGATAAAAAAAGAAGAACCGAAAGATCTAGAGGAGGAGAAGCATCTCTTCCACTCCCAGATGTGGGTAAAGGGTTCCCTGCTACAGTTCATTGTCGACAGTGGGACCCAAAAGAACCTCATTTCAGCAGAGGTTTTGAAGCAGTTGGGCTTTCCGACCACAACACACCCACAATTGTACACCATCGGGTGGCTTCACCAAGGACGGGATCTTCGCGTCAGACAATAGTGTCGCCTTCCCTACAACATCAATCCCTTCACCAATGAAGTATTATGTGACATTGCTCCTCTTGATGTTTGTGATGTATTATTAGGCCAACCATACTTGTGGAAGTGAGATGTTGTGTATGAGTCCAAGCCACGCGATGTTATTGTTACCTTGGGAAATAAGTTGCATGGGATACCAGAGGTACCACCGCCTGCCACTCTCTCTTTGGTTACTGCAAAACAATGTAGTAAGCTCATTTCCAAAACTGGGAAATTTGTTTTTGTGATGATCCACCCTCAGGGAAAGAAGAAGATTGTGTCCATGACCTCTAGACATGGCTCTTTCGCATGACAACAACAAGTGGACAAGGTTGTGGAGGAGTATTGGAACATCTTCACCTCACCCACAGGGGTGCCTCTGCACTGTCAGGTCAAGCACCTCATTGATCTGAACCCAGGTGCGTCACTGCCCAATGGACTAATCTATCAACGCTCTGTTATGGAGAATGATGAAATCAAGAGGCAGATTTAGGAGCTGCTATAGAAAGGTCACATCCGACCAAGTTCATCGCCCTATGGGAGCCCGATCATGTTGGTGTGGAAGAAGGATGGGATTTTGAGACTATGTATTGATTATCGGGCGCTGAACAAGATCATTGTCCGGAATAGGTACTCGATCCGACATATTGATGACCTTCTAGACCAACTCAAAGGGGTGAAATATTTCAGCAAGATCGACTTGAAGTCTGGGTATCACTAGGTACAAATCGAACCGTCCGATGTATGGAAGACTGCCTTCAAAGCCAAGGAGGGCCTTTTCGAATGGTTGGTCATGCCTTTCGGGTTGACGAATGCTTTTGCAACCTTCATGAGGTTGATGGATGACATCTTGTGGCCATTCACCAAATTATTTGTAGTAGTGCATTTGGATGACATCCTAATCTTCAACCAGACCTTGGAAGAGCACCTCCACCACATCTGATAGGTCCTCCAAACACTGTGGAAACACAAGTTGTGTGCTAATTTAGAGAAGTGCACTTTTGGCATGAACCAGGTTCAGTATCTGGGATACATTATTGATGAGCGTGGGGTGCATGTGGATCCAACCAAGATCCAAGTCATCCGGGATTGGCAAGCCCCGACCACTCTAACAAAGCTTCACAACTTTCTGGGTCTTGCTAATTTCTACCGCATGTTTGTGTTGGGTTTCTCTCATATCACTTGGCCCTTGAGTCAAGTCAAGTCTCCAGGATGCACTACTATGTCACCTGGGACACCTTTGTGTTCCTTCAAGAGAGTGTGCCAAGATGATTTGGGAAGCACACTACAGTCGGGTCACTGGGAATTTCGGGGTCAAGAAAACAGTGGCAGTACCGCAGAAGTATTTCTATTGGCCAAACCTTCGACAGAATGTCAGGAAGTACATCAGATTTTGCACTTCCTGCGCCATTGCCAAACCGACCATCAAGAAGAAAGGCCTCTATACTTCGTTGCCTACCCCTAGTCAACCTTGGGAATCCATCTCCATGGATTACATGTCGGGCCTTCCTTCTACTAAGCATGGAAATGACTGTGTTTTCGTGGTCGTCGACATATTCTCAAAGATGACCATTATGACAACCTGCAAGAAGAATATCACAATAGAAGCCATTGCTAAACTCTTCTTTGAACGAGTGTGGTTACACTTTGGTATCCCACAGTCTATCATCTCAGATCGGGAGAGAATTTTCCTCAGTACATTTTGGTCCAGCATCTAGTCAATGCTGGACACCAAGCTCACCAAGTCCACAACTTTCCATCCCCAATCTAATGGCCAGACAGAGGTCGTCAACATGATGATCATACACATTTTTCCCATGTAGAACTCAAAGCATCCATGCACATGTGATGAGAGCCTCCCCTATGTACAACATATCTATAACCGGGCCCTTCACAACTCAACCGACCACAACCCCTTTCAGGTGGGCTTGGGATTCCAGCCACTATGTCATATTAACGTAGCCATACCAATTGCAACTACTCAGGTTGATTTGGCTCATATCCAGTCTGAATTTCCCAAGGTGAACAAATTCACTGAGCGCATTCATCACATTTGCTAACAGATTCATGACATATTGGACAAATCCAATGCTAAGTACAAGCAATGACATGATCAACATGTTGATTAAGGTTGGTTGTCATTGATGTAAACCCTTGAAGAAAGCCCAGTGGCACAAAGGTTTGTGCAATGGACCAAAGTTTGTTTAATGTAAATATGACTCATCATTATATTTTCATGGTTGATAATAAGTACAAATGGATGAACTCCAAAGTGGTCCCCTTATGGTGAAATCCCTCACGGGAAGACGCTTTGCGAATGGAGTTATCCTAAGAAGTATGGTTAGAGAACCCATGATTAATTGTGGAATAGTGAGATGAAGGTCAGTGATTTTTTTAGTGAAACTATCCTATATGGATAGTGCTTGTCATTCCATTTCCGATGGTATGTGGAATGTCACATAACTCCTCACGGTTAGAGAGTCATGGCCATGAGAAGTTGGAGACCACAGGTTTGGGTAATGAACCCAAGTTTGTTTGATGGATAACGGTATGAGTTATGATATATTTTCAGATAATACTATTCTATATGGATAGTACATGTCATGCCATTTCTGGTGGTATTTGGAACGTCACATAACTCCTCACATTTTGAGAGTTATGGCCTTATGAAGTTGGAGGACCCTCATATGTCATCTAAAAGCCCCAAAAGGTCAAAGTAGTCAAACTAGTTTAAGAGATTTTAAAAGGTAAATAATAAAGTGAAGTAATGAGTGTATTATAATTCAAATTGAATACAAAATAAATCGTTTCAATAATAAATTTAATGGAGAAATTAGAAGTGGGTTAACTCTAAAATAAGGAAAATGAGGCCAAGTGACCTAGAAGATGTTTTTAAGGAAGCTACTTGGAGAGTATAAATAAGAGGAAAGGCTCTCTCATTTTAATCACACTTGAACATATTGAATATCTATATGTGTCTTAGGTAACCAAGGATATCTAAGCCGAAATTCTGAGGGAAGGTGAATAAAATAAGGTCGAAATGCAAGGAAAGATAAATTCTTTTGATGGTGCTTTCTAAGGTATGTTATTTACAAGTCATCTCGCCATTTTTGCTATAAAATTTTTTCTATAATAATTCAGATTGTGAAATTGATATTTCATTGATAAAACATATCCAAGTATATTTGGTAAAAAATTCAGCTTGTGGGTCGTTCTATTTTGGGAGTTACACTCCGTGGAAAATAAGGTTTGTGGCTAGTCCTGAAACTAGTCAAAAACAGGTGTTTCGGGTAAAAACATCGTAAATTATTCATAATAGATCCAAATTCCATGAGACTAAATGTGTTGGTTAGGGTACAGTCTGTAGTATGTTTTGTAACAGTTTTATATTATTTCAATAAATAATTCGTGCGGGACATGCTCTACAAAGTCGCTCTCCAAAATAAGCCAGAATTCAACAAGTTATGTCATTTTTTCTATAACTCCTTTTCTGAGAGGTTCCGAGTAGTGAAACTTGGAGGAATTTCATAAAATGGACTGAAGAACATTGTGTAATAGTTTCAAATCTTTATACATTACAGGTACAAAGTTATGATTACTTCAAGTTATGGTTGTTGACTAATCCAAAACTAGGCATGTGAGACTAAAGAAAAGTTTGATGAAAAAGCTAGTCTCTTGTTTTTAAAGTTAAGGAAAGTTTGGAGGAATGTGATCATATAAACCAAGTCTATTACAAAGCTACAAATCAGATTTGGATGATGAAATTGATGAGGGCTTTTGGTTGAGGTACATGTTGAGTACATGGTTAAGACAAGTAGTTGATGAGTTGGCACATACATAAGGTGTATAGTTGATGATGTTGGTACATATTGATGAGTCATAGTTGATGAGTAGTTGACACATGATTGGTACATACTTGGTACATGGTTGAATGCACTTGTTTATGGTACAAGTTGATTACAGGTTATTTGGTACAGGTTGGT